>OY730198.1:93984522-94584522 GCA_963422505.1 Pseudognaphalium luteoalbum
TAAAGTAATCAAACCCTAATCTGAAATCACACCAAAGGAATTGTGATTATACCTTAAAATCACTTAAAAAATGATGAGTAGCTTAATAGATGATGTTATCAAGCTCTCATATGAATGATATCACTTCCAATCTCAAGAAATCGCCATTTTCGTCATAGAAAAATTGAGTTTCTGATTTGGGTGAAATTTTGAGTGTTAGATACGTTCTGGAAGCTGTTGGGCTTAAAAACTCGTTTCTGTGTCTGCATAAATCGCGTCGCGATCTCTAACTGAACATGTCCAGAATTTTCATTTAATTATACTTTCAGCCCTAAACTTTTTACTATCTAATACATATATAACTAAGTATAATATATGTATTCGTATGTATTCTAAGTCAAGTAATATAACACATATACATATAATACACATACTCAAATAATAACACATATTTATGTATACTTTTATAAATTAGTATTATTTAGAACTTACAAAATTTAGGAGTTACAATTACGATCCGATACCACGTAATCCAAAGATTGTGGCTCTGATACCAGTTGAAAGTCCCGTACGCATAGGATCTGATCGGATCGTTTAATCAATTGCAAGTGCGAAAATCAAACAATTGATAATCAAATCACGAACACACGATTTCTATATAATCTTTGTATATATTCACGTTTGAATAATAAAGATTATAAGATACAAACTCTTCTCTCTGCCTCTCTATCCACGCCTCACTCTCTAAAACGTCCAACGTACAAATGAACCCTAACACGCCTATTTATAGACTGTCCAACCCCTAATGCGACACTAGCCAAGTGTCGCATTTAGCGACACTGACCAAGTGTCGCTAAACTATACTTGGACAAAATCGTATTCACTAATTGCACTTCTCGTTTACAACTCGATTATACAAACTTTAACACCTCACAAACTAAGACTAATTAACATTGACGAGTACAAACGTTGACCAACTGACTGACACACAGAAATGCACCAACACATGAGATTTCTTATTTTTGTCTGTAGAACTGTATTTGTGAAGTAAAAGTTTGTAGCCCGAATTCAGATACAAGAGGAGATAATTTTAATTTTTATGATTTCTAAATGTTGTTTAAAAAGATGTTTGAAGATACAATTACACTGCCACTTAGTCCTACAAGGTAACTATCAATATTCAATTGGGCATACAAGATCCGTTGATTCGCATTATTTTATGTCATATCCATAATTGTTGCAGAGATTTCGTAAGCTAGACATAACTAAATACGTTGAGACCACTATAATGATTGTTAAAACAGGGCAGCATTAAATGAAAATAACTGTACAGTAACTTGCAAGTACTCTCATGAGTTCAGAATACCTGCAAGTTGAAATTCATACAGAAAGCTGCAAAGCAAATGTCATCGCCTTAAACTTCAAAAAATTTTGTTCATATGGAATGGTACCTCAACTTTTATGTTGTATGAATCACTCTCAATACTTGTATATATGAAGATTATAGTAATTGGTACATGCAATCACACAATCGACAATTTTAATTATAAGAACAAAAAGGGAAAGCTAAAGGAACTCTTTTCAACGGTTCAGTTGCAAATCTTTTCGAGGTGTAGAGACTAGAAAGAGCACAAACATTAATTGCCTGGAGAATCAACAAGCCCAATTTCCACCGCTCAAGTTTCATAACAGGATCCCATCTCATAGCTTGCTCCGCCTGCAAAAAGTAAAAAAAAAAAAAAAAAAAAAACAATAGACTCATCATAACTTGCAGAAATCTCAAAATTCAAAATATTAAAAAAAAAAAAAAACACACACGATATGAACCTCACCTTTGTTTCTGGAAGCCCTGTTTCAGAGCTCCACCAATCTGCGGCAATCAGATACATCTATCAAGACTGAATCATAACAGTTCTGCGTGCAAAGCTTCGTCACACCTTTCTGACCCCAACAACAAGCTCAGAAATACCAGATGGAAAGATCATATTCCAAATGTTCTGTTGTACAGATCACTAGAAGTCGGAAGCTGGTATTTTGTATCTTCATGACCTGAATAATATCTGTTGAATCCCATTCTCTCATTTCTGAGAAGCTCTGCCATAGCAATATCATTTCCACCCTGCATTCCACTCCAACCATTCCAGTGGCCATTAACGTTCAAAGAACTCCTTGGCTGCTGGAAACTGGTTTGTTGATAAGATGAAAGATTGTTTTCAACCATCTTTGATGGAAGTCCATAAGAATCGGTTTGGTGAGGATAATGATCTCTTGGTTGAGTAAATCTAGGGTTTTGCTGAGAAAAGGATGTTTGCATTAAAAGTTGGAGTCTGACATCATTTTCATAAGTATTCATTTGTGTAGGAAAGTTCGATCTCATGTCCATGCTACTAGGAATTCTACCACCAACTGCCAAAATTGCTGGATCCATAAACTCCAAATCACCACCCTCACTGATATTTACAGGGGCAGTAACTTCATGTGCTTTTCTCATCAATGAGGAAATATCGAACATATGATTTCCTGAAACGTAGGTTGATAAAAATGAAGTACATTTTGTTGAAAAGTAGAAAAATCTGTGTAAACAGAAAAAGGATTTAGGCATTTAAGCAACTAACCTGATGCGTTTTCATAAGTTTGTTCCATCCTCTCATGAGAAGTGAAGCCGGGAGGTGGTGCTCTCTTTGGCCCTGAAAATCCAGGTGGGGCAGATACTTGTGTCCTTGAAACTGTTTAAACAAGCCAAAATTAGAAGGATTTACTGAGAGAACACAAAATCTAACTAACCAACAATAATAATATTATTGTAGCAAATGGGCAGATTGGGTAACGAGTCAAAGCAAGTATCATTTTGGTGTGAGTTAAAGCAGTTCAGTCAGGTTGACTCATGAAGGCTTCGAGTTCTTCTCTAAACAAATACCTAACGTGTTAACTACAATCACAGAACACTATATTGTGGCAAAAATTAACTTACTACTTCTTTTAATAAGTAAGTTAGAATGTTTTATGCATTTGTACCAAATTCGGATGACTTCAACTTGTTTGACACGCTGGGCCCATTTGCACTTAAACCCATTTGACCCATTAAAGATTAAATCTAACCAAAATAAACCAATTTGCATTTAAAATAGTTAAAATTGCCATAACAAAAATTGAACACCGAGATACTCCAGCATAACATGATTCACTTTGTCTACAGAGTCACTAATAGATTCGTAAAAGGTCAACCACAAAAACAGTGTTTAATAGTCTCTGGCACAAAAAATGTGAAGTAGATCGGGAATACACAAGCTGACTTCAAACACTGATAAAGCGAACCTTTTTTCCACCAAAGTAAAAATACAGGATTATTACAGAACTTCAATAAGAGGTGGGGTATACTTTAAAGCAGGTGAATTAGATTTCTAAATTTATTTAGAGCCCGTCAAAAGGGTAAACTTTGAAAGTTAGTAAAAACAGAACGGGGTCAAACAAGTTGACCGTGATGGAAGTTAACAGAACATACCTGAAATCTTATTTTCAAAGGAATGAGAATAATTGCTGGCAAAATGACCAGATTCCTCAAAACTAAAAGAAGAGAAACCGTTGCCATCACTACGCTTGTTGTCAAAATAATTACTATTGTTACTCACGACATCAGGGCTGAAATACTCAGCACCTTGCCGAAAATCACTTGCAGTTGGTGCATAATTGGACTCTTGATATGAGCATTCATCCTCTCTTGCAAATGAGAACCTTGACTGGTTACTGTTTTGTGCTCTTCTTGCACTTAAAACTCTATGAGATTCAGGTTGTTTATTACTTTGACCTAAAAACTTAGCCAAGTTTCTAGGTGAAGTCAATGACTCATCCCAAGGATCAAAATCCATGGAAAGAATATCAGAAATTAGGCTGCTTTCTCCTGAATCCAAGCCAGTACTGTTGTCCCCCTTTTTTGCTGCGGCTCCTTCAAACATTCCAATTTGACTTCCACCACTTTCAGTATCACGAAAGTACGAACGTTCATTAGATACATCAAAAGAAGAGTAACCATTTCTTATAGGTGTATTAAATGCATGTTGGGCAGCCTTGTCAAAATTTAGATCAACTGATGGAGGATCAAGATTGCCATTAGCCAGAACATATGAATCTTGAGAAGAATAACCTATAGCATTATTTGGGCGAGGTGAAATATGTGCCATACTTTGTATATAGCTTGTATCTGTAAAAATCTCTTTATCACTGAGCCTCTGATCATTGAAAGACATCAAATCTTCTTCTGCTTCACTAATTGCAATTTCTGCTACTTTCTTTTGCAAATCTAATACTAAATCGGACTGTTTGGCAGTGTTTTCTGCTTCATTTGTGACCAATGGTTCTGCAACTTTCTCCCCTTCCAATGTTTTTAATCCTTGATCCTTATCGATGCCTACTGATGACCCGTTAAAAGACGAGTTTTCAATCCTTTTTACATCAGCATTACTCAGTTCCTTATCTAAAACAGAACTCGTATAATGCTTGGATGACTTTTTATTCTCTGGTGAAATTGTGGAAATCTGGCTGCTTGAAGTTGAAGAGGAAGGACGTCTGGTGGTAACAGGCAGACCCACAGCCTTTTTCATCGATACTGGATTAACCAGATTACCATTTTCTTGAAAACTATGGTTTTCAGGACTATGCTTATCTACCGACTCATCTCCATGAAATGATGGACCCAACACTGCTGATGAAAACGATAGTGTAGTACTAGACATATCAGCTTGTTGTTTAGAGGGCCCATTAGAGTGTGCTACATTTGCAACAACAGGCCGACTATTTGAGGCGCGTGCTCCCCTGTAGTATATTATAAATTTAATACAAATAGTATAGGTGGCAATTTTGACCCAATTACTTAGTAACGATCAAATGGGTCAATTTGATCTTCGTTTCATCTCTAGCGGGTCCAATCCAACAATCAAAAGTGACATAATAGAATAGAGCAGTTCAAAAAGGTTCCTAATTCGTTTTATTCAATGATCCACATAATAGTTAACAAAATGGTTTTGTTATCATGATGGCATTCATTATTATCTTAAAATAATAATACTTCGTAATAATAGTTAATGACAACAACAGTAAAAAAAAATTGCAGCTCAACCAGACCCACATGCACTAAGAAATGACAGACCCAATTCAAAATGCCCATATTACCATCTCTATCAAACAAAAAATGTACACAGCAAAGGATTTTTACCATGAAGCTGCCACAGGAAGAGCTACTGATCTCCCAGAACTACTATTTGGCGGAGAAACCTTCATGCTGTTTGCTGGATTCTGCTAGACAAAAAAGGATCAAAGTCGTCAACAAAATCAATGTCCATCTATAGTGTGGCCAACCGTTGTCTCATTAAACTATTATGAAGACAACAAAATTAAAATTGCGACAAGAGATTAGAACATGTAACCCAATACTTCATAATAACATGACAATAAAATCGTCTCTGATTACCATCAGAATTGGAGATCAACGGATAATATCTTACATTGGTGGTATTTTTACTAATAGGTTTTGCCGAACTGCTGTTATTAGAGTAATCATCAGCTGGAGGTGGTAAAATATTTCCAGCACGCCGTTGTAATTCATTTGTAGCACCAGTAATTTGCTGAACTCTATTCCTTTACAAACCACTATGCAAGTTAATTTGGGGAACAATCACACAATTCAAACTAACAAAAAAAGAAGCTGAAATGTATCTCAAGAGCTGAGAATCATCCAACCCATTTAACATTTTCAAAATTTTGCATGGAAATACTTATAACCTTTTAAATAGCACCAACCGTATGATCATTGCATAAATCCCTTTAACTAATATTATAACATTGTATATATAAGAGCTTTCTATATATACTATCTAAAATGGGAACTTCTACTCATCAATACAGCTGAGACGGTTCAAAAACCATCTATCCTTAAACACAACTATCCCACGCGATATGAGTCATACTACTACACATGTCAATACATGTACATACTATACCCGTATATATCATAACTTCCTATCATTACGAATGATAACTGAACTTAAAAATATGATATTCTTCGAAAGCTAGTCAAATTCTTGATATATATTCTTTAAGATAATTTTCAGGCATTTGGGAGCAAAATTAGAAAAGGTTCTAAAATATCATGCAATAACAATAGGAAAATACCTAGTATAAGCTGTTATTATTTCATCTTTGGTAAAGCTATCTTCTTGCGGGCCAAACTCATGCAAGTACAAACAATCAGCATTGGTGCAAGGCTGGAACAACAAAATGAAAGTGCCCAATGAATATTATGCCATGTTAAGTAGTAAAGCAATAAACTGAATTGCTCGTTTATTTGTTATACCGTATTCCTCAGCCACGCATGACAGTACTTTGTGGTCCCAAAACAGGCCCTGCAACAAACCCCACTTTTTGTCATGTAAAATAAGAGAAGAAAAAAACATCTTGGAAATGTTATAGTGTTTTTACTTTTTACCTTAAAGGTCTACCCTCCAAGACAAATCCATGTGCTGACTGTATACTACGAACTGCTTCTTCCTCCTTGGAGTAAGTAATATATCTGGATAATGTGAACATTTAGAATGAAGAAGTTGTTCAGGATAAAGCAAACCATATCAAATCAACATAAGTGTCACTTGATCAGGCTCAACGTGTCAAATATCCACAGCCACAGCCATTTAGGCAGATACAGTCATCCATGAATGGAAATATTCAAGATCTGAAAATACATGGGGTACCCCTTACAGAAATTTAAAATAACCAAAGACACTTGAACTTACACACTACAAGTACTGTTAGCAAATTGCTGAATAGCACCAGCTGCCGTCCGAGATATAGACACTTTTAATACCTTCCCATACTGACCAAAGTACTCTTTTTGCTGCAGAAGCTGAATATATAACAAAGCTTGGGTGATAATTCCAGAATGGAAAAACAACGAAGACGAAATATACAATGAGAAAAGCATATAAGTGTGCAAGAGAGAAAATACATACATCTTCATCTGCTAAATTAAGAGGTAGTCCTACAATGTAGACAAGGTTACGTTGAATAACCCTGACATTACCAAGCTGATTTCTTCCTTCAGAAGTTTTAGTTTTTCCCTTTTGTGACTTCTGTTTCTTCTCCACACTCGCTCCATTAACCAATCTGATAGTATTAAAGAAATTAGAACAACAAGAAAATTACAAGCTGAATAAACATATCATAATTCATAAGGAGTCAGACCCTTCACACTTTGATGCTGTCCCCACAATCTTCTCCTTGTTATAAGGAGTACGACATGCTGGGCACCGCCCTTCCGTGCTATCCTTCTCAGCCATATCCATTATGTGGTGCCAGCACCAAACACATATCTGAATATATGATATAACAAATTGCAAAAACCATGCACTAATCAGCATGGTATACAAAATAAAGCTACAGAAACAAATAATAATGAGTAGCAAATGGAAGAAATCAGCACCAACCAACTGATGTACAAAACTGAAATCACACAGATTTTAAAACAATTGCTAAGACGGCATCATAAATAAGTCATAATAGTTCTCTTTTCTTACATTTGATCTAGATATGAGTAAGCAGAAACATCGAAATAAGTAATTATCCAATCCCATCAAGGGTCATCACAATAAATGCACTTGACTATGGACCTATGGTTGCTTACAAATAGATTATCATACTCTCACAAAATACGTATACCAATAATACTTCTTTCAAGTTCAATCCGCATTTTCCATAACCTGATAACGAGTGAAAATATCTAAGCATCACCATCAACCAAGATACAAACAGACCAAGACGAGATTTCAACAAAACACATTTTCCAAAGCATGAATGATGATAACATGAAGTAAACCACTAGAAAAAATAAAGGAATGAACTAGTGGAAACATAAACTTGCCAACCACAAAAATTTACTATATCTCGATTTTCAAATGTACAACAATACAGAGGGAACTCAAGGCCACTATTAGAGTTAGATGATAAGATGGATATTTTATGATAATCGTCTGATATCATGTCTGCTGAAATGTAATAGAGATTCAAGCATATCAAAAGATTGGGGACCAAGCACTAGCTTTCACATATGCCAACCAACTTCAAATAAAATTCTACTCGTAACAATCAAACTGCCCCTTTTAGAATTTTAATAGAGAAAGTAAATAGTCAAACAACTAGCACACATTAAAAGAAAATGTTCCATACATCATAGCCACACTTGCAAGGCTTCAGATGCTGATCCGTTAGATCCATCTCTTCAGCACAAAGTGGACAAGTCCTTTCTCCTTCGTCACTCATGATTACCTAAACAATAAAACACAATACAATAAACATCAAGATAACAATCGATCATAAGACTTGTAAACGCAATTACACACACACACACAAATATTATATACATACATATATGAATCGCAGAGTCAACAAACCTAACGTCGCTTATACTTTACAACAATAACAACAACAATGCCCAATGTAAGATGGAGACAGTCATGCATACGTCTACCGGTGGTAGAGAGACTGCTTCCAGAAGGACCTCTAGCCAATATGAATATGAATGAATATAAATATGTATGTATAAAAAATTGAAAAATGCAATATGTAGCTTATACTTTATTATCACTATTAAAGTATTCTACTAATACCTTGAAGCATTAAAATCAACTAAATCAGATATTTTACATTGTCCATCTATTTTGGCATATATAAACTCAATATGAATGAATATAAATATGTATGTATGAAAATGCAATACGTAGCTTATACTTTATTATCACTATTAAAGTATTCTACTAATACCTTGAAGCATTAAAATCAACTAAATCAAAAAATTTACGTTGTCCATCTATTCTGGCGTATATAAACTCAATGCCCGTATATGTTCACCTTACATATAATTCTGCATCCATGAATCTATGTATATAAGTGATATAATCATATAAAAAAGTCAACCTTGTGAATTTTGTCTAATTTTATAATTCAAATCTAAAAAATGCATGCTTTATTATGGATGCATTACATGAACATATATATATATATATACATATATATATATATATATATATATTAGCATGTTTATGTATCCATTGATTCAACACACACACACACAAAACGATCAGAATATACTAGCTAACATTTAATCAAGATCAATTTTTTAAAAAAATCAAACTTATCTTAAATCCATAACTTAATAATAATCAATAAACTCATTTAAAGCTGAAAAACACACAAACAACAACGACTTTTTATATTGTATACAATTCCGATACATAAATAAAAAAAAAAAAAAACAGCTGCAATTACAGAGTCAGTTGTGTAAAACAATAAAATTAGGGATCTTTAATTTAAATTAATCATACTTAAATCCATAGCTTAATAATAATAATCAATCAAACTCATCTAAGCCTAAAATTACACAAATAACATCAACATACATCATGTAACTGTATCAATTAACTGGATGAAATAATAAAACAACGGCAATTACAGAGTCGGATGCGTTAAGCAATAAAATTAGGGATCTTATATTGAAATTGAAATTGAATTAATAGAGATCTGATTAAAAACAGAAATTGGTAGGGATATAGAGATAGAGATGGATATACATACAGTGATTGGATTGGATTGATGGATTGAAAGTAGATGAAGAATCGAAGAGTGCAAGAACAGAGAACCACAAAGCCTAATTGGAAGCGAGTGTGTGAGAAAAAGAGGGGTCTTCGTATAAGGATGGGTTTTTTAATTTTGGTGTGTATGCAGAAAATACTAAATAAATATAAATATAGCAAAAAATGTATATTTGGTAATGGAATTAATTCATTCAGTCATTAGAATAATCAAATTCAGAATATGCATAGCATTTAAGATGGTATAATATATGTTTTTAGAAAAAATTTGTATCACTTTAATTGGTTATTTGATTTGATTATATATATATATATAATGTCTTATATATAGATGTGTTATACGAATTTAATAAGCGTTTTGATGTTGGTGTATGGTACATCAGTTTGTATTGTTTTATTTTTAAATAAAAAATGTATTAAGCATTTGAATTGTGGTAGATTTTGGATTGATGAGTTCAAATAAATTAAATAATTAATAGGGGCAATATTGTGTATGATATCACTTTGTTATTTGTATTAATATTTAATAATACTAAAGTATTTAAAATTGTACAAGTATGTTTTTTCAAATAAGCGAATTTACCGATTCAGCAGGTAAATACTATTTTTTATCTAAAAAATAACGCTCTTTAGTGCATTGGTGGTTTTCGTCCATCCAAGTTACTCTCTGTAATTTAAATCAACAACTTATAATGCATTACTTTGTCTTTTTAACTTTGACGAAAATTGATAAAATATGACAACTCAAATGAAGGCTCTACTGACCCGAATGACATTAACACAGCTTTAGAAGATTAAATTGTAAATTATTTTAGAGATGTAAATCGAGATATAGAAAAATTAATGGCAGAAGAGTAAATTAATTACTCAATTATTGATAATATTGTATATGATATCCCTTTTTTTGTATTTGTATTGTTCTATAATAATAACATTATGTACTGAAACTTTGAATTAATTAATTAAAAATTGAATTGTTAGCTTTAAGATTTCAAATCTTGTAATTCGGTATTGTTTTTTTCGTGTTTTAGATTTGTATCATATTTTTAATAAGAATAACTATAACTATTTTTTTTTGTTTGGCCAAAGTTACATACATGTGGATAATCGAAACCCGCGAATAAATATGAATAACCGATGGTTAATAGTTAATAATAATTAGGTACCCAAAGGGTATTGGGCTGTGTGCGAGTACAAATATTTTAAAGTGGTATGAGTACAGATACAATAAAACTCGTCGGAACCCGACCCGTTGGCATCCATAATTCATATATTGTAAATTAAAAAATGATAAAAGAGTTCAAAAGGGCGGTGGTATAACACCCGACATTTTCAACAACATATTTTTATAATATATTTCGTTATAGGAAGCGCGAGTCCCAAAATATTTGACCAATATTTACAAACCAACATTTTATACTTGCAATTATATATATCAAAAGAAATCTTCTACTATTTAATTACATTACATGTTACCAAAACGGGTATTATTAAAATTTTCCAAAACATAGCAACCAAAAGATCAGAGTTGCGCCAGCTTAGTCAAACACCCCTTCATTACATCTATAACCCAAACTATATCAAAAGCTAACCAAAAATCTGCAAAACATTCAACAACGAGGGGATTAGCTCATGCTAAGTGAATGGAACCGTAACCAACGATTCAATCCAATCATAACAAGTTTGACAACAACTGATAAACTAAATCACATAAGCACATAACTACAAGAGGATCGGTGGTTCCTGGTATACTATCACAGTCACCTGCAATCACTGGTATACTATCATAGTGATTTACCGATAGCCTGAATACTACCTTCACTGAATTGGTTAGTTCTCAACTATGTGTATCAAAGTAACCAAGACAGCTACACAGTAGTAACCAGACCCAACCACTGTTGACCTCTCTCCAAATCAACTGAGCAACTAGTCACATAAAGGCATAGTCTATATGCAGTTATGGAACAACAACTAAACACTGAACAACTGATACAACTATATCAATCTACTAATCAACCAGAAATAATATATACAATAACTATAACTGAACATAACTAAATCTATCCTGGTTTACCCATTATAACCGAACCCATTACAACTGGGTTGAACCGAGGATTACGGTAACCACTCACCAAAATGACCAGTCTTTCAACCCAGTGGTCTTATATTACTGAGTTGCCGCCTGCTTATCTAAGAACACAATAATAACAAGTTAGTATCTTGTTTCATAACTTATTCCATAACATAAATAATAACATTTTCAAAACATGTATTCTTAATATCAACATCATATATACTAATCATATTATAAATGGAATATACTATCAATTATCACAAGTATAAGTAATCAAAATAATAAATTAAATTTTTGTCTAACAGGGGAATCCGTCAGATTCACCATGAATCCGCCGGATTCTACAAGTTTTTCCAGCCCATAAATTGACCAGAAAAAAATTAACGAATCCGCCCCGTGAATCCGCCGGATTCACCATGAATCCGGTACCCAAAACTGGTCGGAATCCGCCGGATTCCCTTGAATCCGCCGGATTCCCTTGAATCCGCCAGATTCCCCTTGGTCGTTCAGACCTCCACCTGCTGTTCAAACACAACTCCGAACCAAAACACAATTTTACAAAACTTCAGCTTTAATATACGAATTTATTCGATAAATGACCACAAACTTTAACTACAAACATATTATAACATCAAATAAGTAAATCTAACATGAATTTCAAGCATGCATCATCATCTAACTATAAATTCACCAAACCCTAACTTTAACATTCAAACTTGAAGAACATATTCAAACTCTAACATCAAATCTTCATATAATCGGTAGCAAACATCCTATCTAACAATTTCTTTTCATACATCACAAACCCTAATGATTTCCTTTATCAATTCAAGATTATAACCATTATCTCAAGAACAACTTACACTAGATGAAGAACAAAATGGAGATGGTGATTATCACTAGATAAACAAAATCTTGAATCCAAATCACAACTTAATCATTTAATTTCTTGAAGTAGTTTTGAGAGAGTAATTGAGAGTATAAGCAAACAAAAGAAATATGAAGAAGGTCTAATAAAATTGGCCGACTCCCCACCGCCTCAACTTTTAATTGATATAAATTTTATCCCCTTCTAATTCTATTGTCTGGAACCTGAAAATATCCGCGAAACAAAATATTTTATTTTACCGTCAACTTTATTAATTTAAAACAAGTAACATTTTATTAGTCACAATAACCCCTGAGGCTCTTTTACTTGTTTATTTTCAAATAAACCATTTTAAAACATATTAAAATACTATTTAGTTCCAGACCCGAAAACTGGGTGTTACAGGTGGTATGGGTACAAATACCATATAACCCGCCGGAATCCGACCCGTTGGTATCCATAATTCAAGAATCGTAAATTAGAAATTTGATTAAAAAAAAATTAAAAAAATGTGGTCATATAAGAATTTAAATCACTGGCCGATGAAATTGAAAATAACTTATTAGGGCTTTTTCATAAAAAATAACTAAATAAAGAAGATTATAGGAAGAGTTTGAATTATGAAAGAAATAATTAATAAAGTAGTTATTAAACTAAAATCTCCATAAAATATTTGGAGGATATGTACGATTAAAGAAAAAATAGAGGTTTTATATTGTAAATATTGAAGGGTGTATATTGTAAATATGAAAGGGTATATTAGTATTTTAGTCACATAAAAATGGGATTAATGATGTCATTAAATAAATGAATGGCTTGATCTTAATTGTTAGTCTCCATCTAATGGTCATTATTCTTTCAAAATTTTTCTTTTAATATATAAGATAGATATACTAGGTTTTTAGCCCGTGCGATGCACGGTCGTTAAAAAAATATAATTATAAGTTTATTTGTAAGTAGTCCAATAAATTATTGTTGTTAACTTTAAATATGCAATTATGATTGAAAATTGAAAAAATATATTTGACATAAACCAAACTATATAATAAATTAACAATTTATTATAATTAATTGTAGAAATTAATATATGGAGTCAAATAAAACACAATGAATTGTACGAAGATAAATAATAAGTATCACATATATTCGTAAAAAATGTAGGTCATTAAGCTCGTGCAATGCACGGTAATGTATACAAAACTATTATATTATGAAATAATAGTCAATGTCAATATTGTAATTGATAACTATAAATTTGTCATTGAAAATAGAAAAATAGTATACAACAACAAAATATATGTGAATCAAAGTTCAAAGCTTTTGTGAGTAAGAACATAAGAAACAATGACAACACGTTAAAAATTATTAACGTAAAATATTACAATATCAAATGTTATATAACTTTAACATAAGCAACATATGTAATAGTTTCTAACATTTTTGTCTCAACTCGACATATCAATTCACCAATGTGTTTAACTCGTGAAACATCTACATATAGTTGATCACGAGTGAAATTCGATTGTTGATGAAATAAATTCAATGAGACAACGAGTGTACTTCACTCTTGTTTTAATCAATACAAAACATACCTAGTAAAAATAAACTTAAATGATTAACTTTTGATGAACCTATAAGTTAAGGTGTTTAAACATTTTTATAAAAAGTTGGAAGGGTTAAAATGAAAAATATAAAAAGTGTGAGGATTAAACTATTATTAACACTTTTTAAAAATGATCTATAATAAATATTTAAATTTAAATTAATAATAATGGAAAGTCATGTGGCATCTCTAGAATTTTAGAAGCAATGTATTTTTGACATGTCATTTTATGATGATTAAAAAGATGACACATAAGCAAAAAAATCTTTGTTTTATATATATATATATATATATATATATGTGTGTGTGTGTGTGTGTGTGTGTGTGTGTATATATATATATTGCATAAAGTATTGTAATTGCATTGAGCATTTAATACGGTACTAGCATATTGGTCGCGCAATGCGGCAGTTGCAACAACTTAATCAATTTTCGTTATGTATGATACAGTTTTCGTCAAATAACATAACATCAATCGATAATCAAAATATCTTAAATTTGAATGAATTTTTCATAAATACATAATTTATTAAAGTAGACAAAACTAATATTAAAAAAAAAAAAAAAAAAAAAACTTTCCTATTTGATGTAGTATTCATTTATTAGTGTGATAGGAGTAAATTAGTTCAAAAAATTAAGATGTTAAGACTCAACATATGGACATACTTTATAAGTAGTTATAGATAATATATCTTTTTTATACTATGTATCACTTTGATCATCTAAAATTGATATTGTATATGGTATTGTAATCATTGCTATATATTCAAACTCGACCTTAAACTCGTGTATACATACAGGGTGTTGATTTTTTAATTATAATATAGGTAATAATGATTAAAACCTAGTTGATTAGAGTTTTATTTTTAAATTCATGATGTCACAAAGATGAATCATATATTACTAGCATGGTACCCGCGCAATGCGGCGGTATCGCATTTATAAAATAATATTTTATGACGATGATAATAGTAGTCATCATGTTAAACTGATAAGAGATATACAATGTGATTTAAAAACATAGTGTTGTCGTCATAATTGATACACTATTTGTTATTAATAGAGGTTAGTTTTGGAATAAATGAAAATGTAGTAATCTGAAGACTTGCTGTAAATCGTGTTGGAGGTTTGCAGTAAATAAAATTGCATGCAATTAAAGTGGAATAATCTGTATAGACAATTGTGTTAGTAGTGATTTGTTTGGATTTTATTCTTGGAAAGCATATTTGTTAGTTATTTATATAATTGAAAAAATTAATGTTGCTAGTCATTTGTTATTAATGAAGGGTAATTTGGGCATTTTGATTTTTTTGAAACTTACAAGACTCAACAAATAACATGCTTTATAAGTAGTTAGGGATATTTGAGATTTGTTTAAATATTAAATGTTAGTTTAAAACATCAATGCATTAAATAATATGGAGTACAACTCAAAGGGGGGGACCATGAACATACAAAATTCAAGCAGAAAATTCACCTTTGTAAAATAATGGAGTGATCAACATATCATTCATAATTATCTATATCATTAAATATGTTTTATGGTGTTATACAATACAATAATGTAAAACACAATTAGTGATGTATGAATATTTTTTTTGTGGGTGTATGGATCATCATCCTTCAATGTAAGGAGTATCTTTGAAATTAAGTGGGGTGCTTAGGTAGGGTATCAGGGGTGGAAAATGTGAAAGGTAATGAATAATATTGTTTGATATCAATGTTACATTACCTATTAGTGGATAAATAGGTAATCACTCATTCTCCACCAAATTGGAGGTAATGAATATCATTACGTGTCATTATGCAGACATATAATGTTGATATATGTATCTTAGCCCGTCTATTCGCAAACCCCGATACTCGCCAACCCATTTAACGTCTTCGATCGGACTCGGGTCTAGGTTTGGGTTAACGGGTCAACCTGCCAATCCATGGAAGTTGACCCGTTTGATGCGAATTCATTCCTCCAACCGATATTAACTCGAAACCTGTCAACCCGTTCAATATTTGAAGTTGAGCTCGGGTCAATGTTTGGGTTAACGGATCAACCCACTAGTCCAAAGGTAAGCAGTAAAGTTGACGCGTTTTGACGCTAAACCAACCCACCAGCCAATAAACCGGTTTAAGATTTTAGGTTAGGCTTGGGGTCAAGGTTTAGTTTAACGGGTCGAATCGACAATAGAAAGGTAACCCATTAAATTTGACCCATTTTATGCGAAATTAATCCACCAACCCATATCAAAGATCGTGTCTATGCTATTGCATTGCTTAGTATCCCTTTCCCTTTGTCATTCAGATTCCCTACTTTGAACCAAGTACATCTTGCGAGAGAATATTCTTAGTAAGAATTCTAATATTTGAGATATCACTAGTAGCATAGAGGAAACGATTACAGTGCTTTCATATAAGACAAACCATGTACACTCCATGAAACAGGTTGTAACACCAACTATTATTATTTGATATAACTAAATTTGGCTTAGATCATTATAAAAAATATTCCATATTTAACTATTCCGTTAATACTAATTTTTGGCAAGACATATTTTAAAAAAGTGAAAGAGGGATTTCACTTAACATAAATTTATTTTTTGGACATCAGTTTAAGTGAAAAGGCTGAATTTTAGGAAATAGATTCTCAAATCTTACAAAAAAGATTAAAATATTAGTGTTTCATTATATATAAGATATTTGGATTTAGATTATTATAGTTAGAGTGATATAATAATAGTTACTTTGATCGGAACAACCATATTCGTTAACGTTTAGTTTATGTTTTCTTATAATATTATAATATAAATAGAGTTGAGTTCAAATGAGTACAAATTTTTTGGTGAGAATGAAAGAACCAATAGAAAAGCTCCATTTGTAAGGGTATAATAGTCATTTAGTTAAAACCCCCACTTCCCTCAACGTTTTTAAATATTAAATAGATAAAAAATGGTTGATCGAAAAATTATAAAAATCGCACCATAAAAATCAGCATTTTATTCTCTTCGATTAGACATCTCATATGATATACTTTTGACGGAATTTTTTTTCTTCATTTTTTATTGGGTTTCGAAAACTGTATAATTTAGTATCACATGTGCTACCGACAACTATCACATGTGGTACCAACAGTATCACATGTGATAACAACGACTATCACATGTGGTACCAACGATATCACATGTGATAACAACTATCACATGTGGTACCAACGATATCACATGTGATAACAACATATCACATGTGGTACTTTACGTGTGAATCACATATATTTAACAATTAGCGAAGATTGTTGTGCAAAAATCATGAAAAGCAAAGAGCATTTCAGAATGCAATATTACTACATGGCATTTACCTCACATATAAAAACACATGCACACATACGTTGACTTCATGAGTCAATCTCATAACTCATGGCGCTCACTCATCGGAACTAACAAAAATCTCTGACCAACGACACCACTGGATTTCCATCTTGTTTAATTCAACCCAAATCCAACATAATAAAATCATATTTAGACTCACTTCAACAGCAAGGTACGCTTGCGATGACACATGACCAACAACGGCGGCAGTTCACGATGATGATGATGGACGATGTTCATGACGGTGACGAAAGCGGAAGTTCATGACTCCAACGATGGAAATTCATATTGACACAATCGGAGGTTAAATCGAAACGATTGACATAATGATAGATCGAATCGATGATATAATGACTAAAATTGGAAACAATCGCTAAGAAACTATGAACTTGAATCGATATATTTGTAACAGTTTGAATCTCATAAAATTGAACCTCTGATTGCGTTGATTAATGATAGCGAAGATTATGGTTTTAATTTTTGAAGAAACTATGAACTTGAATCGCTGTAATAGTTTGAATCTCATAAAATCGTACTAAAGCAAACATCCCTTTTGCTTCTTAAATTCAATTTTAATAAAATCTATTATGCAAAAAGAAACTTAGATTTAATCAACAGTGGTGAAAGTGGATAAAAACAGTGATGGCATGTGTTGATGGTGACGATAGGTGCGACGGTGGTTGGTTTACATCTGGTGCAGAAAAGACACCGTGTTTACAATTTGGGTGTTTGAGGAATGAATTAATTTGACGATAATACCCCCGTCTTTGTAAATAAAAGTATCAGCGCTAGAAATCTAAAGAAATGGCAGGATAAAATTTGACCCTTGATTAGAATAATTTAATGGTTAGGATTCATTCTCATTCTTTACAAAATTATTGTACTCAAATGAACTTTTGTCAATATAAATAATATAAATATATTTTGCGTTGTTACATTTATATTTTATTATTATTAAAAAACATATCATAGGATATATTTTCTTCATGAGGAACTTGATTCTGATATAAATATAGAGGTTGTACCAAACAATGATTTTCACAAAATATTTTTATAACTTCTTTGTAATCTAATAGAAGTCATGTTTTGTGTTTATTGGGTGCATACATATATCTTCTTTATAAGATTGATTAGTAAAGTGGGGTCTTCTTCGTGTCAAAATTTCGAACTTTATTCACGTTGACGACAATATATAAAGTTAGTTTCTTTACATTAAAAATGATAATTATAAAAAAGAAAAAAAAAATTGTACCTGCAACAAGTAGAAATTATGTTTGTAGTATTTATTCAACTACCTTTCACTTGTCATTTTCTTTAACTTTAGTCTTTCATACATTACAATCTTTATGCAGCAAAGCAAATAGTAATTTATGCCGCAGAAAAATATATTAAATGAGTACAAGCATAAACATCACCCAGAAATCCAGAATCAATGAAGTTACATATATATACATGTCATACAGTGAGTACCATTGATCTTCTTCTTGCACTGTTTTTTGTTCCACTTTCTACCACATTTCTTATTCTCGAACCGATCAACTGTGCGCGCCAAGTGAAAGTTTCACCTATATATACATACCGTTCTGAATTGATTACTACGTTTATGAGTTCAAAACGAGACAAGATTATGTTCATATACAAATATATATATTCGAAATTTCTTTTGTTTATCAAAATGTGGTTACAAGCATACGACCAGCAACCTCAATCAAGATGTACATGTCTGTATTCTTTACAACAATCAAGTTTTAATATTTGTTGCATTCTTTCATCAACAAGTTAAATCATTTAAATGATATGATGAGATTAACGTAATAATACCAATAAACAAAGTAAGGGTACCCACAAAGTAACAAACAACATGAAGAAATTCTCCGAATCAATACAATGAACATTAGGAAAAAATTAGAATATTGCACTTCATGCATTTCTGTTTCTTTCTTGTTAATTACTGCTACAACACATGAATAATAGAGATTTTTTAAAAAAGAATATGAGTGCATTGAGGTACCGTACCTGTGATCAATTTTACATCTGAAGTTCTTCAACATCTACATGAAGGTCAGGGATTTGAGAGATGATGGGCCAGTACTTGCCTTTCGTACTACCACACTTTTTCATCAGTTCCGAGGAAGAAGAGTCTACAAACAAACGTGAAAGTAAAGGAAGTAGTGTCACTGGCAGATCTCTAAGCTTCGGGCACGACCGAATAAGAAGTTCTTCAAGGCAAGTGAGGTGCTGTAGGCCCTCTGTGAATGAAAACACGTTCATAAAACCGTGTAATTGTAGAAAAGTCAGCGACTGTGGAAGAAGAAACGGTGATGAAGCGATATAACTTTTATTCCTCGTATCTTCCGCCTTTGCAAATGGAACCACTCCAGAATTTTTACCATATAAATATAGTTTAACCAGCGAGGCTGGGAAACTTTGCATACCCCATTCTGAGATCGGCTTTTTTAAGCCCCCTATTGTTAGGATTCTTATATTAGGAGGCCACAACCTACAAGGAAAGGAATCATCCATACTTGGACAATCTCTTACCCACAACTCTTCCAAAGATGTGAGACTTTGCAAATGCTTGTGTGGAAATGATTTTAGATTCTTGCAATTATTGATCTCGAGATATCTCAGGCAAAAAAGAGGAAGAAAACCAAAACCATTATCTGGAATGGATTCTATATTATCGCAACCACATATTGTCAATTTGGTGAGATGAACTAAGCATCCTACAGGAAATGAACAAAGATTTGGCACCCTAGATATGGAAAGAGATTCAAGTGATGATAAGAAGTTGTTGAGAAACCAACTCATCTCCAGATTCCCAAAATAGAAAATGTTAAGAATCTTCAGAGTTGATGGGAGGTCTTGCGGAAAGGTCAGCGATTTGATTGAACCACAACCGTATAACACTAAATTCTCAATATTATTTGGACAAATGTAACTCTCGAGTCTCGGACAATTGTGAAGTTCCACTTTAGCAAGTTTCAGATCAACCTCCATATTCACTTCTTTCTCTCCAAACGACACCAAATTTCTACAAGATTTGACTCTCAGCTCCAATAAACTCACAAGAAACTTGCATGCCTCTGATTCTGATTCCCACAAGTATGTAAGTTCATCACACCCTATGATGGATATATATTCAACTGCACCACAATGCTCCAAAACATCTCTATGTAGTTGAGTAAGGCCTTTGATATTATTCATTGACAATTCTACAATTGACGAAGACACACAAACTATGCTACTTAACACTGCAACAGAACAGTCTTGTATATATACCACCCGAAGTGATGGTATTGATTTGATTGTTAACGTAGCTAGTTTTGGACAGTTAATTATAGAAATCTCACGAAGACAATGAAACGGTCTTGTAACTCCATCGTTGTCACCACCGTGAGTTGACCATATCTCCCATCCCTGCATATCTCTAAATTCCAAAACTTCGAGTGATGCAAATGCATTACCCTGGTAAGTATTAATAGATCCAAATAAGTCGGGACCAAGTATCTTCAACCCATTCATGCTTCCAATAATCAACTTCTGAAGTGATGGTAGATATCCAAGTGTTGGTAAATATTTACATCTTCTACAACCACGTAAAGTAAGACACGTTAAGCTAACAAACGAGGGATCCCCAATCCACTTAGGAAATTTCATTCCCATGTAGAACGAAATCTTCAGGCTTCTTAACTTATCATAAGGCCTTAACCCTTCAAGTACTTCAAAATCAAAACTTCCATCTCGAGAATCATTGAAGACATCACTCCACTCCATCTCCAAATCACGAAGAAACTTTAATTGCTGTAAGTTTGCTTCCTTCACGTCAATTACATTTATCACTTTGTGCAACCCTTTAATGGAAAGTTGGCCTTGAAGATGCAAAAGCCCTTTGAGCTCAGATATTTCAAACCCATTAACTCCTCCAATAATGACTTTTGACAGTGTTTGTAGACTCGTCAACTGGCCAATCCCTAAGGGTATTTTGTTCAAGTGTGAAGTGTTACTGATGTCAAGATGTCGCAAGTTTACTAATTTCACACAACTTTCTGGCAAGGAAGATAACAAATGACAGCCAGAAAGCAACAAGCTCTGCAGATTATATAGGTCACCGACTTGTTCAGGTAAACATGTGATGTAAGTCTTGGAAAAATTGAGATACCGCAAATGTCTGAGGCTACCAATGGATCCCGGTACCTCTTTGATTGAATAATTAGCCAGGTTTAACACCCTTAAGAACTGTAGTTGCGGTAATATTTCTACAAGAACCTTGTTAGATAAGGAGGATCTTTGCCAAGAATATACCTTTTGTACTGAGAGTGCTAAGAAAGTTCTCAAGCGTCTAGCTCTTAGCAATGCCTTTAACTTCTTGTATACGCCATCTCTATGATGAATAAATGAAAGGTGGTGGACTTTATCTAGATCTTCATCCTTGGTGTAAACATTCATTTTATCATCCAACTTACAGAAAAATTCTCCTCCAACACTCATGGCTAAATCATTTATAAGTTCGTGCATTTTAAATCTAGAACTATCATTGCTTGAATGCTGAAAAAATGACCTTAATTCTAGCTCTTCAAAACACTTGCTGCTTTTTGACTCGTACAAAAACCCTTCGGCCATCCAAAGTAGAACTAGTTCATCCTTGTCAAACAGATAATCTTTGGGGAATAAGCAGCAATATGCAAACATCTGCTTCAAATGTGGAGGGAGATCATAGTAACTTAGTCTAAGAGCCGGAAGAATCTTACCTTCACTCTGCAAGTTCCATATATCACTATTCAACAAATCCTTCCATTCTTCATCATTTGTCTTTTTTCTCAACACTCTCCCAAGTGCTATTAACGCCAAAGGCAATCCACCACATTTCTTCATAATACCTTCACCGTGCAATTTGAGAGTTGGGTGTGAATCAAAGTTTGGTTTACCTAACGCATGTTGAGCAAACAAAGAAAGGGCTTCTTCATGGGACAAAAACTCAAGAGGGTAAGATTGAACAGAGTCCATCACTGTTGCAACCATAGTCTTCCGTGTTGTCACAATAATCTTACTTCCCGGTGCCCCTGCGAAAAAAGGGCGTTGGAGAAGTTCCCACTCCTTGTAGTTTTCGTTCCAAACGTCGTCTAGAACAAGTAGGAACCTTTTCTTAGAAAGTTTTTCTTCAAGGGCCACTTGAAGCAAATTTAATTTGGCAAAATCGTTATCCTCCTTAGTAATAGCTTGAAAAATAGCCTTACTGATGTTAAAGACATCGAACTCGTCAGAAACACAAACCCATGCCCTGAGATCAAAGTGATCCTTCACTTCCTTCTCGTTGTACACAACTTGAGCAAGAGTGGTTTTCCCTATCCCGCCTAGACCTACAATGGACAAGATGCTGAGATTTTGATTGCATGAAACATCCCGCAACAACTCTCCCATTAATGCCTCTTTATCCCCTTTGCGACCCACGATTCTGGATGCATCAACCAACGACGTTTCCTCCAATCGTCTACGTGTCGTTGACCTTTCAACATTATTAATCAAACCCAAAATATTTTTTTCCTCAACAAGAGCATGCAATTTGGTTGTAATCTCATCGAGCCTAGAACTCATCTTACGACCATACATAATTGTATGAGGAGTGTAATTAGTACAACATGTTGGAATAAACTTCAATACCTTACTAGTATTACTGTTAGTGCGACTATAAGTCTCTTCATTCGAGTGGCGCTGCATAGCTTCAGTGGCCAAATCATCGAGTACATCGTCTATGTCGTAAGTCAGATGCTGGAGCTGGTCAAGCCATAACTGAACAGCTCTGTCTCTTAAGTGCCTATGTCCAGCATCCACAAGCACTGCTTGGATCTGTAGCAAGGTGTTTTTCCATTTGTAAAGCTCAGAATAGATACCTGCAGATCTAGCCAGTCTGATCAAGTCAGCAGATGCCAATTTCTCAAATAACACAGTGATGAATGCTCCAATAAAGATTTCTGCAACAGCCATTAAAAAATGAAAAGTTAGTTTCTTTCTTGGAGTAATTAAGGTAAATATGAAAAGTTGCAGATTATATTGGTTGACTGACTTTGTGTAAATAGTGAGTGAATATAGTCTATCATTCTAATCCACAAGTCTCCATGTGGTGCCCTACACTTGGACATATATAATAGGTAGTTGCATTAAGTGGCCTTACCACTTGGAATTAAACATATTATTTCTTTGTTTTATTTTATGTTCTATATAGTCAACAAAAAATTCAGTTGTTCACATTAATCGACAAGGATCCACATGCATTATGATCTATATGTAGGCGTGTAGCTATTCTACTTAGACAAATAATATACTGTAATGTACTACAACAAGCTCACAAAACGCATGAACGTGTGAATTTACTCAACTCTGTTCCTTGTCTTTGCATCTGAATAGAAAGATAAACAACCTCCTTCTCACTTCCATTCTGGGTGTATGACCCACTCATGGTATTCCATGACACCAATCTTCGTTCAGGCATTTCATCGAACACCTTCCGTGCATAACTCAGTAGACACATTTTGAACACGTGGTTATAAGCATATTTGATGTTAAATTGTTTGTGGATCATCCATGCTGGATTATACATTTATACAGCCATGGCAATGCATGCCTTCGATGGAAAGCTTTTATTTCGCGCAATTTTGCAATATCTGGTGGTGAAGAGAGAAGACGGGTCGGGTAAGTTCGAACCCGGGTTTCCTGGGGGTGTTGGATAGTGCTATGTGCATAAGTTAAGCCAAACACTCGTGTAAACTCGTAAAGGTATGAATACTTGTCAAGGAAATTTATCCACGTGGTTAACTTTTTTAGTTTTCACGAAAAATCTACATCTTCAATTCTTTGATTATGATCAGTATGAAATTGTGGAAACCTCGTGGTTTGTTTTGATGACATGTAAGCTATTTATGCTTGCTGATATTCGACTAATTTTAAGTTTTAAACATTACCTATGTTTATGTTTCTTTTTTGGAAAGTTTTAAATTAATGTTCTAATTACAAAAATAGAAAGAAAGTTTTGGTCGTGATTACCATATTATCCTTACTTGAAATTATTATTACAAACTTTTAAGAAATGAATAATTAATTCTGCAAAAAGTAAAAAAAGAGAAAACAATAATGATTACATTTTTATTAAACTGTGTATCTTTTCGATGGACAATTATTCTAAAGACGGGGAGTAACATATTTTGAGAATGAGCCATTATAACTGCTCCCTGTCATAACAGAATTTCAAAGTAGCTACCAACTTTGTCAGTAAATAAGCATGAATATTCTTTAAACTATGATAATTATCAATCTTAAAGCATCTCCAACCTAAGATTCTTGTAAAGCTAGATTCTTGTAAAGCTTTTTATATAAATTGTGTAAGAAATGTGTAACCTCACCTCTTTAGTGGTTAAAAGCTTTCAAAGACTCAAAGTTATTTATAATACACCATTTTTATAACGATAATAACTTGAATGAGTACATGACATTGTTGAAGTAAAATATGCATTAAAGTGAATATTGTTACAACAAATACAACATATATAACAGATTTGAAAGTTACTTGCACGAACATTGAGTTACATTAGTAAATTCGCATAAATTTATGGAGGGGAGATTTATTTTAGGCTCGTCAAGATGAACAAAGGTGAAAAATATATTTGGTGTGACCTAATGCCAACCAATCACCTCATAATAGTGAGTGAAAAAAAGGAAGTAAATGGGTCTAGTTTATAATAGGTTTTATTATTTCAAAATGTATAATCCTTTGTCTCTTTTACTATTAACTAGTTGTTAAACCTGTGTATATACGTGTCCATAAATTTATATATGATTTTACAAAGTTAATTTTTGTAATATATATGTGAATAAAACACTTAAAATAAGACAAACAACATATAATATAATATATAATAATTAATTATATAAGATTTAAGATTGAAATTTACCCATCAAACATGTGTATCTAGAGTAAATTCTATAGATGGTCCCCGTGGTTTACACCGATTTACGAAAATGGACCATAAACTTCTTTTTTCACTTTTTCAGTCCAATAAGTTTATGTTTTGCTCGAAAATGGTCCCTCCTTCACCTAAAATGACTAAAGTACCCTTCCTTTTGTCATTACTGGATAGTCACGATTCAAACGGTCAAATGGTACTTTAGTCATTTTAGGTGGGTGAGGGACCATTTTCGAGCAAAATGTAAACTTATTGGACTGAAAAAGTGGAAAAAGAAGTTTATGGACTGTTTTCGTAAATCGATGTAAACCACAGGGACCATCTATAGAATTTACTCATTAATTTATATGATTTAAGACTATGAGATCATTTGTAATCATTTGTAATCGTAACACTAGAACGCCACTTTTTAGGTGCCACATCAGTACCACATCAGCATAACACCAGAACACCCCTAATCATAACACCAGAACGCCACTTTTTCCTCATTCTGGGACCCACCCACCTACTAACTTAATTTAATTTTCATTTATTTAACAAAACAAATACAATTTAATTAATTAAAATACAATATATTAATTAAATAAAATACACTTTATAAAATTAAAAGTAATTAAATTTTTTTTAAAAAGTAGACATATTTTTTATCATATAAAAACAAAAACGATGAGGGCACACAAAGTCACAAATACAAATTTACAACCGTTTAAATATGTGATGGGCCCACTCCTCTTCTTCTTCTCCACATCTCACACCTGCAACTCCTCTTCTTCATTTCACAACCATTTTTCCTCTGCAACAAATAAAACAATCAAAAGAAAAACAAAAACAAAAAGGAAAAAGAATTAAAAAAATCACAACGCGCGTTTCGTCATCCCTGTTATCCCACCCACAACGCTTCGAGAACGCCAAGCCACAACGCCCCACTAGGAGCGTTATGGCGTTGTGAGAGGTGAGAACGCGTGCCACACAAACCAACTACGAGTGGTCTGATGTAATAGATTTTGTATACTCTATTTATAAAACAAAGTTTTTTTTTTCAAATCATGTCACATCATCAAATTTCATTTTTTAAAAGCAACCTAATTATGTCACATTATTAACTTAGTTTTCCTTTAATTTTTCCTAATTTCTTAGTCATGTCATATCATCAATTTTATTTTTTTTAAACCTACACACCTCATTAAATTAGTTTTTCCTTAAAAGTCTTTAAATTTTGAACACTCTCATTTTATAAGTTTTCAAGATTTTTTAAATTTCCAACGAACTACTACATTTTATTTTGTAAGGTGTCGTATTCGGTATGTTTTTTGTATTTATTCAAAATAATATTAAAATTTATTTTTTCTTAAAATTTGATTAATTTATTTGATAGCATGTAATGTATTAATAGTTGGGCTCATAGTCGATAACAGATATCTACATTTACATGAACATATATATACGTAGACAATATGAGTTATATATATAAAAGAATTGATTAGATTTCATGGTCTTCTATATTGCTAAAAGTATTACTTAGAATATTTCAGGCTCGAACATTGCTAGGCAGTAATTGAAACAAATTTAAAATAAAGAGTCTAATAGTTGAATTAAAGTTGAGAAATGATAAAATCACAAAAAATTTATAAAAGTTTGCTCAAAAAATAATGTATATGAATGGGATGAAGTGAGAGAGTTATGAGAGAGAAAAAAGATTTGAATTTGATTGGTCCATTTTACATGACACATCATTTTGTAAATTTTCTTTAGTGAAAATTATGTGATTCTAGTCTTGCTCTTAAAAGTTTAATTGTAATTGACGATGTCATAAAGGTGTTATATTATATTTAAGATGTGACGTATATTCATTTGCTATATTATATCTATTGTATCTACAGTCTCTTTTTGACATTGACAAAAAGCATAGATTTTTACAATAAATGAATTTTATAAATTCAATACATACAATATGTTACCTTACATTCAATAGTAAAAAAAGTACTACACATTTTCAACTCTATTTATAAAACTAGCATACTACCCGTGAAATTTAGTACTTCGTAATGTTCATAGCACCCGAGATTAATAATCCTAGTTTGTGGGTATGTAGAGTTTGTGATTCGGGATACAGTAAGTGAAAAATGAAAAATATATGAAAATGATTGGGTTATATTATAAAATGAGAATGAGAATGAAAATGATAATTAGATAACTAAATGCGAAAATGTTGAATCTTAATTTTTAAGAATTTCTAAAATGTTTTATATCTATCTATATATATAAAACAAAAGCTAATTAGTTATGGCACATCATCAAATTTCTTTTTTTAAAAGTCTACCTAATTATGCCACATCATTAAGTTAGTTTTTCCTTAATTTTTCATTATTTCTTACTTATGCCACATCATCAAATTTCATTTTATAAATAAACCTACATAATTATGTGACACTATAAAATTAGTTTTTCCTTAAAGGTCTTTAAATTTTTTACACTCTCATCTTATAAGTTTCAAGATTTTAAAAATTCCCAACAAAGTACATTATATTATGTGAGGAGTTGTAATTCAATTTTGTTATACTTTAATATAAAGCTTTTTTCAAATTCTTATAATACATTTAATTTAATTTTTTTTCTACGTAAAAAATAAGTTCATTTTCTTACTAATATATTATACATTGCAATTATCTACTATTATCATCATCAACTGTCATAATATTATATTATTTATTATACGTGGCATGAAACTTTGAAATTAATTATTTTATCATGTTACTAATTTACAAACTCTTAAAATAATCTCAATTTTAAAGCATGACACATGACTTTTCATATATCAACTTATTTAATGTGATAATAATAATAATAATAATAATAATAATAATAATAATAATAATAATAATAATAATAATAATAATAATAATAATAAAACAATTTTTTTTCTCATGTGTTATCTTTTTAATCATTATATGATGACACGTCTAAAATATAATTACTCCTAAATTATTTTTCAAATTTTAGTGATGACACATGGCTTTCCATTTTAACTAATTTTATTATTAGTATAAATCATTTTAATAAGGATTAGTAATAGCTTAATTCCCACACTTTTATTTTTTTCTCTTTTAACCCTTCTAACTTTTGTTTCTAAATGTTTAAACACCTTAACTTATAGGTTGACCAAAATTTAATAATTTAATTTAATTTTGAGTAGGTATGTTTTGCATTGATTAACACAATAGTCAAGTACACCCTTTGTCTAATTGTCATTGTCTCATTGAGTTTATTTCATTAATAATCAAATTTCATTCATGATCAACTATATATAGATATTTCACAACTTTAACATATTGGTATATTGAAATGTTGAGTTGAGACAACAATATTAGAAACTATTATACATATGTCGCTTATATTAAAGTTGTATAACATTTGTAATTGTAATATTTTACGTTAGCATTTGTGAATATGTTGTATTTATTTCTCATGTTTTTACTCACAAAAACTTTGAAGTTTTTATTCACATATGTTGGTACATTTAGTGTGTCAGTCAGTTGGTATATCGAGTTGTAAGTGTCGTTAGTTAATTGTAATAGAAAAGTCATTTTGTACTTCGCGACACTTAAGTTTAGTAGTAGGCGACACTTGCCTTAGTGACGCATAACGACACTTAGGTAAGTGACGCATGAAGGTGGCCACATGCGTCACTAGTCAAGTGTCGCATGTCTGCCGGTTTTGGATTAGTATAAATACAAACCTACGGGTTTCAGTCTAGGGTTGACGAAACTCTAGCACCATTTGTCAAAATTGCATCTCTGTAATCAAGCTAATAGGTTACGTTCATCAATACAAATTCATATTATCAATATATACGTGTTTCGGTTTTGTGTTTACATTTGTTTAGTGTGATTGTTTGTTTCCGCCATTCAATCGCTGTCATCAATCACTTAGATCCACGGCTTAGGGCACTCACAATTGGTATCAGAGCCTAAAGGTGGTTTGATTGACGAATTGATCACGTATTTGCTTGTTTTCGGTTTGCTTTGTGAAGAAAATCAAGAACAATCGAGTTATTTGGATCAATTGGGTGCTATTCAGACGTTTTGAATAAATATTTACAGGTTTTGTTCGATTGGGATCGAAGAATTTTCGTTAGGTTTACGAAAATTTGATTTTTAGGGTTTTTGGAACTTCACAATCATTTTTGCGTCACTCGCTGCGACACTTCAAGCGACACTTCGGGCGACACTTTGTAAGTTCCAATTAGGGTTTTGCCGACACTTAAGTGCATCACTTTGTGCGTCACTTAGAGCGTCACTTGTGTGGTATATGACACTTGTCTCTAGTGTCGTCTGTTATAACCTACCGACACTCACGTGCGTCACTTAAGCACGTCACTTGTTTGTTACTTGTCACTTCCACTAGTGACGCATGTTACTCTTCTGCGTCACGCAAGTGCGACACTTGAGTGCGTCACTTGCTTGATTGACCGACACTAACCTCTAGTGTCATCATACGTCACTTACTGAGTGTCGCTAGTCTTTGTGACACTTATGTACGTCACTTACTAAGTGACGCCTTAGTTACTAATCAGCTTTCTTGTTTTGTTTTAAGTTTATTTTTCAGGTTTTTCTTTAATGGTCGCTGATAAAGAGGATATTAGGGGAATTAGAGAGATGATTAAACAAAATCATGATGTTAGTTCTATAAATAAACCTCCTTTGTTTACCGCGGATATGGATTATGCTTACTGGCATGATAGATTTGAACAATATGTAGATTTTCACTGTCCAGAGCTTTGGGGTCCACTTAAAGAAAGATATAAGGCTCCAGTTGCTGAAGGAAATGATCGTGGTATTCCTTCGGCCAAGATGTATAAAGATATGACACCTGAGGAAAGAAAGGAGTATGACATCGAGAGGAAGGCTCATTCTGCTATCTATATGTGCCTAACTAAGGATGTTTTACGACTCTTCAAAACTCATGACATCACCTACGATCTGTGGAAGGCCATTGAAACACGATGTGGAGGAAATGAAAAGTATAAGGAGGCCAAACTAGAATTAATCAAGAAACAATATGACACATTTGACATTCTCCCAAATGAAACTGCATCTGGGTTATTTACAAGGTACTTACAGTTGGTTAGTGAGTTAACCGAGGGAGGTTACAATTTCCCTCAGATTGAGGTGAATAAAAAGCTTTTAGATGTGTTGCCTAGTGCTTGGGATGTAAAAGTGCAATTTTTAAAGGAAAACCAAGAGTTAGCCAAAATGACCTTGGATGAGTTGATTGGTGTTCTTCAAGCTCACGCAATGGAGTTGAAGAAAAAGGAGTGTAAGTCGGGTGGGTTTGTTCAAGACCCGACACTATATGGAGGAAAGATAAATACCGGAAAGGTGTATGGTGGAATGGCTTTCATTTCTGATACTAATCCACCATCTCATTCCACTGGTGCTCATCATCCAATTTATGCTTCTGGACCTTCACTAGGTTCACAACAACAAGTTAAGATTTCTCCAACTATCGAAGAACAAGCTGCCATCTATACAACTTTTCTGAGCTCTTACAAGGATTTGGTTTCTCAACCAAATACCACATTGAAACTTGCGAAAGAAGACTACGCTCAACTGGATGATGATGATCTTGAGCAAATGGATTTGAACTGGAATATTGCCATGATTGCAAGAAGAGTGCAAAAATTCTTGCAAAGGACTGGACGGAAGAGTTTGGAAGGAAATGGTAAATCCATCTTTGGTTTCGACAAGAGCAAGGTCAGGTACTACAATTGTCAAAATTTGGGACATTTTGCAAGGGAATGCGAGAAACCCAAAATTCCTCTATCGGGTCTTACAAAGCCTGATGCTCTTCAAGCTCAAGGAAATGAGGAAGTGAAGTTGGCGACAGCTGATGCTTTGGTTGTTTTTGAGCCCACAAATACTGATTGGAGTGCGCAAGCTGAGAAGTATCAACAGTGTCTCATGGCTCACGTTACTAATGAGGTACAAAATGAACCTGATGAACATTTAAACTGTATTTCATGCATTAAATTTGACTGAATCTTTGAAGGGTTTTCAAAAGGACAACTTAGATTTAAGAGAAAAGGTTGTGAAACTTACTGAGTCTAATAAATATTTAAAAGCAAATGAACATTTATTTGATAAGAATATTGAGGCTCATAAGTTGGATACTCAAACATATAAAGCAAAAGTTTTTAGTCAACAAGATGCTATTAACAGCTATCTCGCTGAAATTGAATTGTTGAATAAAGAACTTTCTGATTTAAAAATTGAGTACGATAAATATAAGAACAAAATCTTAGGTTCTTCTTCAGCAACAGTTGTCTTTAATGAAATTATTAACAAGCAAAGGACAGGTGACAAAAGTAAGACAGGACTCGCTTATACTGTAGTCCCACCTCCTACTGAATACTGTCCTATGCCTGTTAAGGAAGGCACTGAAGAGATTCAAGTTGATTATGCATTGTTATATGGTATTGATTTGACATAAAAAGTCACGTTTTTGCGTACATAATCCCCACATTTTTAGCCCCAAAATGGATGAAATCATTCAACATCAATTCTTTTTCACCAAAATTCATTATTAAGGCTAAAAATAAGGCATTGCTTCAAAAATCAAGTAAAATGGCTAAATAACTTACAAAACAAAGCATAAACGATACGGTCACATTCTACGAGCACTTTTTAGCATATTACCTTGAAATTATTCTTTGATTAGTTCATTATGATCTTCAGGTAATTGCGATCACGTGGATATAAAGAACGCTAAAAACGGACTAAGAATGAAGAAGTTATGGCCAAACGAAGTTCGACCAGTGCACAATACTTACGATCCAGCACACAAGACCACGACCTAGGGTACACCACCCCCACAGGGGCCGTATACCACCCTCTAGGGGCCGTATATGCCCCTATAGAGGCCGTATACTCCCCTATTGGGGTCGTATACCCCCTGTAGGGGTGGTATACCCCCTCTACGGTGCCAGATATGCCCCGTTTGCTACCGAATACGTCCTATTTGGTGTCGAATATGCCCTATTTGGTGTCAAATACGCCCTCTTTGGTGTCAAATTTCATAGCTCGGGGGTGTATTTCAGTATTAAATTGGAGTGAGGGTATTAAGTGTAAAATCGAATCTTGGATGCCTATAAATAGAAGCTTAAACCTCCTCATTTCTCACCATTCAACTATTCACACCATTCAATTCAACAACACATTTCACTACTTTCTAGTTTAGGTTAGTTAGTTAGCAGTTAGTTTCTCGTTAATATTTAACGGAACTAACGGAGGGGCTATTTTGTAATATTTGTTGAAGATACTTAGAGGGGTGCTTTTGTAATATTCGAGGCTCTGCTCGTTGTAATCTTTCAGCTTATATTCAAACTACGCATTTATCACGGTTATCTCTTTCCTTATCTGTTATAATGCATGCTATTGTTATTATGCTAGATTTCGGATTCGTTGCCATGATTAGTGAGTAGTTAGCTTGTGTGTTTGTTGTGATGTAGTTAGCCGTTATAATGGGGGATGATGTTAATTTAAATATATAACTGAAAACTATGTCTGTTTAACTTTTCATCTATGATTATAAACTTTTCATCAAACTATCGCCTTTCTTCCAATAAACGTGGTTAAAACCCTAAAAGACAAGGAGTCGCGAACCTTATTCCGAGGGTAATTAATTATCTGTGCTATCTATGCATGGTCTGATTTTGAAGCTTTGGAAATACCGCTAAACCAAATGTATAGTACAATGTGAATAAATCAGGGATTTACTGGGTAATATTAAGTGAGGGCTGGGTTTATATCATAGATGGGTACGCTTTAATACAAACTGAGTTTAAAAGGGTTCAGAGTGACCCAAATGTGCAACATGTGTGGAACACCGTAAAATGACCTATTACTTAGTATAGTGCTGGAACCACCTCTGGTGTAGTACAAACGCATGGAAGCTACGGAACGGTCGTCGGTGTATACACCCTAACTTGCATTAGTGCGCAAGGCATAGAATGCCGTAAAACGTCCTAGTACCTCATGTAAGTGTCATAACCATCCTTTGGGAACGGTTCCCATACACCAAAGCTATGGAACGAACGTCGGTGTATACATTCTGAGCAGCACTAGGTCACCCACCAGCTCTGAACCTAACAAACCATCGATGAAAAGTTAACAGACGCTTTCCGAATCAGTTCTTAAATGCTCTATTTTGGATTAGAATACTTTATGGTATCAAAGAACGGTCAGAGATTAAATATCGGTCTGTTACCTTATTCATGCGCCCAGGAGTTAACTCCAAGAAGGGTCACTAGTCTTCACAGACAGTGTTGAAGGTAGAGCAGCCTGATCTGATCAGAATCATGACAACCAAGTACTCAGTGACATGCTATATGAGGAATCAGATAGTAGGGTGCTAGTGTTGACACCATAAAGTACCTAAAACAGTAGAACACAAATACTTAGAAAGAACATTTTCAAAATATTAAACCCAAACATCATCTGCCCTTTAGGCTAATGAAATCACAACAAACACTCCTCTCCATACTGATTATCATCTATTATTTTATTTTGTTGTTTATTTAGTTTAATTTAGGACCTAAGTAAAAACCCAAAAAAATAATAATCAAATCTCTTGTTTACAAACCCTACTAAATCGAATCGATCGTCTTGACTGCTTGGTTTCACAATACGGTTGATCTTAAGAACGACCATGAGTCATTACTTATCGCTAACTACCCTTAGCTATAGTAAAACTTAGGTTCCCAGCTCTATAAATATAAAACCACCCGTCCGATCGCGCAGTCCCGACTGGGAGGTCAACAACGACAAGGAAGCGATTCCTTGACCGACTGTCTGGTACCAGATCAGGTTTTTGGCGTTGTTGCTGGGGAATCAATCGTAAGACTCTTAGGCATCTTGACGAACTTTTCTATTTAGTTCCACCTGTAAATACCCGTAATTTTCTTTTCCTTGTTCCAACCGAAAATTCCTTTCCACAACACACAACGACAACCGACCAGATCATCCAGGACTGAACCACTTATCTTCACACCTGATCCTGAGTCAATTTTCCGAACAATTTGCAAAGAAAGACGCTCTCTCTTCCGACAAATGGCCGCACGGATCACTCTCGTCGATCACACCAAACCGTCTATCGAAGGACGAGGAGGACCCATCAGCTATCCGGTAATCGAAGGCACATCTTTCAAACTTAAACACCACATCGTTCAACTCATCAAAGACAACTGTCAATTCCACGGTCTACCTCGTGATGACCCCAATTTCCACATCGACAAATTCATTTAAATTTCTAACTCTTACAAGCACAATGGGGTTGAGCAGGATATAGTTCGCCTATACTTGTTCCCCTATTCTCTCGCTCTACATGCCCAGACATGGTTTGAGGGACTTGAGACCGGCTCAGTCAGCTCATGGAAGGATATGGCCACCAAATTCCTAACCAAATACTTCCCTCCGTCCAAACAAACCAAGCCCAAGAATGACATCACAAACTTCCACCAAGCTTGTGACAATTCTATCTATACGGCACGGGAACGATTCAAGATCTTTCTGAAGAAATGTCCAAACCACCAACTCAAAAAGATTGCCCAGCTATGCACGTTCTACAACGGTCTTGTTCAAAACCACCGCATTACCCTTGATGCCATTGCTCAAGGCAACTTCATGCAACTCACGGATGGAGAAGCTTGGAACTTGATTGAGAATATGACGATGCACCATCACGATTGGAAGACGGATGAGCAATCCTCATCACTACCTCTATCCTTCTACAACCAAATCCAACCTGAGACAATCAAATCCTTGAGTGAGCAGATTGAGTCGTTGACGAAACAGCTAGGAGATCTAAAGAAGCAACTGCAACAGATCCACCAAGTTCAGGCTTGCCAGAACTGTGCTCACCTTCCCATAAAATAATATCAAGTTGAGTATGAAGATCCAGCTGACGACATGGTCTACTACGCACAATTCCCAGCTCGACCACAAAATCCGCCTGGTTTCGCACGAACTTCTCCACCTAGGACACGAGGCACTCAATTTCCTCCATGAAACACCCAACCAACCTTCCAACCCAAATACCAACTAAGATACCCAACCTACACACAACAACCCCAACTCACCTACAACCAACCCTTATCCTTAACCGCACCAGATGTCAACCCACCTAGTGATACCACAAAGACCATTGTGCCTATCACAAGTCAAGATGATAATCTCACCAAATTTATCGAGGGTTAGACACAATTCAATCAGAGAACCACCGCCAGACAAGACCAGACTAACCTGTTCCTTAGAAACCAACTCTCGGTTCTTAAAAGCCTTGAGAACCAAATCGGTCAGTTGGCTCAGCGTCTTGACACTAGACCCCAAGGAACCCTTCCAAGCAATACCATTCACAACCCACACATAGAAGAGGCCAAACAAGTAACCTCTAAGGACCCAAAGGTGGCACCAAGCCAGCCTAATACTTCTTCTCCGGTGAAGAAAGAATCTCCTATCCCGAAGACAGTTGAGACACCATCCATACCCACCCCTGCTAGAGAAGTGAGAATTCCATTCCCTAATCGTCTTAAGCAAAGGTATAAGGTTAACTCCTTCAAAATTGATGCTAAATTCTTAGACACCGTGTCTAGAATTCCTACCAGTGCCAAGCACATTAGGCGAATGCTTTCCACCAAAGATAAGATACCCGGCGTATCTACTATCCCGCTGAACGCAGAATGTTCAGCCGTCATAAGCAACCTGCCCGAAAAATTAGGAGATACTGGTTGTTTTACCTTGCCATGTTCTATCTATCAGTCAGGCGTGATTCGCTCCTTGGCTGATCTTGGAGCCAACATCAATCTCATGCCTTACTCTCTATATGTCAGATTAAAATTAGGAAACCTTAAGGCTACAAATATGAGTGTGCAACTTGCCGATCAATCGATCCGATATCCATGAGGAATAGCCGAAAATATAATGGTTAAGGTTAATAAATTCTTTTTTCCCACTGACTTCGTTGTGATGGATATACAGGAAGATATCAATATACCAATCATCCTAGGCAGGCCTTTCATGAACACTGCCCGCGCTATCATAGATGTATACTCGCAGACTATAAGCCTTTGAGCCAACGGAGAGACTGTATCCTTCTAAGTTGATCAGGCTGATAGTTCTCGCCTAGAGCATGCTGAGATATACACCTATCCACTGGCAGAGTCATATCCGACAATGATATATCCGAGTCAGGTCCTTCGGACACATATCTACCCGATGACCATACCTGTCTCACTTCATCAACGGAAGAATCTGAATCCGAGACAGAAGAGATGGAAGACTCAGAGTCAGAAGACAATGAGATGGAAGAATCTGAAGAGGAGCAAGAAGAGGATGAGCCAGAAGCAGAAGAGCAAAAGGAGGACGTTTATCAATCCACACCACCTCACGAATACTTCCCTGATTCTCAGCATCCGACAGAAGAGATCATGCAGCTTGAAAATATTCCAATCACTCTGTCAGATGACGATTCAGATGAAGGTCAACCGATTGATCACTCCTTCCCTGAAGAAAAGGACATTGAAATGGATTCTTCTCAGCCTATATCACAAATCACCGACGCGACTCAGCCACCATCTGATACTATTGAGTTCCCTGATTCTCAGAACAGGGACACTCCAGTAACGGACAGTGATGAGGATGACATTGTCTTTATAGATGTTCCAATAGATGTCCGCTCCATCCATCTTCATGCATCTCCAGTTATTCCTGATCTTCCTCTCGAGATCATCCAGGTTCAGGTCGTCTCTACCCATGAAGGGATGATCAGTGCTCTCGAAAGATTTGAGCATGATTTTCGTATGATCATGGCTGTCATTAGAGACTCGACTAATGAGTACACTCTGAGACAGAGAGAGTTAATTGAGGAAATCAACGCTGAGTATACGGTCTATCGTGCTAATAACTCTAGGAGTCCTGAATTTCTACAAAACCGCATTCATGCCTTCGCCGAAGATCTAGCGAGTCAGCTTCTGCAAGAACACCATATTGATGAGACACCTGCTGCAGACGAGCTAGAGTTCTTCGAGGAACAAAAAGTCATATATGGCAAGGTTTATGAAGCCCTAATCAGGTCCGCATTTCCATATTCTAACCAACAGATAAGTTTGCTACATTCTTACAGGTACAATTTGGATTATGCATCTGGGAATCCTGAGGAGGAAATAGACATTCAGATGATGAATGATCATAGAGGATTGATGGATTCCATAGCCGGTAACGACCATATTGATGATACCTCACCACATAGGTTTTACATCGACTGCACCATTGAACATCATGCCCACAAGATTATTGAGAGGCTCGAATACATGAGTTTGGACGAAAGAACGCGTGCCATCCCTTCTTCCATCCCAAATGGAACAATGGTCAACACTGCAAACTTTGTCACGGAATGTCTCTCAGAGATCTTTGGTACTGTTCTGTGACAACCGTCAAAATCTCAGGTTATTACCACACTCCAATCTTAGATTTCATTATGGCATTCCATATATTTCGGTAAAATTTATGGTTACGACTCCTTAGGTCTACTAAACCGTAGAAAGTCTTAGAGATTTCCTAGTAGATCATAAGTCTATAAGACAAACTAAATTAGATTACTAAGTACCAAATTAAACAAAGAAAATTTATCTCTTTATGCTTTAACAAAATCCTTATTGAATCGCAAACCGAAATTTCCGTAACTCGACAACGCAAACTTAATCGGATGAATAATACATGAACATTAAAACTAGACAAATTAAGTATATCATAACTTAATTCAAGAACTTAAAATTTCTCACTTTTTAAAACTCAAATTTTAATCACCAAAACATCACAAAATAAACCTTATAACATAACAATACTTATACAACTTTAATATAAATTAATTATACAACTATTATACATATTATTTAACAAAATAAAAAATTTAAACAACCCCCCTAAAACCGGCCACCCCCCTCCTTTTTCATTTCAAATCTTTTATTTCCCCATACACTCATTACTACTTCACTTCCCCAAAACCCATTCTCACACTCTTCACATTTCTCTCTCAAAACATACACTAAACACACACTTCTTCCTCCAAAAATCAGTCACATTTAAGCTCTAAACCCATAATTTAAAGGTGTTCATCACCAAATAAAAGCAAGAAAAGGTAATCTATATCATTTACTATTATTATCTATCACTTTCTTCTTATGTTTTCTTCAAAATTCGGATTTTAGCCCTTCTCATGGCTAAAAATCCTCATTAAATGCTTGATGTTTGTAGGTTATCTCTTTTCAAATCTTTATGTGTTAGAAGAAAGAGTAACCCATGATCAAACCAAAAATCAAGTGAAACTTGGTGTTGATACTTGTAACTTTGTTGAATACTGTTTATCTTCATGTAAAAATTGTTCTTGTGATAAATAATCAATTCTAACACATCTTGGTTGTATATCAACATCATGCATGTGTTAGAACATGGATTTAAAGATCAAAAGATGATAATCTTCTTTATTTCATGTTTGGTGTTCATTATTTTGAATGAAACACTCAAACAAGAGTTTACAACTTTCTGTCCAGAAAACTTATTCCATTTTAACGATTTTTATAAAAATCATTCCTTCATGAAAATGGACGTTTTTATAGTCTAAAATCAAGTTCTGGAAGTAAGGTTTCCAACCCCATAAGCCTCATATTTTTCTGAGTTCAATTGATATTTTTAATAATTTTTGTAAGAAAAGGTGTACAAGCTGTAATAGTAAGACAGAAACTTTCTTCTCAGTGTTTTAATCATAAATAGAGCATTACAACTCCAAATAACTTGAAACTAGGGATGAGCATTTAGACCGAAGTACCGGTTCGGACCGGAACCGAACCGGTCCCGTACCGAACCGGTACCGACCGACACAAATGGTACCGGTATTCGGTATTAGATTTGTGGACAAAAAAAACCCGGTACCAATCGGTCGGTACCGGTTCGGTACTGGTATGGTACAATGCACACAAAATACCTAAACTGAACCGGAACCGACCGGTACCGTACCGAACCAGTACCGACCGATACAAGTGGTACCGGTATTCGGTATTTGATTTGTGGACAAAAACAAACCGGTACCAACCGGTCGGTACCGGTTCGGTACTGGTATGGTACCAAGCTCACCCCTACTTGAAACTAATGCTAAAAGTTCACAAATTTCCTTGGCTACAACTTTAAAGAAGACCAATTTTATTGATTCCATGTACATTTTGCTCAGAAATATTGATTGCATGCATGTATTTAAATTCGACCCTAGAAGATAAAAGTAAAATCTAAAAATACTTGGACTATTCTATTAGTTCTGTAAAAATTACAAAAAGTAGATAACATATTTTAGAACATCTGATTTTTCCCTTAAATCATTTTTGACCAGAAGTATTTTTAATAAATACAACCAACAGGGGTAATTTCTGGAAAACATGAAAAGTGGACTGATCTTGGTATAACCTTAAAAACCGACACTTACGGACTTACTATGTAGAGAAAGACTAACTTTTTATGACTTATAAACATGTTTAAGGATCGGTTAAAAGTCTCGGGATAAACCAAGAAGGTTTGTCCAAGTCAACAATAATCGGTCTCGGTATCAAAAACGGGAAACTTTCTATGCTTGGAAAGATTGGTAACAAAAAAGTGTTTGGATGTCTTTTGATGTATTTATCTATTGTGTATGTTAATCATAAATTGTGGGGAACCAAAGTTCCAAAACTCAAACACTATAAAATTTGGACTCAAACAATCTTGTGACATTATACGACTTGTGTGTGACGTTAGATAATTTAGTATGTTGTACACTTGTGTAACCATTATCATCCTCAACCACGATTATTGGACATTAACAACTTCAAAGCAAACAAACTATATTGGCACTTTGTAATCTAACTAATTAGCTAAGCAATCCTTACAAACAAAACTAGATAAGAACCTAATTAGAACCTTCATGCTCGTAGGTCTTGGATAGGAGTCATACCCGGTAAGCACGCGCGTTACATCCATCAATTTACTCTTGCGCCCAATCGTGAGTATTCACAGCCCCTCTTTTTACCATTTATACTAAATATTTTGGGGTGAAAAGCATGTTATCTTGTTGCAAATACTTATCTTGGATGTACATTTTCTATTTATACGCTCTTATTGTATGCTTGTGACTCTATCGTGTCTTAAGTCCCCGGTTTCTCTTACACAACCCATTAACTCATTATTGAGCCGATGGTTGATATGGATAGTACTATTTGGAAGGAGGCCACCTTCCCACTCATTCGTGCATACGAGTGCATACCACCAATTCAATATGTTTGCGATAGGACATATCTTTGGGGCGTTGTTTCGGGCCAGTAGGTTTAGTTGTGGACTCAAGCTATACATGTCATTCTTAAATGAATCTTATATTGAGTTAAATGAATCTTTGGAAGGAGGCAACCTTCCCACTCATTCGTGCATACGAGTGCATACCACCAATTCAATATGTTTGCGATAGGACATATCTTTGGGGCGTTGTTTCGGGCCAGTAGGTTTAGTTGTGGACTCAAGCTATACATGTCATTCTTAAATGAATCTTATATTGCATATAAACACTATTTCCTAATAATGTAAATTTTACAACGTGGTTTGATAACTTCTAAATGGTTTTTCACATTTACGTTTTATTTCCTAAACCTGTGAACTCACCAACTATTTTATAGTTGACCCTCATTTTACATGCTTTTCAGCAAACTGTCAGTAGTGGAATGAAGCAACGTTTATCTTTATTAATGTTGAAGCTATTAGACTTACTTCGTTTTATCTTTTGGATGTATTCGGTTGTATGATCTAGTATTTGGTACTGTAAACTTATTGTAAGTGCTAGTAGCTGTATTTTGTAAACGATGAATCAGTTGTACTTTATGTAATGAAACCATTATGCTGTTACATCTCGTGTTTCCGCTTTAGCGGGGTGTGACATGTTCCTCAAAAAGAACCCAGATAGCTATTTCATGACAGTCTACGTGAAGTCTACTACGGAATCTTAAACATCTTTAGGAATTCTGACCTCACGTACTCCAATCACCAAAACCAGCTCCTTTAGGGTATTCAAGAATCCATCCATACTCTAAGAAGAAACCTAGAAAATCATGAAGACATACATCTACGCTTCTTCGATTTCATGGATTCTTTAAGGAGAGAATGCCCTGAGCATGAGGTTGTCAGATCCAATGGGACCCTCACCTTTGATCCCAACGGAGTCATAACAAAGTCAGTCAATGATATCACCTGGGACCTTCTTCACTTGCAAAAGGTGGCTGAAAAACACTTTGACAGCTTCCCTCTTCATGTGGAAAGGATCCCAAACATCACTCAGGTTATCACCCGCCACTTCTTGAGATTCTATTCTAGGGTCCCATCTTCCAGCACCATTGGCCCTGGAAGTTCAACCACCCACTAATTCTGAAGGAAGGAAAGTTGGGCTCTCGACTCTAAAAACAACGCTTCTCGGGAGGCAACCCGAGTAATAAAACGTGTGTTGATTGTGTTTTAATAAGTGAAGATAAATCTCTGAATATCCTTCACACTTGGATATACCTCAAAAATATTTTCAAAATATTTTAAAGTCATAACTCATCTTTTGCAAAAATCACTCGTCTCAGATAAATAGGAAACACTTTTCAAAAATTAGTTCATATGTTTCGAGCATTTGAGGTACTTGCATACTACTTTTATGCATTATGCTCGAACTCGTTTAAAAACATATGTTCTACAAAATGATTTGTAATAGAAAACATCTTTTCATTCTAAGACAGTGATACCTTTTCATTGAAAAAATATGGAGTTAAAAGGTATATCCAACGTGTTCACACTTAAGAGATTGATTCACAAATGATGGTTGAAATGGAAGGCATGGTTCTCATTTAAAGGCAATCCCCCTAAAAGCTGAATAAATCCTCATGGAACTGCTGCAAAAGAAAGACTTTTCTTATCGGCACATATTCAGACCTTCAGCTTTTAACTATCTGGGGAGTTTCTTCATCCTTTCTCTGTTCTATCTTTTTTCTTTATTGAGTACGGTTAATTAATAAAAGTAATCTATACCATATCCTAAGCTTATCACTAAGTGTAGGATTCCAGCCTAAATTAACACTTGAGAAACATTTTCTTACATGTTTAAACTCTAAGTGTGGGATTTTACTTTCAATAAAATCTCCACTGAAGAGAACATTAGGGACAATGTTCCTCTAAGTGTGGGATAGCGGAATAGAATACCTTAGATAGATTTTTGCGTCCAAATAGCAACTCAGAAAATGTTCCTCACTTTAAAAATTGATCAAAATTTTTAAATTTTTTGCATAAAACAAAGAAAAGCATGAGCTTGACTTCGACAGTAGATAGCTACTCATTCAGTTAGCTCTGCTATTTCTTTGAATTTTAATATTTCTAAGAGGAGCCATTTTAAATATAAGTAATTTATTTTGGAAAGTAGTGTAAATAAGGTAGAAATTTCTCAAATTAAGAAATGATAATCTTATGGGCAGCGCATGACTAAGCACATACAACTCATATTAATTGCAGTGAGGTATCTTGAGCCTATATAAGCATTAATTTTAAATGCTTCACTATTCAATTTTTGTGTGTGCTGATGTATGCATTTCTGAATTAGAACTTGCTCCTGGTATGCATTTCGAGACCACATTGGTAGAGTACCGTACGCGGTTTAGGTGCAATTAGATGACCTTGACATTCCCTAGGAAATAAACCCACTTTTCTCATATCTCTTCAAGCCTAACCCTACCGATACTCATTTTTAGTATCGATGATCCGGTTAGTAAACCCCGTTGAGCCTTAACATTTTTATTTCTTGAAAACCCAAGTTTTAAAACTCACTCACTTCCATACCCACCAAAACCTCATCTTGGAATTTTTAAATTTTTGAAAAATGCTATTTAGGTATTCTTTTTGCTTTCACTCAAAAATCATAAATCTCGTGTTTTACTCAAAGTTTCTCGTATGCGTTTCAATAATCAAAATCTCAGAAATATCGAGAAAGTCCGAAGGTGTGAAAAGTTGACACCAAGTAAAATTCGAAATGTCAAAAGATTGAAAAAAATGAAAGTAAGAAAGGATCTCAAAAGGCAGAATATATATATATATATATATATATATATATATAATAAAAATATCTTAGAATCTCCTTAGCAAATAAATTCTAAGCCAAAAATATGTCATAGAAACAAAGTTATGTGCTTCAAATCTCTCGAAAACTCCGATCTCTGGAAAAAAAATATTCCGTGTGTTTTCAAAGATAGAAGTCAGCTATCTTTACTTCCTTACCGTTATCCGTTTCCGTTTTCATTAAAAAGCATATCTAAATAAAGTTTTTCATAAATTTAAAAGTCCTGAGATAAGCATACCCCTTTAACATCCCACTATCCATACCCTTAACCCTCACTTCAAACTACAACCCGATGAATGTCTTGGGATAATTAGCATCGTCCTCACCTAAGTGGTGGAGATTTGATTCTCGATCAAGCCTATGACGACGAATGCTACATGACTGGCTTTTGAGAGATTTCGTTTGTTTAGAATGATAGGAAACCCGATACACTTCTCGAGTGAATTGAGTGACCACTAGTGAGATTGCCTAAGTCATGTGTATGCCAAAGATCACGAGAATCAGAAGCATGCCCAAAAATATTCCTTTCTTATTTCTGGAACAATTATCTTATTTATCTCAATTTTCTAGAACAGGTTACCCATATGAGGAATGATTGTTCTAAGAAATATTTTAATTCCCAAAAATCGGACCTAAAACATCTTTTTAACGGACGTCGGTGTATACATTCTGAGCAGCACTGGGTCACCCACCAGCTCTGAACCTAACAAACCATCAATGAAAAGTTAACAGACGCTTTCCGAATCAGTTCTTAAATGCTCTATTTTGGATTAGAATACTTTATGGTATCAAAGAACGGTCAGAGATAAAATATCAGTCTGTTACCTTATTCATGCGCCCAGGAATTAACTCCAAGAAGGGTCACTAGTCTTCACAGACAGTGTTGAAGGTAGAGCAGCCTGATGTGATCAGAATCATGACAACCTAGTACTCAGTGACATGCTATCTGAGGAATCAGATAGTAGGGTGCTAGTGTTGACACCATAAAGTACCTAAAACAGTAGAACACAAATACTTAGAAAGGACGTTTTCAAAATATCAAACCTAAACATCATCTCCCCTTTAGGCTAATGAAATCACAACAAACACTCCTCTCCATACTGATTATCACATATTATGTTATTTTGTTGTTTATTTAGTTTAATTTATGACATAAATAAAAACCCAAAAAATAATAATCAAATCTCTTGTTTACAAACCCTACTAAATCGAATCGATCGTCTTGACTGCTTGGTTTCACAATACGGTTGATCTTAAGAACAACCCTGAGTCATTACTTGTCGCTAACTACCCTTAGCTATAGTAAAACTTAGGTCCCCAGCTCTATAAATATAAAACCACTGGTCCGATCGCGCGGTCCCGACTGGGAGGTCAGCAACGACAAGGAAGAGATTCCTTAACCGACCGTCTGGGACCCGATCAGGTATTAAAGCCAAGGAAACTAAGCAAAACAAACACGTAAAGGAGAAAACCAAGAGGCCAAAGTATCCCTTGTCTAAGTTTGTTAAGACTGAAAGTGTATCTCCAATTTGTGTTGAGGAGATTATTGAGATTGAGGATATTACCGATCAGGAGTATCCTATGGTTGAAAAAGTTGAAGTCCAATATGAAAAGGTGACTTTAACAAAGGAACCTGCCCGTAAAGTACAAACTGATAAGGGCAAGAAAAAGTTTATAATAAGAAACCTCAAACTTTACAAACACATGTAAAGATTTTGAAACGCAATTTAACTGTTAATAATGAAAAAGTTTCTTGTAATAAACCTTCAACTTCAACTTCAAATTCAACTTCAACTGATCAACTGAGGCAAGCATCTTCTAAAACCTGTACTCAATGTGCATGTTTTAAAAATGCTTCGCCACCTCCGTTGGAAAATCCTCAACCTCAACCTTTTGTTGAGAACCGTTCCTGTTTCTACCGCAAGAAATAGGGACATTTAATTCATGATTGTCCCAAGCTTTTTCATCAGCACTATGGGAGAGATATGCCTAGAACATCTTTGTATCGAAATTCGTTTTCAAATTCTCCACCTAGGCGTTATTCCAACTCTTCCAAGCCGGTTGAGAAGCAAAGAAATGTTGGGAAAAAACCTTTACCAAAACATAATCCCGACATTTCTCTCAAGCCAACTTTCGAACCATCCAAAGTTTGGAAAAGAAAAGAGCATTTAATTGACTCTTCTGTCATCAACAATAACACATCAGATGAAAATTCTGATTTGTTGAAAAACAAAATTCTGACTGATGTGCTTATTGTTGATGACTTTGGTAGACCTAAGTCTGTAAAGGCTTGGGTCACCGTTTCTCACTAATCTCCTTACTTTTATGTGTTGCAGCAGTCTGAATGTGTTAAAGATAGTGAATGGTATATGGACAGTGGTTGCTCGCGACACATGACTGGCGATGTGTCTCTTCTGACGGATATTAAACCATGCAGTGGAGGACATGTTGCCTTTGCAGGAGATACTGGAGGAACAATTACGGGTAGAGGAACGCTAACCAATGGGAAAGTTAGCTTTGAAAATGTGAACTATGTGCCTCAACTCAATCACAACTTGCTGAGCGTTTCACAAGTTTGTGATAAGGATTTTACCACCGCATTCACAAAAACTGAATGTGATTCTTAAGCCGGGTTATGTTATTCCTGAGGAATGGGTGCTTATGCGAGCACCGAGGAAAAATGATACTTATATGATGAATATGCGAACAGTGGAGACGACAAGCGAATATACTTGTATCCTTTCAAAGGCTTCGGAAAAGGAATCACTTCTTTGGCATAGACAGATGGACATATTCATTTTCGCAAAATGAATTTTCTTATTGCTAATAATTTGGTAAATGGAGTTCCAAAACAGTCATTTTCTTTAAAAGATGACTGTATTTCTTGCCACAAGGGCAAACTCCACAAAAAGTCCCATAAGTCTAAGACAGTGAATTCTATTGCTGCACCACTAGAACTTTTGCACATGGACCTTTTTGGTCCCATTTCTACAAAAAGCATTGGTGGCAGATCTTATTGCTTGGTAGTTACAGATGACTACTCAAGATTTTCGTGGGTTTACTTTCTGGCTTCAAAGGGGGAGACAACAGATATTTTGGTATACCTGTTGGATAAGTTGGCAAATTTGTGCAACTTAAAGGTGAAGAGACTGCGCAGTGATAATGGAACCGAGTTCAAGAATTTTACTCTCCAGTTATATTGTGCTTCAAAAGGGATTGATCATCAATTCAGTGCTCCAAGAACTCCTCAACAGAATGGAGTTGCAGAACGTAAGAATAGGACCATCATCGAGATAGGTCGGACTATGTTAGCCGATTCAAAGTTACCTACCCTATTCTGGGCCGAGGCAGTTAGCAATGCTTGTTATGTTCTGAATCGGGTGCTCACGGTTAAGAAGAAGAACAAGACATTTTATGAACTTTTTAATAACTGTAAGCCAAATCTGCAGTTTCTAAAGCCGTTTGGGTGTCCATGTTTGATCATGATTACAAAAGATAAAGTCTCAAAGTTTGGTGAGAAAGCTGTTGAAAGGATTTTTCTTGGCTATTCGATTAATTCCCCGAATAAAAGAGTTTACATCAAATCAACACACCAAGTAGAGGAGCATTTTGAGGTTAAATGTTTGCGTTATATGGATCCTCCTCAAGGAACGGGTCCGGATTGGTTTCAATTATGCGGATGTCTTTAACTCTTTCAACATACCAGATGAAGAGGAAGACTTGGGTACCCTGCTTCATGGAATCAGCATTTCTCAATAAATACCTGATCCTTTCTTTAAACCATCCGACCCAAACCCCGAACCGACATCCAACCAAACATTTGTCTCAACACCTACTCCAACACCCACTCCATCACCTACTCGAACTGTACCATCTCCCACTACCCCATCTTCGGATGTTCCTTCTACTTCAGGAACGATGAATGCAGAAGATCTTCCTGATGATCCAAACATGCCTCCTTTAAAAGAAGAAGAAGAAATGGTCCATTCTAATTTCTTTACTCATGAAGGAGAAAATGAGGCCCCACAAGAACCCTTGCTTCTTAATAATTCTACTGTTCCTGAGTCTACAACTATTCCTCCCACTGAGGGTGATATGAACAACTTGGAGTTGGTCCTTGCACCGGATGCAATTCCAGTAACTCATGTACATAATGATCATCCCATTGAAAACATTATTGGTGATCCTCATGCTTCGGTTCAAACACGACAACAAGTGTAACAGTCTCAAACTCAGCAACTGTTAACTCTTGTTGCTCAGATAAATTTGTGTCATCTATCTCAAGTTAAACCAAAGAAGGTTGATGAGGCCTTAAGAGGTCCATCTTGGGTTGAGGCCATGCAAGAGGAACTACATCAATTTCAAAAGCTACATGTTTGGGAAGTAGTTCCGTTACCCAAAGGTGCCCACTTGACTGGCACTCGTTGGGTATATCGAAATAAGATGGATAATCGGGGCATTGTGGTTCGTAACAAAGCCCGTTTGGTAGTTCAAGGCTTCAGTCAAATTGAGGGTTTGGACTATGATGAAGTATTTTCTCATGTTGCTCGACTAGAGTCAGTTCGCATCTTTTTAGCATACGCTTCCTACAAAGGATTTCACGTCAATCAACTTGATGTAAAAATTGTCTTTCTGTATGGACAAGTGGATACGGAAGTGTATGTTAAACAACCTCCAGGATTTGAAGACCCTGTGCATCCAGAATACGTTTGCAAATTGAACAAGGCGTTATATGGTCTTCATCAAGCTCCGAGGCTTTGGTATGAGCGGCTTACTACTCATTTCATGAAACATGGTTTTGTTAGGGGCAACATTGATAGTACTTTATTCATCCATAGAGAACAGTCTGGGGATAGAGAAGATATGTTACTCGTGCAGGTTTATGTGGATGACATCATTTTCGATTCTACAAACAAGGCAATGTGCAAGAACTTCGAGCAAATCATGAAGTCTGAGTTTGACATGAGTGTGATGGGGGAGCTCAAATTCTTTTTAGGTATACAAGTTGAGCAGTCTGCCAAAGGTATCTATATTCATCAATCAAAATATGTCAATGACATGTTGACTAGGTATGACTTGCTCAATTGTAAAACCTATGGGACTCACATCGAGATTAATCACAATCTTAGACTTGTTGAGGATGAAGAAGATTGTGAAGAAAAGGACTATCATTCTATGATAGGCTCTCTCATGTACTTGAGTGCCTCTCGACCGGATATCGTGTTCGCTGTATCCATCTGCTCACGCTATCAAGCTAAGCCCAAGGTGTCTCATATGAAGGCGGTGAAGCGGATTTTTGGTTATCTCAAACATAGACCCAATCTTGGTCTATGGTATCCGAATGAGAAAACATTCGCTCTTACTGCCTATTCAGATTCTGATCATGGTGGCTGCAGCATAGACAAAAAGTCCACAACTGGTGGATGCCAATTTCTCGGATCACGCTTGGTCTTGTGGCAGTGCAAGAAGCAGACTACAGTTTCCCTTTCAACAGCGGATGTTGAGTACGTTGCTGCTGCCAGTTGTTGTTCTCAGGTTCTGTAGATTCAGCATCAACTGCGTGATTACGGGTTATTTCTTACTATGACTCCTATTCATATAGATAACACTGCTGCCATATCTACAACACGCAATCCCGTACAGCACTCTAAGACTAAACACATAAAACTTAGGTTCCACTTTATACGGGATTGCTATGAAAAACACCTGATAGATCTTGTCCAAATAGACACCCTTAAGCAAAACGCCGACCTTTTCACCAAAGATTTTTCGCGTACTCGATTTGATGAACTAATCAATATGATTGGTTTAAGGTTCTTTGTGACTAAAAAGTAACTTGTAACTTGGAATGTAAATTTATCTGCGTTTATGTATGTTAAATTTTTTTGGCAACAGCCACTCTTTATATTCTTTAGTATCAAAGAAATGCACGGTTGCTACATTTTTAAAATAGACGTTGAGTTGTGTCTGTAAACAACTTGGAATATGATAGTACATTGGGTGACATGCACAAAATGGAATCTTAAGGTTTATCTTGGATGTGTCAGTAGGTTTATCTGACATGTTAAAACAGTTTTTATAAACATTGTCTTCATCATATGATGTATTAGTAGGTATGTTACACAAAACTCTTTGAGTCCTTTTAAGAAGCCTAATATGTACTTGTTTATTTCAAGTGGTATAACATCGTTAGATGTATGACAAAATTCTTAATATCTTACTTATGCTAGATATATTTTCGTGGATGAAGTTTATTTGATATCATTTGGGGGTATATATTGACAGTTTCTTTTGTTATACGTAAGTATAGACCTGGTTTCTGTTAATATATACTTAAAATTAAGCAAACACGAGACAAAGTACTTGCAAAGTCTTTAAAAATTGAGATAACCTAACGAGGTCGCCAAAATGGTTTGACTAAGTCTGGTTTTGCTTAAACCTGAATCAAGTTATGTCGCTCTGTTGTACGTAAGTACAGACCTGTCACCGCTGACTTGATTCTTAAAATTGATTTTCTTATATTCTTTCTGTAAATGGAAGTATGGTCTATGTCTTAAGTTAAGATGTATATCTATGGTGGGGACCACAGAGAAATATACATACTAATAATAATAAATTAGCTCCTAGATGTGAGTGTAATATATTTAAGAGGACAAATATACTGATAATCGTTTTGAAATAACTTTTATAAAAAGTGTTTTTAGCATGCCAAGTAACTTTAAAGTGGACAAATATGCCGATGATCGAAATAACACTTACTATTTCTAATAATTGCATGTTATTCCGATATGATCCTTAACCAGACTCAATCAACTCCGTCACCAAAAAGAATGTGTTAATTTTATATTTGTAATTTTGCGTTACTTCTATGTTAATTTATTTTATTTTTTTAGTTTTATTTTTTGATTATAACCAAGTTACATTTACCTTCAATTTTGAGTACCAACATCAAAACGCAAAAGATCGACAAAATCTCAAAAAAAAACAATTCACTAAGTGACCTTATACACTTTCATAAGTGACGCACTGTATCATGCATCACTTTTCAAGTGACGCTACTAGTGTCGGGTTGAGTGACGCATATTAGGGTTTCGGTATAAATACCCTTCCAAATGACACTCATCTCCACCACTCTCCTCATTCAATTAGCGTCACTTCCTCTGACATAGCGTCACTTACGTTGTCTCTGCGTCACTTCGCCTGTTCGAGGTTTTTCTTTTTATTTGCGAGTTTCAAGCTTTTTCCATGCAATCGGCCACTACATTCTTGTTCATCGCACTCATACACATCTATTGGTATAACGTTTAACCCTTTTCATTACGTATTTCTTGTTTAATCGTATATTAGGGTTACGGGTTTTTGGGTTTGTCGAAATCACGTGAATTGGGGATGGATTTATTAATGTTTTGTGTTAATAATTGGTAGGTTTCACTCGTCTTTATTATACGCATCTTTTGGTACCCTCATTTTGAAAAAACCCCATTTTTTGTTCTTCGTGATTTCTGGGTGTGAACATTGACGCGATGATCTTTATCGTTGCGTCACTTCATGCTTCACTTCCAGTAAGTGACGCTACTTGGTAATTTGATTGACTTACCATCACTTATACCGTCACTTGTCTGAGTGACGCCTTACTATGCGTCACTTCCTTAAGTGACTCCCCTAGTGACGCCCAGGTCAATACCCTCACTATTACCGTCACTCTTCTGAGTGCCGCCTTTCTAAGCGTCATTTATATGGAAAACCCGAATCAAGAATCGGCGCCTGAAAGAGAACCTGAACCTATTTAGAGACAACCGGCTCAACCATATGATTTTGATGCACCAATTTTTTTGAGTCGTATTCTTCGGAAGATGAGGAAGAACAAACGTTTGAAAATATTAGGAACAACCAACTGTTCAATCAGTTCCTGAATCATCATCTCATTCAGTACCAGAGGGTGAATCGATTTCCGAAAGTGCCGAATCTTCAAAATCGGTTATTCGGGATTCGACAAAGCCACATATGAGTTATTTTCCAGCCGAACCTGAATTGAAAAAGTGCAAATTTTTTGAGGTTCGAGGTGAACTTACAGGTTTGATCAAAAGTTGGAAATTTGATGCAATTTTTTTTTTTTGATTAAAAGAAGAGACGGCGTGCAATATTTCAAAACAAGATTTAATCATATCAGCACGTTGCCAAAGGTCGAATTAAATCGTCTTGCTCAGCTGAACATAGTTAATCATACGGATGATCTTCGAGGAAATATGTTTCAGAAGCTATTAAGGAAAGAGATCTACAGCAAGACGTATATGTGGATTAGACCAGAGCTGGGAGTTCGTTTCTGTTATAAGAAGAAAATTGATCCGAGAACTCAGGAACCAATAGTGAAATATCATTATCCTCCAGCTGCTTGTCTGAAGAAAGTTCCCTTACAGTCACTACCACTGGATTTTCTCAAGTATCTACGATATTGGTGGTTTGACCCTGATACGCAAGAAGCTGTTATTGAATATTCTACAAAGAAAGAGTCTGAGAAAAAAAAGACTGAATGGAATATCAAAGGAGCTCTTGGTAATAGTGTTCGTGTGTTTGACCCGCTCAACCTTATTAATATGTCAAAGAATGATTTGAAAGCTCTCCACAAAAATAAGATGCGATATAATCAGATCGATCATGAGGAAGCTGTAAAATTCATAAAGGTTGTCGAGGTTTGTGTTAGAATGGGTGTTCATGCTGGTGGAACATTCCCAGAAGGATGGTGCTGATTAAAGATGTTTGAAGATTGAAGATTTTGAAGACCAAGCTGATGACACGGGGGAGTTTGTTGGTACATTTAGTGTGTCAGTCAGTTGGTCTATCGAGTTGTAAGTGTCGTTAGTTAATTGTAATAGAAAAGTCATTTTTGTACTTAGCGACACTTAAGTTTAGTAGTAGGCGACACTTGCCTTAGTGACGCATAGCGACACTTAGGTAAGTGACGCATGAAGGCGGCCACATGCGTCACTAGTCAAGTGTCGCATGTCTCCCGGTTTTGGTTTAGTATAAATACAAACCTATGGGTTTCAGGCTAGGGTTGACGAAACTCTAGCACCATTTGTCGAAATTGCATCTCTGTAATCAAGCTAATAGGTTACATTCATCAATACAAATTCATATTATCAATATATACGTGTTTGTGTTTACATTTGTTTAGTGTGATTGTTTGTTTCCGCCATTCAATCGTTGTCATCAATCACTTAGATCCACAGCTAGGGGCACTCACAGCATATGTTTAGGTTGTTGTATACTATTTTTCTATTTTCAATGACATATTTATAGTTTTCATTTACAATATTGACATTGTCAAAAAATTTCATAATATATAATAGTTTTGCATACATTACCTGGGTAATACGATCACGGGTTCAAAGACCAACAATTTTTAACGAATACATGTAATACTTATTAATTATTTATGCTTTTACAATTCATTGTGTTTTATTTGGCTCCATATAATAATTTCGACAATTAATTATAATAGTTTGATTAGTTTATTATATAGTTTTCTTTATGTTATTATTTATTTTCAATTCTCAACGACAATTGCACCTTTTAAGTTAATAACACTAACACTAATTCATTAAACTACTATAGATAAACATATGATTGTATTTTTTTTAGTGACCGTGCATCGCACGGGCTAAAAACCTAGTATATTATATTAGTATAAAGTATAATAAAATAAGATAGATGGATTGTTTAAACACAGATTTGCCTTTTGTATTTTATTTTGTTTATTTATCCATAAATAAAATTTCTTTCTGAAATCTGAATTATACCATTCAAAAACCTCCTCTAAAACCCCCAATTAAAAACCCCATAGTACAAGTCCCATCGCCGATAGCCGATCGCCGATCACCACCGTCGTCCGCCGGCCGCACCGTCACCGGTCTCCTTTTCCCAATTTCACCGGCTGTTTCTTATCTTCCTCCGCCGCTAAACACATGGTAAGCACACTCACTCATCTCACAATTTCACAGTCATCTTAAAATCAGTCTCTACGTACACACCAATCCCTCAATCAATTCACCCGTATGACATCTGCACTGATTCACAAATCTCCATATGAATCTGATAACCCATTTGCTACATCATTACACCAATCTTTCCAACTCCTAAAACCCCAACTAAACCCCCCATTTCCACTCACAATACTTACCCAACCCCAATACCTAAATCTCAACAATGCTTTATTATATGCTTTTTTAACTAGTGAACCACACAATGCTAAAGTTCATATCAAACACTTACATGGAATAGTTATTGATGGGTACGGTTACTTCACTTCTTTAGTTACTAAACTAGTCGATGAATTGTATCAAAAACTTGTTGAAAGTGTGAAACTACAGGTGATACGGGCTGTTTCGGAACTGATCGATGTGAACGCAGTTGGGGTTGAGGGGTTGGTGGTTGCGTTGTTGCGGCAGACGCGTGGTGGCGATTTTAGTAATGGGAATTTATGGCTGTGTTTGGAGTTGGTTGGGATTTTTGTAACGAAATGGGAGTGTTTGGTTGAGAATGAGGAATCCGCGGTGTCATGCGGTTTGTTTGTGTTTCTTAGGTTGTTGGGTGATCATTGTAGAGTTGGTTTGGATAAGAAAGTTGAGGTCTTGAAGCGAAAGGAAATCGAGTTCTGTGTTCGGGTTTTTAGGGAGGAGTTTCGTTTGTGTGTGAAAATCGGGCGGGATTTGGTTAGGTTGTTGCAGGATTTAGTTCATGTGCCCGAGTTTCAAGATATATGGAGGGATCTTTTATTGCAACCCGGTAATTTTAAAACGTCTGGTTTTTCTGATATTTTGCAGTTGTATGAGTTGAGGACTTCGAGTAGGTACTTTTTGCTTCGTATTAGTCCTGAGATGGAAACTCAGCTGCGGTTTTTGCTTACACATGTTAAATTAGGAAGTCAAATACGGTACCAAATTTGGTTTGGGAGGAAGTTTCTTAATGAGAACGAGAGTGTTTTGATTGATATTGTTCGGTTTATATGTTGTGCACATCACCCGTCTAATAAAGTGATCTTATCGAATGTGATTCCTAGATGGGCGGTTATTGGTTGGTTACTTAAATGTTGTAGTAAGAATCATGTGGAAGCTAATGTGAAGCTGGCGTTGTTTTACGATTGGTTATTTTTTAACGAAGAAGTTGATAATATGATGAACGTTGAGCCTGGTGTCTTGTTGATGATAAACTCTGTACCCAAATATGTTGATATGACTAATAATCTTTTGGAGTTTTTGTTTCTTTTGGTGGATCATTATGACGTTGAGAGGAAAGATATGATTTTCAAGGGCGTATCATCGGCTCTTGATGTGCTTGAAAGAAAAGGGGTGGTTCAGTCATTTGATGCTTTAACAGGTTGTGGTGTGATTTCGCCTTTTCTTAAGGAGAGACTTGTGAAAATGTTGCCAAGCAAGAATATGAGCAAGTTATTGACCTAAAGGGGTGATTATTTGCTTGCACGTTGACCCGGAGTCTGCAGATTTCAGTTAATTGGACAGTTGGGAAATGAAAATGGAAAGGATAGCACTGAAGGAGATGACTTTAAATGTACGAAATTTTATAAAACAACTCTACTTTATGTCATTCAGTGTAAATGTATATGTCATGTGGTGTTTATATGCCTTAGATTGCACATGTATGTCTTGTTAACAATGTTGACCCACTAAAAAGATACATGGGTTGAGTTGTGTTGTATCTGATCACAAACGGGTCAAGTGTGTACAATATATAGAATTAGGCAATTAGCTGATGTGAAAATGGGTTAAACAAAAAACTTACTAAATTTCTAACATATACTAAAACTTAGATTATGATTTATTAGTGCTATAACTACTGTAGTTATGTTACATATATTAGTCCAACTTTGTCTATCTGCCTATTAGCAATGACAAAAATACTCGGGATAGGATTTTATTAGTCACTGTACTATTTTTTACAAAATCCTGGGATTTGATTTCTTTGTTATTAACTTCAAAATTACAAAACTAAAACAGGTCGATGAGATTGACACACATATTGTAATGTTACTAGTTCTTAGAAAACTTGTATTTTATAATGTTATGCTATAACAAGTTTATGATATCTTCACAGGGGTGATCAACACAGTGCACATTGTGAACTTTTTACACCTTTTTGGAAAAACATTAAGAATATGCATATAATCAAAAGATCTTATGGCCTTTCTAAAAGAAAACATCTAACGTTACCTGAATCCTAGTTACCAATTTCACTTCACAATGTATAAATGATAAACAATTAAACAGTATATAGAAATCTAAGAACACATTTGAAGTGAGATCTGTCATCTGATAAAAGCCCAGTGGGCCAACATAAAGACCCAGCCCATTTGAAACAATTAAATTACTTTAATAATCTATATTATAAAGACTTGTTAAATGTTTTTTTTTTCTTTTTCAGTGAAATGCATTAAACTATTAAAGTATTAAACCAGCAAGAAGATAGACAAAAAAATTACAATAAAATGAGTCATCGATATTGGGTTACATGACAAACAACACAATCAAACATTAATCGTTAGCTTTGTTATATCTTATATGCTTATTATATAATAATAAGATAAAAGTTTGACATCATCAACAATTATATTGCATCTTCGTTTTCTATACTAAAACCGCTTCATTTCTATATTGCAAAATTAACCATGTTGCCGCTTGCATGACAACTTTGAAAAGCCTTACTTGTATTCTTTAGATCATCCAATTAATCTATTTACGTGTATCGGAGTTTTAATTACTAATGCCTTTATAAGGTGAAATTTATCATAAAATTCAAATTAAGAGTGCCTATATTACCGACAAATATCACAATTTTTTCTTTGTCGTAATCCTAGAGTTTTGTGCATCTTAATAGAGATCATGAAAACATGTTTAAATGTAATGTAATGAATGAAGTTTTCCGTTTTCAAAATAGAAAATGTAGAAACTAAGATATGATATATATCATATACGTAGTATTTCATTTTCTTAGATTTTTTTTTTTAATCAAGAAACCTCAACTTAAACATATTTTCTAATTTATTTATATATATTTTTAGAAAATGATGAGTAAATCAAGGGGTCCTACCGAGTTCGAAACAGTGACCTTTTGATTAGAAGTTACATTTTCTATAGAGTAGTTTCCGTAGGTCTAAAATTCTCATGTTTAAAAGAGTTAAACATGCATCTGATAAACACATGGGTCTTATAGATTAGATCAAATAATAACAATTTATACTCTCTCCATACCGATCAACACTAACTACATTTTTTACCGATTAATAATATATCTACTCATTAAAACACTTGTATACTTGTATGATACAACCTAAAATAATAAGATAATAATGTGAACTGATAAGACGGAAAGAGTATCTCTTACAAACCACCTCTTTCTATATTTCGCCCGTCAATTACCAATGACGTTGCCTTATACATTTTCGATGACATGGCATTATATAAGTGGCTATTCACCCATTTCTTGACGTCGACATTTTTCTCCAGAAACTTCTTGACCCTCCTTTGTTTGTTCTCACATTCTCTCGAATCTCATACATTCTTCCATCTCATTTATAGAACACTCCAGAAACCCCTCCAAAAACGCCTATATAAACCCATTACACCCCATGCATTAAACCCCAAAACAAAATCACAACATTCAATCCACAAATACCTACATTTGCACCATACATTATTCACATTACGTACCCGAAAGTAGTCTCTTTCGAATCTATTTTAAAAGTACCAAAGATGTCGAAATCACACGTGATCACAACTAGTCTTTTCATCCTAATAACAATGTTGGTATTGGTCAATTTACCAACAAAAACCGAGGCTCTGATACCATATAACAACAGACCGTTATGGGACACAATGGTCCCATTCGAGGATCCATTCAGGATCCTCGAACACAACCCACTTGATCACCTCACAAAAAACATGGACACAATCAACTTAGCACGTGCCGACTGGAAGGAAACATCCACGCATCACGTGATCACCCTAGATGTCCCCGGGATAAAAAGAGAGGATATCAAGATTGAAGTGGAAGATAACAGGGTGCTAAAAGTGAGTGGAGAGAGGAAGGACGTGGCAGAAGGAGAAGGTGACAAGTGGCATAGAGCGGAGAGGACAAGTGGCAAGTTTTGGAGGCAGTTTAGGTTGCCAGGTGGTGCTGACATGGACAAGATTAGTGCTCATCTTGAAGATGGTGTGTTGAAGATTAAGGTGCCTAAATTGGCTCAAGAAAAGAAGCAACCAAAGGTTATTGATATTATGGGGAAAGATGGTGTTGGTGAAGATGTTAAAACAACAAAAACTAGTGTTGCTTGAAGTTTAATTATGTTTAATGCATTAGATTTTAAGTTGTGTATGTGTAATTACTTAACATGTTTCGTTTCTTGATGAAGGTTTTGTGGTCGTTTAGAGGATATATAATTTGGATTGAATAAAATGTGTTGTTTGTTTTGGTGTTAAAAAAGTGTTTTTATGTGTTCGGAACTTTAAGGTTATAATTTGATCTTTGTTTGTGAGTTATTGTGAAATTGTGAATGTTTTGATTTTTTTCTTATTTCTAAGAAAATATTGACAACTTGATAGAATTCTTAGAAATGCAAAACTTACAAGTTACAACCACCTCATACGTTATGTAGAAACCTACAAATACTGACAACAATATTGGTGACTTAAACTCACAGGTCGAAGGACAACTAACTATATCTTGATAGAATAATCAATTGAAAATGGAATTAAAAATGTTTATTGGCGTAAAAAGAATAAATACATAACAAATAAGTGCATAAAGAGAGGTATTTATGTAAAAAAAAATTATATGCTATTTTAATTAGCTTATTATTTTTAGAGATTTACAATAGCAAAAGTTGAGGTTACAAAAAAGTACTTCAACTCTTACAGGCTATTACTATAAACTGGTTTCAGAGCATCGAACCAGAGCATCTTCTATGATAATTTTTCTTTAAGTTTTTTCTAAAACTTTTTACTACCTGAAAAAGCTTTATATAAAAATTTAGAAAAAGCTCACTTTGTAATCTACTTGAAAAAGCTTTATATAAAAATTTAGAAAAAGCTCACTTTGTAATCTATTTTTGTTAGTTAAGCTTGAGATTTAGCATATTAAATGAAACCCAATGAGAAAAAATAATACTCTATAATGGGTTTGGGCTTGGGTTTCTGATTAGGAAATAGGAAACAGGCAGGGTAGAACAGAGTCGGTGAAGTGATATCTGGTTTGGGCCTGGGCTTATGAGTCCAATGTGATCATATTAATTCATTCACATCCACCAACCTTTGCAATTTTGCATAGTTAATAATAAAGACAATACTTCGTAAATGTAACGAAAGAAAGCCGTGTTTGGTGGTTGAAAACTTGAAAAGTTGCCAACTTGGTATAGTTTTTCAACATGCCAACTTTATTATATGTATTATATATTTATATTTATATATAATATATATGTAGATCTAAATTATATCAAAGCAAAATGATAAATGTAACACTTAACACAATGTTTACCACCTCTAATCATTTAATTTAACATTTAAAATTAAAACTTTGAAAACCTTATAAAAAGGGTACCCAAAAGATCTATTTTTAGGTCAACATAATAATCCTTCATTATTTCTTTAACAATCCAACCACACATGCAAATAAGAAAGACACGTTCATTTTTCATAAACCATACAAAACAAACACTCTTGTGTCAATATGCATTACCACAAACCAACCCCTCACCCACTTCCTCCCACACATATATTTCCAACTTCCTTCTCTTCTACTCCACAACAAATCATCATACCTATTGTTCCTTGCAATATCAATCTAGCTACATTTTCCATTAGAAACCATCAAGTACACCACCAACAACAAGAACAACAAGATCAAGAACTCGTAATTGGTTCGATGGATTCCCACAAAAACACTAATCTTGAAACCACTCACAACAAACACCGCCACATTTTACCATCACCATCTCCTTCTTCACAAGATTTCAGGACTACCCATCATCAAGAACACACTTATGATGCCAAGAAAAACAATGAAGGTGAAGGGTTCATCACCAAGTCAGACATCTTGCAAACCCTCAAAGACGGCCTTGTTGATTCAGTTTCTTGTTCGTCCCTAGTGGGCGAAGAAGGAAACATGACACCACCACCACCACCACCACCACAACAAGAAATGGTAGTGGTGGAGGAGAGTGGAAGAGATAGGCTAAAGAGGCATCGGGTTGAGATGGCGGGTCGAGTTTGGATCCCAGACATATGGGGTCATGAAGATCTACTTAAAGATTGGATAGATTGCACTGTGTTTGATTCATCTCTAGGGAACAAATCCATAATGTCAGCTAGAGCATCTTTGGTTCAAGAAAGAAGAAGACCAACACTAAGGATAGAGAACCGATGCTAGCTAGCTAATTATATATATACACCAGATCAGTATATTACCATTATAAGTATTCGATCACCCTAATTTTTCTATATATTTCCAAAGTTGTCTAGCTTTATTTAGTCGAGTTGGGTTTACTTAAATGCGCTGCATGGTTAAATCTTTTTCAATGTGATCTTAAGATTCCAAGTTTTAGATTGTGTATTCTTTTGTGAACTATCGAAGATATATGTAGTTAGATGATGCGATAGACGATTCGACCTTTTGAGTTGTTGTTTGTGATTTCTAAGAGAATAAAATTCACGTTTATAAATTTGTATTTAATTTTATTGTCTGATGAAATTACAATTTGATGTGTTTTGATATGTGTTTTTTGTGTTTCTAAACATAAAATAATGTAGGGATTGTGTGCCGTTCTTGAGAAAGATAACGGTTAATTATTAATCGATCTAGATTATTTAATTAATTAGGTGTATCACGTATATGAAAAACTAGATTTAATTATCGACTAATCTCGCATACATCTTTGGTAATTTGGATGTACGGTGTAACAAACTTACAAACACGAAACATAAAATAGCAACCATTTGCCCAAAGCTTTGTAATGATTTATTCAATTAGTAAGACGTTTTAAAGTGGTTATACCTAAAACTTTCGATAGCCTATATATATAGAGGTGATAATTGGTTGCTAATCAAATCATCTAAGTACAAGATGGTTTAGTGGTATAATTTCCATCATCTTATAAAAACAGGTGTTCAGACCTATCTAAGTCCATATATATCTTGAGATTGCTCGGAAAAAAGTTCATAAATGATGATAGAAGTACTTACTATGTCTATTATGCCGCATACATCTAAATCAGAAGGACTTGATTTTCCATCTCTCTCGTTTTACCCGTCTTATTAGGTTTTAAATCATGACATTTACATATCTAATGAAGTGAAATTATCAAATAATGTAGACAATATATGTTGGAAATATCTTTGTAGGAATGGCTATGATCTGCGGTAATCGGTATATATATTTTGAATCGTGTATGCACGAATTCGACCAAATTATAGCTGTCTCAATATATATGCTTTACCCGAAATCAGTAATTGCACAACTCAAAATAACTTTTAATTATCATCTAGCTACTCATGAAAACTAGAGATATATAAATTATATTTGTCATTCATAGACATAGCAAATCAAAACAAGATATGAAGATCATTCAAATGATAACTGTTGATCAATTCTTAATTATAGCATTTAAGAGGTATAAATCAGATTCATAAGTGGAGAAAACTATGGGAGTGTACTAGAGAGACGATTACTTCGAAAGCAATCATAATAACAAGAGCAAAATTTTGGTTCATTGCATTTTCCATGAGCAGATGATCCGAATTTCACAATGCAGAGACTATTACAGCCTGCACGATGACAGTCAGGTGTATCAATATCCACTCTACAAAATTTCTTCGCCATGATCAACTCCGTTCCTGCAAATTTAATTCCAATTAGTTAACGGTAATATATGTTTTAGTTATTTCTTAGCTGCAACCTAGTAACAAGATCAACATTTTATATTTATGCTAATATAGAGAAAGTTGTCTCTATACAAATCAAGAAAATGTATACTTAGACATCCGGTTGAAGGTCGGAAAAACTGATACGCATGTATAAAGTTGTATGCCTAAATATAGACTAATAAAATGTTTGGTTAATATGAAAAAATAATTTGTAGTAGAGATTGACACTAAAAAATAAATAAATCTTATGTGTCAAATGATAATTGATAAGTGTAGTCGGCTAGGCATTTAAGTAGACCTATTTAACGATACTTGTAACTTTTTTGTTTAGAAAGACGACCGCTTGTACACGTGACTGATTAAATTGCATACTATGTACGTATACATACGATCACAGTCTCACACTTTTATCTCGAACGAAACAAAAAGTTACCTATGAGGAGGAGGAGAAATACAACAAAGGTGGTAAAAAACATGGATTTTGCCATTTTGAGTTGCCTGTGTGAATATGTTATGTCTTGCGAAATGTATGTGTGATGTTGATGAATTATGTGGAGTGTTGAAATGATTTAATATATATAGAGGAGACAGAGAAGTTAACAATATTTACTGTTGTAAATAACTATATGAAAATGATCTATTTTCGTATATTGTTTTACTTATTATTGCATTGATTTATTTATGAAATTGTAAATATTTCACTGAATCGACTTATTTATGGTCCTATACATTCAGTGTTAATCTCTTCCATTAAAGACAAATTATTACGGTGTTATGAATAATGTTTTTATTCAATTTAATTAACGACTTGGATAGAGTTAATTATCAATTAATTAGTGCAATGATACAATAAGAAATGGACTTGACAATATGTGGTTTAAAATACAATTGTTTCATGTTTTAAACATTTGACCGTGCACTAATAATTTAGGAATTTATTTTGACTTTTCATTATATTAAGAAGATTTGACTTTGTGATTTACTCTAAAGATGGAATCGAGTATATTCTTTATATTAGCTGAAGATATTTTGATTAACTAGAAACTTTATTGGAAAAAAAATGAGTAATAATCTAAGTTGATGGAGCATGATCATATATGTTGTGTTAAATATATGTATATATATAGTTCTCGTAACTTGCAATCTTAGGGTGTGTTTGACAACCATACTTGAAGGAATTATGGAAGATTTTAAAAGATTGAGATTCCTATTTTAAGAATCTCAATCTCTTGTAAATTGATAATCTTTGTTTGGCATGAAAATTAGAACGATTCTTTAAAAAATTCCCCTAAATAAGAAGCTAGTAAAACAAACTTATTTAGAAAATCTCCATCCTCTATTTATTAAATTATTAATACAGCATTACCCTTTTTTTGATCATTAAAATTTTAAAGTAATAATCTCTGATGACTTTTTGTCATTTTTCATCAATAAATTCCATCACCAGCTATTTTGCCAAACATTTATCGGAAAATAAAAACTCTAGCTCCAACCTTAAACAAAAACCTCAGCTCCAGCTTCATCTCGAGCTCATTGATCAACTCAATTTTTGTTGTTAAAAGAAGTAAAACATTGTGAGAATCGATATATAAGAGTCTAACAGCTATGGTTATGTAGACTAATATATTTATATTTTAATTGTAAACAAACCTTTTTTTTTTTTTTTGGCAAAACAGCAACATAGGAAAAATATTCAGCAGCAGCATGAGGGAAAAAAGGGAGTTCAGCACTGCCAATTAAAATTTGCATTTACATATCCATTATCTATCAAAAATTACTTATAAACTGTAATGTTATTTAAACATTTCACACGGAAAAAAATAACTAGAAACAACAAAAACTAGCTACAATATCTTATAGATTTACTGTATTGAATCCAACTTCCAGATCTTAATTGTGCCATCATCACTTGCAGAAGCAAGAAGCCTATTTTCCTGCAGAATGAGATTTGCATATTGTGAGATTGCTTAATCTTAATAAGCTAACCATCTTTTTGTAACAGCCACATTTGTGATTTTTGTCAGAGAACGAGATTTTAATGCGCTTCACAACACTATTCAATTTTATGAAAATATAATATGAAAACTAGAAATGCGATCATGGTTGCTTTTAGGTGTAGAAGTAGAACCTCATTATCATCAATAATGTCAAGACTATAAGGTCAAAAAAAGGTTTTACTTTACAGATAATGTTTAACGAAAAATTGTATACGGACTCTTCAAAGATAAAAACAAATCTTGTCAAAGGATTTTGGCTCTCCCTGTTCCCAGAAAGCGATTTTTTATTACAAGTTTTTTTATGGAAACAAAAACTGAAAGCATAGCCAAGATAAGTAGATTTCATGAATTTGTAAAAAATTACCGTAGGGTTCCATCGTACTGAATTTATGTCCATGTCATGAGCCTTTTCTTTCTTGAGAAGCAGTTTATATGAAGGTCCATCATACTGCATAAACAGAAAAGAATGTCATGTTATAGATACTATGTTCACAAATCAAATCACTTTATATAAATTTCTCAAATTCTATGCTTCGTTGATATAAAAATTAATGAAATGCGTACTTTAATGCCATTTCTATGTAGTACAAATTGCATGTCATTAAAACATCGTGCATCAATTGGGTTAGACCACGGTTGACCCATTAAACCATATATCCGGCAGGCATTATCTTTGAATCAATGAACAATACAAAATTCTACAAGACCCTTAACAAGCTGAACCATACGCAATTGACGGTAGAAGTATTAGACTAGCTCAAGAATACATGATGTAAAGACGGGAATTGTTTAAAGGCACAGATAAACAGTAGTAATTAATATGTGAATTTAGTTAGTGTTGCCTACCGAATGCTCTTCAGACTCAACAAATAAGCATATAGCATCATCAGCAGCCCCAGTAGCTATAATACCTTCCCTGTGACATTTCAAATATTAGATGAATCAAAATCATAATATTTTTGAATATAAAGAAAAGTTAATATCCTAACCTAGACCAATGGACCGAAAATATTGTCCGCTCATGATAACCTGATAAAGTGCAAAGGTGCCTCCTGCAAAAACAAAGGAACAAAAAAGAACACTCATCATATAGCATATGAACGGGCAGAAATTTTTTATATTTGAATAAGTTTATTGTGAAAGTACACTTATGGTTAACGGAATAACAGATTTCAGTAGGCACACTACTTGAGAGAAACGTGCATGTGATGTAGAGAAATAATCAGATAAATGAAATGGGATGGGATGGTACTCACCAAGGTGCATTGTTATCACCAGATTGCATTCTTGCAATGTCCACACCCCATACCTTAATAGTGAGATCATCGCTGCAAATGAATAAACAAACATGAGTTATTCTCAAATTATCTTATGAACCAATACACTAGAATCTAAGAACAGCCCACGGCCCACGATTAGGCCACGATACCTGCATGTCGCCATTTTGTCTCCAGTATCATTAAAAGATAGAGCCCACACTGTAGATGAGTGTCCACTGGTAGTCGTTACAATAATTTTATCAGTTCACAATAACAGCAGTTGAAATATTTTTTAAATATTCTAAAAGAAGATATTCACTAATAACAAACCTGTCAGATTCACCTAAAGTCTGAACACACTGCCAATCATCACCATCACCTTCCTCTGCCCAAACCTGAAAATGTAATTGTACTTAATAGTATTGGCCAAATTTATAAAAATTAAAGAGAACCATGACCCAAATGATCTTCTTCACCTCTTTCTTCACAAAAACGTATTATATATTTTGAACAGGTCAACATGACATAGTCATACTCAACAAGCACAAATATAACTACGGGATGCAGGTAATGCGTGTTGCAATGTGAGCATGAAGTTCAGTTCATTACCTTTATAGTGTTATCGTAGCTACATGAAAATAAAACATCGACGGTTGGATGCCATTGAACCATCTTAACATCTTGTGTATGTCCTTGCAGCACTGAAACACAATCATACTCATTTCCTGGCAAAACTTCCCATATCCAAACACATTTATCTCGGCTACAAGTTGCAAGCAGTGAACCAGATGCATTCCACGACACGCTTTTAACTTCATTTTCATGACCCTATATACGTGTGGAGCTTAACTCAGATTACTACAGTATATTAAGAATTTACACTAAATTGCAAAAAAAGAAGTGTTTGAATGAAGAAAAATCAAGAAATACCTCTAGAGTGGAAACACATTCAAAATCATCACCATTCTGTTCCACAATAGCCGTAGTGGCATCAAAACTCGCAGTCGCTAACTTATCACCAGATGGTGACCAAGCACATGATCGAACTGTCCGAGTATGAGTCTCTTCTAATACTGCCTGAACACATTAATTGTTGAATTCAAAATTTAATCAAAATCTTTTCTCAGATCCTTCAACAACAACAACAACCAAAATACAGGCTTTCAATCACATATAAAAGAATCAACTCACAATTTACATACATATTGTTGTCAATTTTTATTAAAGTTTGCATATTATCAATCACCCAAGTACAACATCTTTTTTATACATGAAATTACCCCAATCATTAAATATAGATGTATATATGTATGTTGTATCTATAAACCCTAAACCCTAATTTAATATAAACAGAAAAAAAGATGGAATTGAAAACAAACCTTGCAATCAAATGAAGTAGAAGAAGGGCTCCGTTGTTGCCAGATTCGAACAGATTTATCGCCGCCGCAAGAAGCGAGTATGGCCGGAACCCCGCCGGTGCCGGTGGCCGGATTCCAAGCAAGACCCCAAACCCTATCGGTGTGACCTTCTAATTTTTGTACTTCTATAAGTTGTAATCTTTCTTGTTCTTCTAGTAATAAAGTCATCGCTGAATGCCAGAAAACTGTGTGATCTGTAGGCGGAGTTGGTCAGTTATTTCGGTGGTCGCCGGAGCTCGTGGCGGCGGTAGGAGTGTGGTCGACCCGTGGGTTTTATTTTTATATATATAGTCAAACTTTTATTCTACCCCCAACACAATTTTTGTTGTTATATAGAAATCACATATCTAACAACAAAAATGTTTTGCTCAAAAAAAAAATGTTGAAAATAATAATAATAATAATAATAATAATAATAATAATAAACTTATGATAAGTTTTAGTTATCTGGATATCATTTGTAATGTTATATCATTTGTAATGTTGACATTACAATTCAATTGTAATATTTGACCAATCACAAAACAAATATTTTACATTTTATACCTTTCAACTTTTTTATATCTATATATGTGACCCTTCACATCTACACTAACATTACTTTTCAAAATGTGAAGTTCAAACATTACTTTTTAAAACTATTAGTAATGTGCAGGTCTGTAAGCGAACTGAACGTTCGGCGAACTATTCACGAACCGTTCGGTAGGAAGTTCATTTATGTTCGTTCGTTTCGTTATATGAACGAACATAAACAAATTTTTACGTTCGTTTAATTAAATGAACAAACATGAACACAAGCCTCATTCGTTCATTTACGTTCGTGAACGTTCGATAACATGTTCGTGAACGTTCGGTTACATGTTCGTTTATTAACTAATAGTTTGATTAAACTAATACATATTTGTATATCATATTTTGATTTAAGCTAAATTCTAAGTATAATATTATTAAATATTTAGATATTTTAATTTAAAAATAGTAAACATATAGATATTTTCACCTCACATTTCCCTCCACTCTAAACACACCTTCACTCTCTCCCCCCAATAGTTCCAAATCTGTTGCTCTTACATGCGATCGGACCAAGCAAACAAGTTTATCTTCATATTGTGATCGTTTTGTAATGTTGAATATGTATTACAATGTTTCAAGTTCTATAATATATATGTGTAGATGTGTATATACACGGTCGTTTATGTTTGTTGAGGTTCGTTTAAGGTATTAACAAAGAAATGTATTAAATTATGTGTTTGTTCGTGTATGTTCGTTTGTGTTCGTGAACAAACAAATTTTCTTAGTGAACGAACATGAACAACAAAATCCGTTCGCTTATCCGTTCATGTTCGTTCGTTTGTTCGTCACAACTTTACGAACGAACACGAACAGACTCCGTTCGTGTTCGTTCGGTTCGTTTACAGATATAGTAATGTGTCAATTTGTAATATTGCATTTGGGTTCTTATGTACAATCTTAATCTTTATTTTAATATATATAAATTTAATTTAATCTTTAGTAATAATAATACTTCATCTATCCCAAACTAAATGTCTATATTAATACTTATATATGTGTCAAAATAATTACTCACGTGCATAATATAACTATTAAAAATTATGAAGGTCATTTATATATATTTTTATGAGGAGTACATTTTAGCTAAATTCGTTACGATATATATAGAATATCACTTTATTTTAATTACGAAGGGTAAATTTTGCGGCAAATTTCACTTTAATTTAGTTAGGAGGGTTATTGGAAGAAACGCAACGTCTCCTTCATTCTGTGCTCTTCTCCTCATATATGTTATTTTGTTGCTTTACTATTAAAACGGATAAAACATAGAAACATAAAGCTATCAGTTTACTACATCGGTACCAAGGGCGAACCCACATTATAATCAACAGTGACACGTGATACCGGTCAGTTAGACCGACTTAGTGTAAATTTAATTGAAAAGTTATTCATTTTGTACTACCACGACAGTGCATCTTATGTAAATGAACTACCAAGTCAAGGGAGCTTCAAAATTTTTATGACATTGATGACTAAATTTTCCGAGTCCACCTCTGATCGGTACTATATTACTCCGTAGTATATTTACATTCAACCACCAGAAAGATTAGCCAGACACCTAATGTTCAAGAAAACGACCGAATGGTGCAACCGACAAAAAGTAGCCTAAAATCTTGGTGGAAGCCCACATTGATTGTAACTGATCTTAGAGCCCAGAGTTTAGTTTAAATCGACACCAAAACAACGATAACTCCCTACAGTTAGTTCCTTCACACTATATGTCCTCTATATACCTGTGTTAGTTTTTAATCCATCCATCAATTAGACTTCTTGACATCTTTGAATCTCCTATCCCACTCTTGTGTATCGTACTCTTGTTCCGATACGTCTTTTTCAGTAGTGTAAACAATCTGATCTTGGCCAATCACAGTCCTCTGAGACATTTCTCGAGCACTGAGAATCTGTAGAAATCATGAAGGAGTTGAGTTAATAATGCCCAATAGATAGCATCCACACCCGCACAAAAGTAAAATTAAATGATATTCATAACAGCAACAACAATTGAACATTTAAAAAGATTAGTGCTAGCCACTAGCGGTGGCACGATTGCGGGTCAAAAAGGGTTCGGTTCAAAACAGGTCAATTTCTGGTATGGGCCATGTCGGATTGAGTTGACCAGTTAATACCTTTTCAATCCATTTTCTAGTTTGTTTGTTTTTTTTTTTAAATAATGGTGTTGGCTATGATTACAAAAACAATAATATTACAATAAATGAAAATTAAAATGAAGAAATTTAAACGGTTGTATGTATTATAAAATTAGACTTTAGCCGAATTTCAACCCCTTCCATCCCATTTCACATGTTATTTTGTAGCTATATGTTTTTACATGGCCAGGTTGAGATAAAACACGATCCGTATAGACTCATTCATAAGTAATTGATCTGAACGACCATCTCCACATGTGATAATAGATAAAGACTAGGTTTAAAGCATATAAACAACCATTTGTACCAAGAAAAAGAAATGATTAGAGAAATTTGATTCATAAAAAGTAAATATACATAATAACCCTTGATATATACCTTTCGTCTAAGGAAGCCATCAGGCGATTTCAGCGCTTGTGCACGCAGCTCTCTAGCTCGGTTCCTTTTTTCTAATTTGGCATTTGTTTTTATAGCAAAATACCATCGGACCAAAGGAATAGCAAAAAAGGAGGTAGCATACAGCTGTGCCAGTTCATCGTGTCAATTAAGTCGATGAAACATATCATAAAATTTAAAAACTATAAGCTTGATTCTTCAATACTAAAGAATCCGTTCAATATAGCACACACTTAAATCTCACAATTTGAAACTACAATAATAGTTATAATTTAAGAGAAGATAGTCAACTGTCACTTGAAAGAAGAAAAAAATACTATGTAGGTGGTAAAAATGGGTGGATTAGGCAACAAGTCAAGGGTAGAAATTTAGCACTTTTGATTCGGTCATGCATAATTAAAGATATTTTATACAAGTACAAAGACTATAACCAAATAGTCAGTATGCTTTGGAAGATTGTAAACACTTGACATGCTTTGAGTGACTATTGAACCGTTTCCAATTTAGGAAAAACTAAACAATATTACCCAATTGACAGGTTAGCTACAAAAGGTAACCCAAAGTGACCAGTTCACATAAATGGGTTCGGATTGCCCTCGCGTACCTGAATAAGAGGGAAGATTTTAATCACAAATGAAATGAATCCATTTGGTTCGATGATCTTCGTATCCCTTCAAACAGTCGCACATAAGAATTAGAGAATTGGAGAAAAATAATAATCCTGAATAAAAAAGAAGAAGATCTTTTTAAACGTACTTCAGTAAGGCACCAAGAACAATCACCCCAAGCAGATTAATCCCGCCCAAACCACCGACCAATGCCCTCTCTGTGTTGCTAGTTTTACTGCAAGATGAGAACCAACACATTTCAAAAGGCTGAAAACAAACAAAATAATTTAGAGACAGCAATTTCAACCCATATACTTATGGGTGGGTGAATGCGGGTGGTGTTCTATCTCAAACGGGTCAAATCGCAAAATATGACCCGTTTTAAACGGAACCAGTTTTTATCCATTCCCTAACCCGCACGACCTGCACATCTTGCTACGTCTGCAACACTGGAAAACATCAAATAAGTTTTAAGACCTGAAAGCCCATTTTTGTTCCTTTAAAAACATAGTGCCTCCAACCCGTTCACTAAATTGCCTCCCCAAGTCTTTCTTCCTATCACTCTTTGAAGCAGCTGTACGTTGAAGTGATGGAAACCGATACAAGATATTTCCCTGAACAAAAAGATGAAATTAGACAAATACTATAAACACTTCCAAAATCTTACTGCTATTAAATGAAGGTGGCAATTTGATCCATTTACTGATAAATGAGTTCCGGGTCGTGTTTGATCTCTAATGAGCCACATGGGTAAAATTTTAAATATTTAGTGAACAAAAAATGGGTCAATTGAGCCGAACAGGTCGAAAGTCATCCTAAGTGTAACTTTATAAATCTTATTGCACAAAACCTTTTAAATCATTTCACTCAAGACAAATTCACTATTATTGGGTAGATCTAAGTCTTGTAATCAGTCGGTTAACATACTAATTTAATTATATATTCAATTGTTTAGGAAAAAGTATTTACGGTCAACCCAACCCGCTTATTATACCACCTCTACTATAAATCAATAGACGGCAGAATACATACACACAATTAAACGAATACACACATGAAATTCTGCTTATTAAAAATTTCATATTAAGTATGAACATAGTTAAATGATCATTCATCGTGAAGTATACCACTTCATCCACTTGTGGTTGACCATTGAAACGCAGAAGAACAGGTAACATGTATGTGTCATCATCCTGTCATAAAAAATAAATTAAGTTACAATGTAAAAGGCTTGCATAATTTGCATATAACCACCTCCTGTCTCGTATAGCCTGAGCCCTGAGAAGATTCAACATAAAAAAATTTCAAATGACATTATATTTAGCAGACAGAACACAATAGTGTATTACTCTCAAGTATTTAGGGCTCCAGAAATGCAAATTTAAGATTCTTTTTGAACTAATACCAATTTTTAAAATCAATCTGACACACTAATTATTTAAACAAATTTAAGTTTTTAAATAACATGTGTTTCGGCTCAGCTGACCCAGCTCATATTGACCTGTTACCAATCCATCCAATTTGCCATCTCTAGAGAATATGTTAAGTTCCATAGAGACTATGTAAGCACCACACATACTTATTGATTCCATCCTCAGAATTGAATGAATGTTTTGTTTGTTTAGGTAACTTCTTCCTACATTGTGTTTTACTGCTCAATATTATTATTATGTCCTTATAATGGTCATACCGTCTTCTCAGCAGTTTCTACATCAAGGTATGGAGCAAGTTCCTCTGCTGTAACAACACCGCCATTTGAACCAATATACTGACCAATCTGCAACGATGGGATAATAATAATATAATAAGAAGACCAATTTAAAATATAAAATGAAATTATAAAGCAGTAGTACATAAATGAAGAAAAAGATGAACCTTCGAGTGCTATACTAAGCACATCAATGATATACAAATGCAATACATAACATTATAAGTAATGAACCCCTAAATTATAGGGATAATATTACCAACTTCCACCTCACTTCTTCAATGCCTTCATTAGGATCACCATCACCAAACACAAATGAGAAGACCTACAAGAGATCGATAAACTGTAATAGTTAATTGTCCATGTCAGCAAAATGATTAGCATAAATGAATTACTCCAATATTACTACTTTTGGGCTTACAGGTTCAATGAAATTCATTCCACTATCTCCATCATAATGTTGTGGCCTTCTATAGTAATACGGATCCCACAACCTAAAGAAAGGAATAATACAATATGTTCATACCAGTATACAACATTTCTGCGAAATGCTTTTTTCTGTGGTTCACATCAAAAGAAATTACAAGATGGACAGGAATTACAGAAACTGTGAAATGAATTTACCTAAACAAATCAGATGGACTAGGATACAGCTGGAGTAGTGAACTGAAAGAACTTCTTCTGCTACGTTTTCTATCACCTTTATCGCTATCATTTCAAAAATATTTTCACAGCCTCAATCGAAAATCAATAGATGATAGAATATTTGATCTAACTTTTTATAAATGATACGAGCACACCCAGTAAGAGCATATAAAGAGAAGAACCAATCACCTAGCACTTGCAAGAATAGCAATGATTGCTGTAAAAACAATAAGAATGGAAGCAATTAATGCTGTTCCGAAAGTAACCCTGATCAAGAATTCCGCACCTGACTGTAAAATCACGTATGCATTTAAATTGTAAGCTCTGGCCTTCTGGGCATCATCCCAAAATATCATAGCATATAATATGTACTAACAGTTGGATTATATACCTTTGCCTTCTCAACATAAGGTTCTGTTCTTATCCGCAGGGATTTCGTTGCAAGCTTTGATCGATAATTTTTTGGGTACACATACAGAACATCACCTTCATTTGATACCTGTTAAATTAATCATGAAAATAATTACACACTCACCAAAACCAAAATCACATAATCAACCTTTCTCCCCGATCAAAGCAAGCACATAATAACGATATGTACGCCATAGAAAAATATAAATACATATGCATAAATCTACATGTATACATATAGTCATACAAGCACACATATATATGCATACATATTACGTATAATATGGGGGTAAAACCGACCCTCTGGCGGGGCCCCGCCGACCTATCCACGGCCAACATGGGAGAGGTAAATCGCGTAACCGGTGGTTAAAAGAACATGGGGATGGGGATTGAACCCATATTATGTACAATATGTATATGCGTACACATGTACTGATGTACATATATGTATCCACATGTGCAGGTATATGTATACGCATCTATGTCTATTCATGTATGTAACCATCACCAAGATGGCCTAGTGGTAAGGCATCATGTTTCCTCACAAAAGTCTCGGGTTCGAACCTCATTAGGTAAATGTTTTGGTGTTGGTTAGTGAAAAGGTCGGAAAACGGGCATCGGGATACCCGGTTGAGCCGCGTACATCTTAGTATAAAAACTCGCCCTCCCGGGGTAACCATAACCTCTCTGTTTACCGTCTACGCATGTATCATAATGTGTATATACGTCTGTCTATGTCAGATGCTACATGTGTATATATGTATAAACAATAAATGTATATACCTCCAAAAAGCCATTAGTATCAGTAGCAATGGCCTGTAAGGCTTTTTGAGCTTCAATCAACGTAATGCCAGCAACGGTTGCCACGTCACCAACGGTCACTCTCCTTCCACATTTATCCACCGCATCCATCGTTCGCTTCCGTACATATTCCGGCAGCTTATCACTCTCAATGATCTTCCCCATCGGCCCAACACTAGGCGCTGCTTCCACATCAGAACTAGCCCTAATTTCACACACAAAACTTCTACTGTTGTTAATACGATTCTGTATACCTAATTTCGGTAAATTGTTCCGGAATACGTTACGATGTGTTGTTCTAAGTGAGTAGTGGAATTGGAGGGAAGGGTTTAGGGATGAGGGTTTTGAGTGGTGATTTGGTTTTATTGTGAAGCATGTGGAAATTGAAGCCATTGGTTGGAGTAAAAAATTGGATGATGATGATGGTGATGATAGTAACAGTTCTGGCGGGTTATTTTGATTTTGGGGATGAATAAAAAAAGCGAAAAAATTGGATGAAGATGAATTAGGTTTTTGCCATGGAAAATGAGGCCATTCCCAACGCAGCCTGTCGCTTGACGTCGGTTTGAACTGACAAAATCGACGGCGATAGCATGGCCTCGTCGGTTTCGATCCTTCGGTTTGGCGACGAGGCTTCGGTTTGACACGGGACCCATTTGTTGTTTTTTTTCTTTTTTTCCTTGTATCCGGCCAAAACTAAAAAAAAAAAATTCAAACTTTTAAAACTTTTACATTCCCCCTTTTTTTAAACTTTTTAAACTTTTAAATTTTAAAACTTTTAAACTTTCAAACTTTCCCCCTATTTTTTTTAACTTTTACCTATAAATATACTTACATATTACACTCATCTTCACACAACAATTTACACAATTCAACTTCCAAAATCTCTCTAAAAATCCTCTCTATTCAAAATGTCCAAAAACAACAAATCAACTTTCAAAAACAACAAACAAAGTATTGCCAAAGATATGTGGCAAAATTTGTTGAATAACCCGTTACCAAACCCGAATTCACCAAACACTCAAGCTTCCGGATCTTCGTCTCAACCAAACACTCAACCTACCGGGTTTGCCAACTTTCCACCTATTGCAAACCCGTTCACCCTTGATCCGCACGACCCGAGGAATAATTATGCATTCCAAGGGTGGTACACAAACACACAATCCTCACCACCACAATCACAATTCCCCCACCACACGCAATGGCCACAACCACAGTGGTCCCAAAATACACAATGGTCACCACAACAAATGCCATTCCCCGTACCAAAAACTATGGAAGAAAGCTCCGACGAGGCGAACCCGGAACCGGAACCGGAACCCGAAACCCGAACCAACAAGAAAAAGGGTAAACGGGTTCAAAAGGGTGAAACGGCTAAACATGTTCAAACACGTTGGACGGACGAGGAGGCTAGGATTTTAGCCGAGCGGTGGATACATTGTTCCGAAAATGGTATCCTAGGAAAAAATCAATCAACCGAGTCTTTTTGGGCTAAAGTGGTTCAAGGTTACAATACTTGTGTTTCAACAAAACGTAACCTTAATCAACTGACCGGCAAATGGAACAAGATTTCCAAAGACTCAAAAACATTCCAAGCTATCTACAAACACTACAAAGAAGTTCGCCCACAAAGCGGTGCCAATGAAAATGACTTAATGATTGCCACCCGAAATGCATTCCGGCAACAAGTTGGGCGTGCCTTCATTTACGAGTCATCTTAGAATGTTCTTCAACATTATCCAAAATTCTTTACCGAGCCTGTAACGCCCTCTACAAATGAACAAGGCATTTTTTTTATTTTTTTTTACACGGAAGCGATTATTTAAAATACACATCATAGGATGCGTGTAATACGTTTCCATAGTGCATCCCAAAATACATACAACCTTAATACCAAATTATCATAATTTGCTATATACATACTTAGGTGTTATATTAAAATCTGTTACAAAGTGTTTAATCCAAACATAACTAAATCAGAGTAGGTTGGTCAAACATCCCATTCGTCCCATACTTCAAGCTACCCACAATCAAAAGCTATCCCTGCAAGAAGTAATGAGGTGGGATTAGCACGAAGCTAAGTGAATAGATCCAAAACTAACAATCTAAATTAGCTTAGCAAATGTCTACAACATGTAACATAGAAGGATCGGTGGTCCTTGAGGTACCCTCATGCCGCGGTGGTTCCCCAAGTAACACTTATAACCCACTGAAGGCCAAACAGTGGTTTTACCGATAGTTTGGTACTAATACTACATACAACGCAAGTTCAGTGTCCAACACATGTACAATTCCATTGCGTTGTCCAAAGTATTAGTACACAAACCCAACACATAGTTGACCCCCACCATATTCAAATAGTCCACAACTCAACATAGTATAAAGGACACCAATAATCATTCAAGGGATACCATCATGGCAGCATAATATTAAAGCAATCAATGCAATAAACTAATTTACCAGTTGCAACCATTTGTTACAACTAACTTAGACTGAGAGTCCAAGATCCACTCACCCTTGATGATCACCGTCTCCACTCAAAGGTCTTATCTTATTGAGTCTTCGGTTTATCTGAGAACATAATCAAAACCCAAGTTAGATCCTCATGTTATGGTTCATAGTATTCTATTCATACATATAAGGTTATTTAAATACTCATAAGATACATTCAATACTATTTAAATAACACAAGTACACAAGTCACACAATATCAAATTCGTCAGATTATAACTAGCAAACGCGATCCGGGTTGGGAGTGTCTGGATCACGTTCCACAGTATAAAACATTCTGTTACAAATTTTCACTTGGCAACGCGATCCGGGTAAGTGGCTAAGATCGCGTTCCAAAGAGTAAACTCAATCCGGACACAAAACCAACTGACCAACGCGATCCGGGTTGAGTCTTGTATGGATCGCGTTCGTGAGAGCAAAACGTGTTGTGGCCATTTTACACATAGCAACGCGATCCGAGCAAATGAGCTGGATCGCGTTCCCAAGCTTTCCAGCAATGGTTCAGACCTGTTAAAGCTCAGAACGAACACTAAAACCCAAATCCGCTACATACCAATGTAAAACACGATTTTGACCGAAAATTAACCACAAGTATCAACCACAAACATGTTATAACAACAATCATTCAAGTCCTAAATCAACACATGCATTACTCATTCAACCTAATTTAACCAAAACCCATTTCACACATTCTAACCTAGAATTTCGCATTCAAGACAAGAACAACATGATGATTTCAGTAACTACAATCCATTTAAGCATAATGGATTATACATGCATCAATCTTTCTACTTAATCTCATCAATTGAGCTCAAGAGCACAAAAACAACTACTTACAATGCAGAGGGAGAAACTAGATGAACAAGGTGAAGAAGAAGAAGATGGTGAATTCAGTTGTAACACAAATCACAGTTCCAATCAAGATGAAAATCAGGTTGATAATAGTTTACTTTAGGTGCATGTGTTCTTGAGAGAAATGAAAGAACTGAAGAAATGGAAAAGTGGTCGACTTTTCAATCAAGTCAAATTAACATGCAGTTAAACATATACCCGTTCCAAATCTATTGTATGGAACCTAAAAACTATTTGCGAGAAATACATTTTATTATACTGTCAACTAAATTAATTTAAAACAATTAATAATTCATCTAGCACAATAAATCATTTGATCGTTTGACCTATTAATTTAAATCATCCAATTAATGCCAATTATTTCCAATTACAATTTAAATACGAGAGAGTAATGAAAAAACTACCGTATTTCTACTAGGCCCAAAACGAGGATGTTACAGAGCCGGGCGTAATGGCCAACGAAGATTCTTTCCATGATTTTGTCACCGATCTGGATGCGGATGAACAACCGACTGCAACGGCTCTTGATAATAACATGAAACGGTTTATCCAAAACGACTACATCCGCCGTCCTCCTGGCCGAAAGGCGGCTAAAAGTACGGCCTCAAGCTCCGCCGGTTCATCTTCACGAAGTGTTCAGTCTGAAAAACTGGAAACACTTGAAGCAGTCAAGCAAACCGCTCTCGCGCAACAAGAAGCAATTAAATTGATTAAGGAAAACGCGATGAAAAAAGCCGTCTACAAAGCTTTGAGTTTTTTGTGTAAAAAGCTTCCGAAAAAGGCGTCTAAAAAAGAAATTAAAATGTTGAAAAACGCGAGGAAAGAAGTCGTGACACTCTACCAAGACAAATATGCCAACGACGAATCGGACGAAGACGAGCAAGAAAACGCGAACGAAACCGACGAGTCGAGCTCCGATTAGATTATGTATAATTTTTCTTTTTAGGAATTGTCGTAATTTTTATTTTTAGGAATTGTGGTAATTTTTATTTTTAGGAATTGTTGTAATTTTTATTTTTAATGGAATGTTTTTATTTAAATTATTGTGTTTAATTTAAATTATTGTGTTTAATTTAAATAGTTTTGTTTTAATTGATTAAAGAATTGGTCAGTGGGTCCCAGAAAAATGAAGTGACGGAGCAGGGATGAGAGGGGTCTGTCAGTTTCAGTCAGTTTCAGTCAGTTTTCTGAAAAAGCTGACGTGACTCCGTCGGTTTCAGTCAATTGAGTTTAGGGTTGCGAGTGGCCTGAGTGAGAAATTGGGTAAAGTGGAGGATTCATTGTTTGCAGTAAACTGAGGTCTGTAAATAACCATATATACATATATACACTACATGTATATATATTTACAGTTTACTACTAGTAGTATTTGATCCTTCTATTTGTATTCATTTCAAAATAATATTCATTGTTAATTGTTAATAAATACAAAATTAGCTAGATTTGAAAATTTTATTTTGTTGGTAAATATTATGATAATTATAATTATACTTTTGTAAACAATGTATCTAGTGAACAACTAAATTTAAATGAACACTAACTATGATGTTTAGGAGTTTAGGCAATTATTAGCAAGTGATTTTTCATTTTTATATTTGTATAAAGTAAATGGTTTATTACTGGTATATTTTAGAGAACCTCCCATAAGTTTTGGTGTCAATAACTATCATATAACAGACTTGTAATTTAGCTTATTTTAGTTATAGTTTATCTTTAATGGAGTAGAAGGAGTGAAGAATATAGTAAGAAGTTAGACAATTAGGCATCCAGCTAAGAATTGGAAATTATAAATAATTTATATAGATAAAATTGATGTAATTTTAGTGATCATATATTCATATACTAGTGTTAAACTCGTGGGATGCACGACTAGCATTATAAAATGTCGTGATATGTGAATTATAAGTCAAGAGTCAAGACGGTATATGAAATGGGGAAAACTTTCAGATTATAAAAGAAGCTTCCAGATTATAAAAGTATTTTTTTATCGTTATTAGTGATACTTTATAAATTTTAGCCCATCAAAAATGAAATAATAACAATATTTTTACCCCACGATATATCAATAAAATTGGAAGGTTAAAAAAGATGTATATGTTATAAACTGACATTTTTCTAGCTAAAAATAATTGTCTAGTCATTGTGACATTTTCGTTTACTGTAGTTATAATATGTTAACCTTGCAACAATTTTTTTAACAATGCGTATGTTAATAGTCTTGGAAAAAAATAAATTGTAACAATTACTATAACAATTTAGTCGTTTAATTGAATAACTAATGTGCATATATATGTACAAAACACAAATCATTCTACAATAATCAAATATATACCTACATTATATAGATTAGAAAAGGTAATATAAAATTAATAGAAGTACACGTCTTACCATTTGCATACTAAATTGTAATTGAGTTGTGTGATCTAATAAAAATCTTTACAAAAGAGATGATGAACTTGATATGCATATCCATAAAACTTGTATTCAGTTTACAGATAATTAAGATCTCCTCCCTTAGTTATAAACATAGATTGTACATTATTATTTATATAAAGTTTTATTTTTATTGTTCAACAAAAGAAAGAAGGTAGATAGCAAGAAAACACAAATAAAATCGACTGCAAAACAATTGCAAATATGGGAAGGTGCTACAACATAGATGATTTTGTATACATATGGTACAACAATACAAGAGCACGTGTACTCAATCATAATGTCCATGTACAAATACTACTTCCCTGGAAAAATATATGGACTAAAACCAAGTCTACCCGAACCTCTATTCATATGTATAAATATATTTGAACAAGTCTGTATAAATAGTCATCTGTTAATCAGACTTTTCGATCTCTTTGAATCTCCTATCCCATTCCTGTGTGTCATAGTCTTGCTCAAATATGTCTCTTTCGGTGGTGTATACGATCCGATCTTGGCCGATCACGGTCCTCTGAGACATGTCCCGAGCACTAAGAATCTGCATTAATTACACAAGATTCGGGTTACTAATGCTTAAGAGCTTCCTCAACAATGGATACCGAAATACATGTAAATCCGCATATATATACACCAGCAAAATACTGGAACATCAATGAAGATTGGTGAGCAGAATTGGTTTTAGACTGAAACAGGTCATTTTTCTGTACAGGTCAAAATGGGCCAAGCTAGGTCAGCTTAGATTGGCCCGCCAACACTTCCTTATACTTTTTGATGAAAGATTTATTGTTTTACAACAATTAGAATATTACAAAATTAATAAAATCTTTAAACAAACGATTTAGGAGATTGTTTTCCATGCATCAAAAACAGACTGTGGACTTTCAACCTATTTGAACCGTTTCCCGTTTAGTTTAATTTATTGGCACGACCAATTTGATCCATTAGAGATATAAGACAGTCAAAAACGACCCATTCATATGTAAACGGCTGAAATTTCCAACTCTATACATGACGATAAATAAATACTTACATCAAAACATCCAATAAGACAACCATCATTTATCTTAAAAATGAACCGTTTATAAAGATTTTAGTCACATAATCGATATACATACTGAAAAGAAAACTTTCCACAATACCTTTCGTCTGAGGGAGATATCTGGCAGTTCAAGCGCTCGTGCACGCTGCTCTCTAGCACGGTTTCTTTTCTCTATATCAGCGTTTGTTTTTTGTGTAATGAACCACCGGACCAAAGGAATAGCAAAAAAAGAGGCAGCATAGATCTGTGTAGTTCATTATGTTAATGTAAAAAAAAAAGATCAAAGAATCACAGCAATAGCACACAAACTGAAAATAGGTCATTTAGAACTTCCACAACACATGATAGTATGATACATACCTGGAGAAGAGGAAATATTTCGGATACAAATGAAATGAATCCGCTTGGTGAGACAGTCATATTTCTTCAAATACAATCACATAAAATAAGTCAGAGTCATGACAATGAATCTTAATGGATTTAAAGCATAGATTTATAGCGAACGTACTTCAACATGGTACCAAGAACAATCACCCCAAAGAGATTCAGCGCGCCCAAACCACCAACCATTGCCCTCTCCGTGCTGCTAATTTTACTGCATGGTGAGCATCACTACATGTTAAAAGGCTAAATGCAAACAAAATATGGAAAGAACAGAGGTAGAAATTTTAACCCATTTACTTAAGAATTGGGTGATTTCGGTAATGTTACATAGTTTAAGGGTCTAATAGGTAAATTGATTTTATAACTTATTACGAAAACGGTTAAAAGGGTCGAATAGGTAGCAGGTCACCCATAAGGCCATAAGTGTATTCATTCAAAATAGAATAGAAAATTATTCGAGTAATATAATTATTGTAATCATATTTAACCCAAAATTCAAAGAATTAAACAGACATTACATGTACCCAGAAAAAACTTGTTACGTAGTAGTATGTAACCCAACCCGCCCATCTTGCCATTAATACCACATAAGAAGAAATTACGAAAGCGATAAGACCTGAAATCCCATTTTCTTTCCTTGAAGAACTTATCAACTCCTCCAACCCATTCACTAAACTTTCTACCCACGTATTCCTTCCTACCACTTCGTTGTGAAGCAGCTGTACGTTGAAGTGATGGAAACCGATAGAGGATGTTCCCCTGAACAGAGAGATGAGATTTAGATGTAAAATAAAAAGAAATCTGAAAATCTGACTATGATAAACCAAAAAGACGAAGGTATAAGATTATAAGAAAGCAAACACAAGATACTGCTGAAATATGATACGTGGAATTAGAAGATACTGTGTTTATAAGGGGTGGCAGGATAGGCAGGTTTGGTGGATTGGATAAAGAGTAACAGATGGTAATCGTTTAGTAGATCAAATGGGTGGGGTTAGGTAGGTCCGACCTACAAAAACTTGTTTTCCCTTTTTTCTATTTATGTATATAATCAACGTGTGGCAATGAACCTGTGTTCACAATTCTACCTTATTACATTAATAATCTGAACTTTTGTAATGAAATGATTTTGAACGTTTTATGCATTTTAAAACATTTTGGATGACTTCCAACTTGTCTCACGTTACCGGTTAGAGAGAAAAATAATCCAAATTGACTCTTATGGGTCAAAGATTCCCTTATACTATCTAATAACTATACATGAAATTCTTATCATTTCAACTTTCATATGCAGACTTTTAATGATCATTCATCTAGCAACATACCTCTTCATCCACATCTGGTTGACCATCGAAACGTAGAAGAACAGGTAATATGTATGAGTCATCATCCTGTAGAAAAAGACAATTGGAGTTCTTAAAAAAATGTACTATGAACGAGTGGGCTGCAATAAAGAATTAGTTCAATAAAAGATAAAACAAATTTAATAATGGAGGAAAAGCTTGCCAACTTCACATAAGTCATAACCACTCCTTTGTCATAACTAGCTTGATAATGTATAATCATGATTCAAAATGTAAATGGACCCCAAGTTTCTGTATCAATATGGATTATGGACTTCACATTTTCTTTCATCACACATAAAATTGGACTCTTTATGACCTATATGAAACCAGATCACTAGTTGAAGATGCGTCCTCAAAACAAATGTTTAACCTATATTATTAGAAGGTTCAAAATATTTCCTTGAGAGAAATATAACTTACATGCTGGCTATCGGCTATACTAGTTTCACAAGCACTTACAGATTCCTTTTCAGAATCGTAAGCATTCTATGTTTTCTACATATACCTCCTACAGTGACAAAAGTCAGAGCACAAAAGTCATACCGTCTTCTCAGCAGTTTCTACATCAAGGTATGGAGCAAGTTCCTCTGCTGTAACAACACCACCATTTGATGAAATGTACTGACCAATCTGCAATAGTAGATATTATGATATCAGGGAGCGGGTATTAAATCAGAAGTATGAAATTAGGATGCAATGCACAAGGAAAAAAAACTTATAGCACAAAACACAACCATGAGATACACATATAGCAAATCATAACATTGAAAGTAACGGACCACTAAACTAGTGCTTGATTATTACCAACTTCCACCTCTCTTCTTCAATACCTTCATTTGGATCACCGTCACCGAACACAAATGAAAATACCTACAAGAAATTGATAAATCAGAACACATAAGAACATAATATCTTCTTATAATTAGCATTTTAATGAAAAAAGCATAATTACTATATTTGGCTTACAGATTCAATGAAATTCATTCCATTATTTTCTCTTCGAACTCTCCGCCTCCTATAGTAATATGGATCCCAATACCTAAACGAGAAGTTCAACGAGTAATGAACAAGCATGTTTGCAGGACTTAACTAAGATATGACTACAAGTTTTGCAATAAATAGTAACTGAAATTTATTACAGTTATTGTATTATTCCGGCATATCAGATCATACATAAAAAGTGTTTGTATTAATCCTAGATGATAAATCATTCATAACCAGCATTAGGACGGCAAGTAATAAGATAGAAGAAAAACTTGTATCTTAACCTTCTATTAGACATATGATATCACCTAAACTATACATATTTTAAGAGGCGATATAGTACCAAAAGAACAACAGTTTTTTCTTGAAAATATTGTTCTTGTGACAATTATCTTCTCTATCTCACCAAAAGAACAATTACACTATTTTATAATGCATGACAATAAACTACTAGACTACCTAGTGCGTTTACAATGTTCACCTCACTGCTTTTATCAAGCCTATAACAAATAAACATGCCTTCCATGATTCCCAAGTAGAAGATCACGTACTCAATCAGATAAATAACAGTTCATAGATAAACTCCTATTATTTTGGAATTGGTGGAAGTGGGGAACAGTCACTGAGGACCAATTCTTTGATACCATTCACGTATCACAATATCCATCTCATTCCAGTCGGTTCGAGTAGCAAATGACTTCATTTTGATACTCAATGGCTTTATATATGCTATCTAAGCCAAAGATCTGGACTGAAGAAAACTAGAGCAACATTTTGAAGATAAACCGTGCGAGAAACGGGAAGCTGGTTGCACCCTTGTCGCAGCCTGCGACAATCTCGCACCCTATGACATGCTTGCAATGGACACTAAAAATGGCAGAATGTTTAGAAAATATGGCACCAGATCTGAACCATATACAACTCGAAATTTTTAGGGTTTTAGCTATCTTTAGCATATATCATCCTAATATGGAGCCACGGAGATTTCTAGGGTGACTTTTGGGATGATTTTGGAGCTCAAGGTCAAGAGATTGAAATCACCATTCCATCATATTTTAACTTTAAGATCTGTATTCACTCAATTTAAATAGCTGAAAGAGCAAGAATTTACAAAAAGCCTGAGAGGAACATTTACCAAAACAAATCAGATGGACTAAGATAGAATGAGAATCCTGAATCAAAAGATCGTCCTCTTCGTCTTCCTCGATTATCTTCTTCACTGTCATTATCAGTAATAGTTTAATGCCTTGATTGAGGAACAGTGATGATAAACTATTGAATCTAACTCTTATAGATGGCAAGCGCATAAAAAGAGAAAGAACCAATTACCTACTACTTGAGAGGATAGCAATAATTGTTGTATAAACAATAACAATGGAAGCAATCAATGCTGTTCCAAATGTAACCCTGATCAAGTATTCAGCACCAGACTGTATAAATCAAATTTGATTGGAAACTGTAAGTGTTCTGGGCATCATATTGATCTCTCAATAACATCATATATAATATAAAAAGTATTTCGAAGTTAAAGTTATACCTTTGCCTTCTCAAGATAAGGTTCTGCTTTTAGCCTCAGTGACTTAGCAGCAAGCTTTGACCGATAATCTTTTGGAAACACATACAGAACGTCACCTTCATCCGAAACCTGTTCGCATAAGTATCTTCAAATGATTGCACTCGCCACATGAAAAACTTCAAACCAATCTAAAAATTTTAACCATGTACATCCATTTATTGACAACTAACAAGCTTAAGTTTAAATTAATTATTAGCATGTTAGAATGATGATTTTAAGGCCATCATCCTAGTAACTCAATCGAAGCACGTCCACGCTTGAATACCCTAATAGTGGCGATGACCATCAAACTGGACCATTTTCATACATTAAAAAGAGCTCCCTCCATCCCATTAACATACAGAAAATTATCATATTTAGATGTACGATGTAAATTTGCAACATTAACATTGTCTATTATCCCAAGGGAAACTATTAAAATAAGCATTTTGTCATTCTAATTTTAACCCATAAGATACACTTCAAGCCTAAAACTAATAGTCAATTAGTACATTCCTGATACCTACTATTGGAGCTAACTGAAACTTAGTCAAACACTCCCATTGATATGCAAGTACTATTGCAATATTCATGGGACAGAGCAATAACATCAAAAACAAAAGCAGCAGGAAGTAAGCTCGATAGAACTACTTAATGCAAACAAATCTTATGAAGCTACATTAGCTAAATTTACAGACACAGCTTCGAAGACCCAACTTACCTATAAACTACTTTGAAGAATTGATCATAAATAGCTACCTGAAGCAATAACCAACAATTTTACCTCATACATTCATCTCTTCTATTCTTTTAATAATCACTTCTCTCCATTTACGTATATACCACTAGCATGGTGCCGGCACCAAGCAACCACCGCAAATAACTTCCCTTAGATTCTTGTTTTGTTCGGCAGTTTCCATGTGGCAGGTTTCGACTTTCTTGTGAAGCTACTTAACGGTATGCCTAATATCTCATATTTGAAAGTAGTACATGTGAAGATAAATTATATATGGTTTGTGTATCCCAATTATATTACTTCTACCGACTTACCGTAATTAGATCGATTTAGTCTCTTAATTTAAGTTTTACTAACACACAAAAACACATAATGCAATAGAATCATACAACATTAGAAAATGAATACAAAACATAATTAGTAAGCTAGTAACTACCTCTAAAAAGCCATTAGTATCAGCAGCAAGTGCTTGTAAAGCTCGTTGAGCTTCGGTCAACTTAATTCCAGCTCTACTTGCCACGTCACCAACCGTCACTCTCCTTCCACACGTATCGACCGCATCCATCGTTCGTTTCCGGACATCCGCCGGTAACTTATCCGTCTCAATTATCCTTCCCGGCGGTCTAATCCTCGCCGTCGAATCCACCGGCGGAGCATCAAATCCAGCTCTAATTTCCGACACAAAACTTCTACTGCAACTATTATTATTATAATTACTGTGATTATTATGTTTGCCTAATTTTAATAAATGTTTATGAAAATTAACATGATTAGTGTGTGACCTAAGAGTGTAGTGATAGGGTTTTGAGTAGTAATTAGGTGTAATTGTGAAACATGTGGATATTGAGGCCATTGATCTTGTACTAACTGAATTGTATCATAAAGATGTTGATGATTATTTAAGGATTATTAGGTTTTTGCCATGAGAAATGAGTGAGAATTTGGGGATTTTGAATTTGTTTTAATTTTTTGAATGTTTTTTCTTTTGTTTTTTGGTTGGACAGGAGAGTTGGTGAAGATTCAACGGGTTTGCAGATAGGATTACTATTTTTATAATTCACTTTATTACTCCCTAATATCAAATTGAGTACCCTTGTAAATAGTAATTTTTTTATTTTTTTACACATTAATTTATATATATATTTTGACTCTAAATATATTATTAGTTACAATAGCTATATCTCATGATTATTATCCCTTTATAATAATTATTAAAATCTTATAAAGTGTAAACATTTTATATTCTCGAAAAAAATAATATCTTACATATACCTATGTTTGTAATTTATGAAAGAAAAAATATTTTATGTATATTTTTATTATTTAAAATTTAATTATTATATCATTGTTGTTTGAAAACTTTTTAGTAATTTACAATTATAAAAGAGTATGAGTTTATAATTTTTATGTTAAAATTAAAAGAACCGAATAAGATTTAACTTTTCAGTTAAAAACTATTTATTTTTAAAACTCATCGCAACGCGAGGGCAATAAATACTTGTTTAATTCATTTTCAATCCGTTTATCATTATACTTTTAACAACACCTCCAGTGCATCGTATATTTCAGAGTTTAAAGTAGTGTCACATCAGCTTTGATATTTTTACATAAAACATAAGTTATGCCACATCATTATCCTATTTATTATTTTCTTTTAGATTTACATGTAATGTTTTATATTCATGTATTGCCAGAAAGTTTCATGTACTCCCAAATGGAATATGTGATGCATTACCAAGTTGTACGTTTAGCTTTTGTATAGTACACCATAACTGAGCAGCAGAATCAGGGAGTACATACTCAATAAACAAATATTATAATATAATGGCAACCCCACTTCTCCGTATAAAAAGGAACTCAAAGAACTTTATACTCAACTTTGTATTCATGTATATGTAGCAACCTCACAATGCAATTTTAAAACTTTAAACTATGACTACGAAGACTTTGAACTCCCATTGGAGATGCTCTAAGTAAGTGTTATGATATATTACCTCAACATGGTAACTAAGTAAGTGTGATGATGATGATGATCCATACAACTATTAAGAGTTGTATACAATGACATATTACCATCTTATCTTATTTTCTATACAACTCTAACATTTAATCAACGTAGTCCATACAAGTAAGCTTCAATGAACGAGATAAAGTAAACTTAACGCTACTAGAAATCATCTAAGCAATAGCTTCGTGGATGGATCGTGTTCATTAGTATGTTCGCAAACTCGTTTCCTAGTAACTCGTTTTTGGGTTCCAGAGGATTGTGGTTAAAATAATTAGAAATGTATGCATGTGTGCATTTTCCAAGTAACTCGTTTTCAAACTTCTTTTTTACATTTAGTAACAAGATGGGCCATTTTTTTTATTATTAAGTTTGGGCCATATGAACCAACCCATCTCCAATTGTTAATTTGTTATTCACTTGATAACTTGGGTATAACATTCTCTAATGATTGATTATCATAAAAAGAAAAAGAAACAAATATAATGTCAAGACGAAATGATGTTAGATTGTTAGATCAAATGTTTCGACCGAATTTTATGAAATTAACCTCAAAATTATAATTGAACAGCTTTCTCATGTTTTAAAAACATCAAACTTGTAAGGATTTAGTGCACACAAATGTAACAAACTATAGTCTGAAATTCGTTATATGCGACGAAGTACTCGGGTCTCCATTGTATGTAACGAACTTGTAATTTATTTATATTTTATGTATTTTGGTCAGATTAACGTTCTAAGGGACGCCACGTGTCGACTTATATAATCGACACATGGAAAAAGTACCACAAATTAATGTAAGGAAATTACAAGATCGTTACATACAACGAGACTCGAGTAATTCGCTACGTACAAAAAATATCAGACTATAATCATTTACATTTAAGCGCACTAACCTCAACTTGTAACAATACCCATTTAAAGAAGTACTATCATTCAAATTACACAAGTTCAAGACTTCAAGTTACATTTTCTTTTAATGGTACACTTTTTCACAAAATAATTGACCAATCTAAATCAAAATCAAACAATCCAAAATCTATTAACATTACTTTGTTGGAGTTTCTAGCTTTCCATTTTAGTACGTTCGTAAATCCAATACTTCCAACACGTACAGTGTTACTATAACATTTCAAAAGTTAGTAAATGTTGAAAACAAGGTTTTAAATTCCCTTCATTGAGAAAAGGGCTTAAATACAACTATGAAACATATTATGAATTTACGATCATTGAGAAGTTATCTATACGGAGTATATAATATTTTTTGTAAGTCCTTTTTATAAAATATTTTGTATGATATATGTGATTAACCCATGCTTATTACATTGGTCAATATGACGTAACACTTTATAGTTATTATTGCATAAAGAAATGTCACTTTTTTGGAAAACATATGATGATTTGCCCTTAATATTTATTTCATGAAATACCCTATCCGGGTGCAACTTGCAAATTTGCGAGTTGCGTGTACGGGGATTGTGAGCGGGAGCAGGCATTTGCGAGTGGCCTAGAGGCACTTGTGAGCAGAGCAACGATTTGTTATTTGCGAGTTGCGAGCGGCCTAAGGGCATTTGGTGTAGCGTGTCCAGCTACGCTTCCTAGTATGCTGAGTCATAGCTTGAATTGCTATTTGGCTAAAATGTTTTATCCTTTTTTCGTATTGGATAAAAAATTTCAAGATTTCAGGGATTCTAAAATTTCTATAAATACCGTGATCAGGAAAAGATAATGATCATTTATATGAGTAGTTTGACCCTTTTAATGCTTGTCTACTGCAAATCTTTTCATTCATGTATAGCTACAGTACAAGTGTTAAACATCTACAAACATAAGCAGGCCAAAGGATCGTGTTTCTAGTACTATTTTATCAAACATTTCAATATAAACAATAATCCTTTAAGGAGGTGGACGTCTAGGTATATGTATAACTGTATAATTATCAAGTATGGATTCCAAGTATAAAGTAACAGATGTACAAGCTTTAGCTATGAAGGTGTATGCTAGTTACAGATGATGTAGCAATACAAAACCCAGAAAATATACTACATGTAGTGGACTAGTGTCAATAACGATGAAATAACTGCCCATCTCATCACTAATCTGTGAAGCAGAAACGAAGCGAACCATCCTCTTTAATGAGTTGTGGGATGAGTGCCAAATACATCAATTTAGATTATCATCATTGTTCAATCAGAATGTCCCAATAAAGCTTTGTTCTTGGTTGCCAAAGACACAATTTCATCTAATACCAAGACCTTTCATCAGCCTATTATAAGTAGAAATATCAGGTATGAACTCCTTATCCAACATCTCATCCACTATAACCTTCCCCTCAATCTTTTTACCTTCTTTCGAATATCCAGATAGTAATATGTTATAAGTTACCTCATCAACACATACGCCTTTTTTAGAAGCCAAGATCCTCAACTTATTAGCTTCCACTGTTTTTCCTGAATTACACAAATCACCAAGAAGACAGTTAAAAGTCACACTATCTGGAACAATACTTTCTTTAAGCATCTTATGCATCAGCCTGCATGCCAATGCAAGGTTCTTAATCCTCCTTAAACCGTCAATCAAAATAGTACAAGTGATAGAGCTTGGAGGATTTCCCTTCTCCCATATTTCATCGACTATCAAACTAGCTTTAATCACATACCCTTTATCACAAAGTGTCTCAATTAAGCCAAAATAATCAAATTTTGTAGGTAAAACTTCTTTTCTTGAAAAATTAAGCACAAGATCACAAGCCTCTGAAGCCCTCCCTTCCTTAATAAGCCCATCAACCAAAATCTCGCAAGTTACACTCGATAAACCACACCCCAATTCGATCATCTCATATGCCATTCCTATCCCTTCTTTAAACTTCTGTTCTCTAAAAAAACCTTTGATCAAAGTATTAAAAGTGACCACATTTGGAATACAACCTTTGACCCTCATTTCCTTAAACACCTCTAGTGCTGACCCGAATCTTGAACTACGAAAATACCCATTAATCAATATGTTAAATGTGACCACATCAGGCTTTACCCGATCATTAATCATTCTCCCATAAAACTCCAAACACTTTTCAAATTCCCCACACTTGACAAAACTATGGATTAATGTATTGTAGATAGCTGCATTTGGTTTACCATCAACTAGTTTACGCATATTATCAAATGCATGGATAGCATCATCAAATCTACCAACATTACAGAAAGAATTGATAGCAAAACGGAAAATAGGTTCGGTACGTGAGCAAGAAAAAATACCGTCGGAGCACGGGCAAGGATTGGAGAAGATAAAATCAAGGACAGATGATACAGAGTCAAGGCGATGAGTGATAGCAAGGGTTCGGACCATCCATTCATAGGTGGTGTGGTCATGGCGGAAGGAGTCGAGGGTGGCTGCATGGCGGAAGACGTGGAGGTCAAGGTGAGCAAATTTTGGATGGTGGTGGAGGTGATTCTTGAGGAAGGAGAGGAGGTCTCTAGGAGTAAGGTTGTATTTAAGGTGGGAGTTGATAAAATTGGTGAGTTGCGATTGAGAGGTTTCGGTGGAGGAGGCGAGAGAGAGGGTTGGTGGTGCAATGAGTGATGTGTCAGGTGGTGGCGGTGGGGGGAGGAGGTTGGTGGTGGTTGATGGTTGTAAAGGGCGTAAGAGTGGTGGTGGTCTTGGAAGTTTCTTCAATGGCATTTCTTCTAAGTCGAAATCTTTCAAACCAGTTGATAAGGGTTGGAGAAGTAGTAAGATTATTGTTCAACCATTCATGCCAAAATCTTTTCTTGATTACTACCCTGCCAAATGAACAAATGAGAATTCGGTAGATATATATATAGTTCTAATTAAACATATAATAACCGTTTCAGTAACGACTTCAAAAATAAATAGCAGTCATTGATAGCCGTATGTTAACTTTTCACCATTTGTTACTGACTCACTATTCCTTTATCGTTTTAAAAATGCTAATTATTTACTTTATGACTAAATCGACTAGAACAACATTGAAGTACGGATAAGAACATGTTTTCTAGATTGACTGTTGAATTCTGGTAGTTTTGATATTGCTATTGGACTGAGAAGTTTAAGGGTTTTTTAATTAAGCTTTTCCAGTCTTTGAGATATATAAATAGTTGAATATTAGTGAAGAATATAGTATGTTTTAATGTTGTTAGATGATGAAGTTTTTAATGTTGAAATCTGTTTCAGCATTAGTAGGCGTTATTTGGTTTAATTAATATTTTAAGGTGGTTTTAATGTGCATAAAATATGGAGCAATGATACATTTGCTGCATTTCATATGCTTGAAATAACAGTTACTAGATGATATATCTATCAATATGCATGTATCTAACTGAGTTTGACAGTCTATGGTTCTCTGTATATGAACTTTCTGAACTGAAGGGAAAGAGTATTTAAAGTTAGAGGTGATTATTGTTGAGAGATTTACAGAAAATTTACTTTCCAAAATGGAAGATTGAGAATTAGGGAAGTGTTTCTGTTTAGTGTCCGAGTTTAATTTGATGAATTGTTCAATAAAGGGTTTATAATGGTTTATTCCTGAACTTTCAATTTGTTTCCGTTTTAACCACTCAACTTTTTTTTAAATGTCTTAACCACTCAACTTAGGGTCAATAATGGTTTATTCCATGAACTTTCAATTTGTTTTCGTTTTAACCACTCAACTTTGTTTTAAACGTTTTAACCACTCAACTTATGAGTTGACCATACTTTAACCACTAAAGTTCATTTGCCCATTTAAAAAACCCTTTCGTTAACTTACAATGAAAGTTTAGATCGGGATATGTAAACTTTAAACTAATTTTTTTATCGACCAAGGTTGTCAAGATAGAGATCTTACCTAGGATCGTTTTTGTCTTCACAAGATCGAAATCGTAAGATCAAATCGGGATCGTAAGATCTTACGATTTCGATTTGAGCATAGGATCTTACGATGTAGATCCGATCCGATCTTACTTAACATGAATATAAGTTAAGAAAATATAAATTAGTTAATTTTGTCCAATAAAAGGTTAATAAGTTTATTATTTAATTAATTACTACACGTAAAACTATTCAATTTTTAAACTAAAATAGTTTATCACGTGAACATCTATATCTTTAATTACAAATATAGTAATCTAAATCGTTATGATAAGTATGAATTGATGTTATGATGTTTAAACTATATAAGTTTAATTAATTTGTCATGCAATTAATCTTTTATATGCATTATAATACTCATTTATGAGATCATAATCGAAATCGTAAGATCTTACGATCTCGATTTGATCTTACGATTACGATCTTGTGAAGACAAAAACCATCCTAGGTAAGATCTCTATCTTGACAACCTTGGTCGATATAAAAATCAGTTCAAAGTTTATATATCCCGATCTAAACTTTCATTATAAGTTAACGAAGGGGTTTTTTAAATGGGCAAATGAACTTTAGTGGTTAAAATATGGTCAACCATTAGTTGAGTGGTTAAAACGTTTAAAACAAAGTTGAGTGGTTAAAATGAAAACAAATTGAAAGTTCAGGGATAAACCATTATTGACCCTAAGTTGAGTGGTTAAAACATATAAAAAAAAGTTGAGTGGTTAAGACGAAAACAAATTGAAAGTTTAGGGATTAAACCATTATTGACCCTTCAATAAATTAGCTGAATTTTGAAGTGGATTTTCATCTGTAGAGTTCTATTTGGGTTAAAAAGAAGAAATCTAAGTTGTTCAAGATTTTGAGTTGTTTTTGTTCCTGACCATTGGAACTATACAACAACAACAATACCCACTCTAGCCGGGGGCAAGGGATCGAACTTTGAAACTACGTTTTCTGTAATACTTACTTTCAGAAATGCAAGAATGAGGGTGCATAAAGTGTTTTTGTTTATATTCTTAGTTTAATTTCCTAAGTTGTTTCATAAATAACCAGAACAGAAGTGGATCCATCTGAAAGAGCTGTATTTGGTTAAAAAGATGAATCCTTTGTTGTTTGCCGTGAAAGATTTTCAATTTATTTTTGTTACGATGCTTCTTCTGTTATCAATCCCACAGAATCAGGTCAAGTGTTACTCAAGCTTGATAGAACCTTACCAACCCTAGACCTCTCCACTCAATTTCCTCAGTGTTCAGGTAGTTAATCGTCTCTATATGTATTTCCATTAATGAAATTTTGTTTGACTTTCTGGAGCAGATCCATCAAGTTCATTATAAATCGCGGTTTCTATTTACAAGTTAGACGCATTCTATATGTGGGAGTGAATGATACTGAAGAATTCATTTACAGAATTAGTACCGATGACGAATGATCGGAACTGCAAATGAGTAAATCTACCTTGGGTCAACAAGTAAAAAAGATTAGCTTTATAGTATCTCAGCCAGCTCAATCAGGTTCTTTCGCATTTCTCTACATTAGGATGCACTAGTGGCAGGATACACACGTTATACAACTAACCTCATCCCCCTCCCCTAACTTTTAGGTTTACTTAAGATGTCTTACAGTGTTATAATATAGCATACGTATACATATCGATATAGATCATACTCAAAAGGTAGGCCTTTATTTGCTATATCAATATTGAACCACATATGGCCAAGGTTCTTATTGGAATAATATGAAAAGTTAATTAGCTAATCAATCACGACTTGGACGAATATATGTGGGTGGTCATCGATTTTCATTAAGTAATTTCTGGTAATCCGGTTGACCCAGTAAAGAACGAGACCATGGGTTTCGATTGCTCTTATTCAGTTATTCTATACAATTCCTAGTTTGTTCAAAGCAAATGCTATTTGAGCATCATAGGACACTTAACTAATAGGAACAACAGGAGTGTTTTCCAATTACTACTTTGTAAGTTTTTATTGACAAGTTTTTGCAGGTGATTCTCATTGAAGTGGCATTTTATCAAACAGGTGGTGGGCATACTAAGCTTATCACATGATCATGCTCAATTGACAACCTTATATACTATAAACCGTTGGCCCGGGTACCATATGAACTCATACAAGTTTCTAATGAATAGCCATACCTGATATTAGTGATCGTCGTCGAACTTGAAGGCTGCTGCGGAATTGGGTTTTTTCGACAAGGGAGAGCACTAATTTTTTAAAGTACATTTCTCTATTTAAATTACTCTGTTTTTCACTTGAAAGTGCAAATCTGTTTTTTCACTTATTTTGGAGCTTAACATTAAAATTACCTTATTCTTTTTTAGTTTTTTTACTAAAACACCCGATTTTCATTCATTAATCAATTAATTATTAATATTTTATTTTAAAAATAACAAAAGCACAAAAAAATGAGTTTTTTATCATTATTTTTTTAGAAAAGAAGAAAAAAAGTACTTTCCTTCTACTCAAATTAAAGTGTTAGATTTCAGTTTGTGCACATCACATTGTCCACCAATGAAATTTCATGTTGACATTTTTGATATACATTTTATGGTTAAAAGTCTAGAATAGATACCTATTTTAGAACAAATCAAAGTATAATAATGAAAATCTAATTTAAAACGGTGAAATAATACCTATATAAGACTATAACTACACAAGACATAAATTACTCAAATTTGGGCCATTAGCCTAAAGTGACCCATGTCAAGGCCCATATACAAATGAATTCAAGCCTAGGCATGAACAAAAACCGGGTTGGGCCCTACCCGACCCGACCCGAATATCCGAACCGGGTATTGGTCAACGGTCAACGAACCGATTCCAGTAGAACCCGACCCGGACCCGACCCGGTTTTGGGTGGGGGAAAACCCAACCCTATAGTACCCGGTTAGTACCGGGTAGGAACCGGTTCGGATTCAATACCCGGTTTCAAACCGGGTACTCTTTACCCGCCGGGTAATGTTTGTTCCAGCCGGGTACTCACGCCTTCCCAGTGAGTACCCGCCGGGTATCCATAGTACCAGCCGGGGACCCCTGCTTGTTTCTATAATCCACCTTTTTACCATTCACACCAACATTTACCTAAATCCAAGTGTTTTGGGATGTCGTTGTACAAAAAAGTACCCAAACGTGACCCTAATCAAGTATTTCAAAATATGCAAACATAAAATTAAAAGTAGTTTGATAAACCGTTATCAGTTAAAAGTGTCTAAATCACATGAGGCACGCAAGCACTCAAAATGGGGAATAGTCATAGGGGAATCCACGCTCCTCTTGCTCTCTCTCCTGTTGCCTTCGATACTCTTCCTGCAGCTCTGCCAAGGCGGCACTCTCGTCATAAACCGGTGGTGGATAGCTTGCTCCAGGCTGACCCCACATGGGTGGGTAGTTGTAGGCTGTAGGTCGGTAGTTGGGCACCACTTCAGAAAGTCTTTGGGTGTTGTGTGCCGACCAAGCGTTGTGGTAGCGCTGTGCTGCAAACTCATACCTGGTTTCCTGTTGAAACTACCCGAAATTTTTTTTTTTTTTTTTTGCACACTCAATAATGTCCCGTGACTACCCTATATGTATAGTTTAACCTTAATAGCTTTTCTTAGTTAAAACAAGCTTTTTAAGACCTAAAGTTTCATTTTTCACTGTCAAACGCGATCCAGCAAAGTGGTCAGGATCGCGTTCCTTAGTTATAAACATTCTGTCACCATTTTTGCCTTGCGAACGCGATCCAGCAAAGTGGTCAGGATCGCGTTCCTTAGTGTAAATTTGAAACTCAGCACAACTCAACTTTTTGACCAAATTGAAACACGCATAACTTTTTACTCGTTATGAATTAGGACCTAAAATTTTACATGCACGCGTAATATGACTATATAAACATTTCCCAATTGACACTTTTCTCAAAATCATATTTTATATCGTTTTGAACCTTTGACCAGTTTATGGTCGTTTTTGACCACTTTACTCAACATATAAATTTTCAAACCACCCACAATCAACTATAACATTTTTACTACATTTCCACCATCACATTTGGAGTCTAAAGCCACATTAACATTTATCATACCCAGACCATAGCTTATTTTAACCATTAAACAAATAAGTGACCCATTTGGGCACTTTAACGGCCCATTTGGGTCTCAACCCATATAACCAATATTCCAACGCCCATTGTACATTCCGTTGACCATTCTAAGTCAACTTAGGCCACTTTTACTATTAATACTTCAACTTAACCATTAACATCAAAATTCCCATATAAACCATTTTATTTACATAATAGTTATCTAATGTACATTATCAGCAACTCCAAAACTATCAGTGAGTATAACAAAACTCATTGATTAATTTGACTTCCACCTTTCACATGTTTGACTATGAACATCAACAAAACATGACTTTCAACATTATGTGACAAAACCATGTTTTCTTAAACAAAAGGGGTGATTACGTATCAAGAGCATGATTCAAAAGATTAGCTTGTTACCAACAACGAAACAAGCTCCACCATTAGCAACCTTCGGGCCTTTTACCCGGATCCCTCTGGGTCCCACTTGGCTCACCTAAAAACACATAAACATAATAAAGTAAGCATAAAGCTTAGTAAGCAATGGGCTATCAATAATTCTCAATAACAATTCAACATACGTATATTAAGGATCCATAATATCATATGCTAATTCCCGCAAGAATTAACATCTTCGGGCCTACACCCCGGTACATAATCATAACTCATCAAGTAAATGACATATCCATTACCGGTCCTTCCAAGTAATTGGAATAGTCATTACTTGAAGAAAGATAGCATCATCCATTAACTTACCTCGCGATAGCCCACGATTATAATCACTTGAAACACTTTGAACACGTTTATCACCTAATCACATAATCATGTAGCCAATTATCAATTACACATTCACTTATAATTATATATGAATTTCATCATATGCTTTATACACTTCACAACTAATTACATATAATTGGGTAGTTTAATACCATTACTAATCACAATTATCAATTTACACCAAGGCTACCACTCCTTAGTGTATATTCATATATATCAATATCACCATCATCAACTACCCCCTTTTTATATGTAATTATCATTGCTATTCTTATCAAACAATGGTCATAATCTTATTAAATCATCAAAACATTCATTTATTATACAACATGTAAAATCAATTCTTTCAATTTCTTACAATCACATGATTATAAGAATTTTATCACAACTAATATCATTTAAACATATAGTTTAGTTTAAGAAAGTGTATGAATCATAATCCAAACTAGTAACCCATTAATTCATCAAGAACCCAAAGTTAGGGTTTAACCTAAATCATCCAAAACATCAAATTAAACAAGAAAAGGGTGTTAATCATACCTTAAAATGAAGAATTAATAGTTGATAGCTCAAATCATAAACTCTAGGTTTACTAATCAAGATTTCCTTATGTTTAGCTCCAAGTCGACACACACATAGGAACAAGATACGTGATTTCTGTTTTTTGTGCACTGGTTAGACTAGAAACTACAGGAAGTCTGATATTATACTGTAAATTTCGATTTAAACCTCCATCTATACTAACTTGGCAACATTAGTCCCCCCATCACCTAAACCTTTATATTCCAAGTCCTATTACCATAAAATGTCTTACATTGTTAATCCTTTTAACAAGAACAGTTAAAATAATATATTTTAAAGTTTTAAACTTACAGAATTTGGGGCGTTACAACTCTCCCCCACTTATTCAGGATTGTGTTCTCACAATCCATTCCTGATATATTGCTGGATAATAACGAATAATTTCTTCCTCGGGTTCCCACGTGAATTCTGAACCTTTACGATGTTTCCATTGGACCTTGAACAACTTTATCTCTTTATTTCTCAGCTTCTTTATCTTCTCATCAAGAATCATCACAGGTTGTTCAACATAATTCAGTTGATCATTAATTTCAATTTCATCCAATGATATATAAGCGGCTTCATCCACCAAACACTTTCTCAGATAGGACACGTGAAAAGTGTCATGAATTCCAGCTAATTCATTAGGCAGCTCGAGGCGATAAGCTACCTTTCCAACTCTTTCAAGGATTTTAAAGGGACCAATAAATCGAGGACTTAACTTTCCTCGCTTTCTAAATCGGATGATTCCTTTCCATGGAGATACTTTTAACATAACCAAATCTCCAACTTGGAATTCAATTGGGCGTCTTCGATTGTCAGCATAAGACTTTTGTCGATCCTGGGCAGTTTTTAAACGTTCTCTGACTTGATCAATTTTCTCTGTAGTTTTCTGGACAATGTCGGTACTGCCCAGTTCTCTCTGCCCGATTTCACCCCAACAGATTGGTGTTCTACATTTTCTGCCATATAACATCTGATAAGGTGGCATTCCAATGCTTGCGTGATAACTATTATTATAAGAAAACTCAACTAACGGTAAGTGAGTATCCCAGTTACCACCGAAATCAATGGCACATGCCCTCAACATGTCTTCTAGTGTCTGAATAGTTCTTTCACTATGCCCGTCAGTCTGAGGATGGTATGCAGTACTCAAATGAATGCGAGTACCCAAGTCTTCTTGAAATTTGTTCCAGAATCTAGAAGTGAATCGGCTATCTCGATCAGAAACAATAGAAATAGGCATACCATGACGTGCCAGCACTTCTTTGACATACAAATCAGCAAGTGTTTCGGAAGTATAAGTTTCCTTAATCGGTAAGAATAAAGCACTTTTTGTTAACCTAACAACTATCACCCAAATAGTGTCATGATGACGTTGAGTTTTGGGCAATTTAGTGATAAGGTCCATTGTAATGTGTTCCCATTTCCAAACAGGTATGTCCAACGGTTGCATTTTGCCAAACGGCTTTTGATGTTCTGCTTTAACCTGCAAACACGTTAGACATTGTTCGACATATTTTACAATTTCACGCTTCATTCCTGGCCACCAGTAATCAACCTTCAAATCGTGGTACATTTTTGTTGCACCAGGATGAATAGAATATCTGGACTTGTGAGCTTCATCAAGTAACAACTTTTTCAGCTCAGATGAATTAGGAATCCAGATTCTTCCATAACGTGTTTTTATCCCACGAGAATCATCAACGATGTTTGGAATTTGACCTTTTATACGTTCTGCTCTCCAAAGACCTTCTTGCCATGCATTTTGTTGGACTTTCTTAATCTGGTCAAGTAAATCAGGAATGACAGTAATGCGAAGAGATTTAACAATTAAAGCATGATGCATTGTTTTTCGGCTGAGAGCATCAGCTACAACGTTAGCCTTTCCTGGATGATAAAGAATTTCACAATCATAATCTTTTACCAAGTTGAGCCAACGTCGTTGTCTCATGTTAAGATCACGCTGATCTAAGAAATATTTAAGGCTTTTATGATCAGTATAAATGGTACATTTCACACCATATAAGTAATGCCTCCAGATTTTCAGAGCAAAGACAACCGCTGCCAGTTCCAAATCGTGAGTTGGATATCCTTTTTCATGTTCTTTCAATTGTCGAGAAGCATAAGCAATCACTTTACCTCTCTGCATAAGGACACAACCGAGACCATTGCGAGAAGCATCACAATAAACTACCATGTCCTCAGTACCATCAGGAAGTACTAAGACAGGAGCTTGACTGAGCTTTAATTTCAAAGTACGGAAGGCTTGTTCAGCTGCATCATTCCATTCATACTTAATATTTTTACGAGTAAGCTTTGTCAGAGGAGTAGCAATTTTAGAGAAATCCTGGATAAACCGTCTGTAATAGCCAGCTAAACCCAGAAAACTCCTAACTTCCGTTGCATTGGTTGGAGGTTCCCATCTCATCACCGCCTCCACTTTTGCAGGGTCAACCATAATACCCTGATTATTCACAATATGACCCAGAAATTGCACTTTACGAAGCCAAAATTCACACTTGGAGAACTTGACATAGAGTTTCTCATTCTTCAGAGTTTGTAAAATCTGCCTTAAGTGAGTACCGTGATCTTCAGCAGATTTAGAATAGATAAGGATATCATCGATAAAAACAATTACAAACTTATCAAGCATAGGTCGGCACACTCGATTCATGAGATCCATAAAAGCTACAGGGGCATTTGTGAGACCAAAAGGCATAACCACGAATTCATAATGGCCATACCTAGTTCTGAAAGCAGTTTTAGGAACGTCTTCTTCTCGAACTTTTAATTGGTGATAACCAGAACGTAAATCAATCTTCGAGAAGAAACTAGCACCTTGTAACTGGTCGAACAAGTCATCAATCCTAGGCAAAGGATACCTATTCTTAATGGTAACCTTGTTCAATTCTCTATAATCTATACACATTCTCATAGTACCATCTTTCTTTTTAACGAATAAAATCGGCGCACCCCACGGTGAACTACTTGGACGAATAAAACCTTTGTCGAGCAATTCTTGCAATTGTTTCATCAACTCTTGCATTTCAGAGGGAGCAAGTCTATAAGGTGTTTTGGCAATAGGAGTAGCACCATGTACCAAATCAATTCGGAACTCGACTTGCCTATCAGGCGGAATGCCCGGTAGCTCGTCGGGAAAAACATCAGGAAATTCATTAACAATAGGGATTTCTGTAAGTTTAGGGGTTTGTTTCTGAGTATCAATCACATGTGCCAAGAAAGCCTGGCATCCATGTGATAAATGGCGTTTGGCCCGAGCAAAAGTACAAATAGAAAGTGATGGTTTTCTCTTCTCTCCATAAATATCTATCACTCCCCCACTAGGCGAATTAACCCGAATTATCTTTTTCTCACATTGGATTATGGCGTTATGTTTTCCTAACCAATCCATTCCTACAACTACATCGAACTCACCCATTTGCATCGGGATTAAATTTATGCTGAAGGTTTCATTGTTAATTACTAACTGACAACCCCTATACACATTTGTCACAAAGATAACCCTATCATCAGCAACCTCCACGTCTAGTGGAGCATCTAACTCAGCGAGAGGAATTGAGAAATATCGACAAAACTTTTCAGAAACAAATGATCGTGAGGCTCCCGAATCAAACAGTATGTATGCAGGTTTAAGATTTACAAAGAAGGTACCTGTTAACACATCAGGGGCTCGTTGTGCTTCTTCTGCAGTAATCTGAAAGGAACGGTGTCTAGGCTTTGGTGGTTCCATTGCCTTCCTCTCAGTATTCTTACGAGGAGCGGAAGAAGTAGATTGAAATTTCAATTCGGGACAATCAGTTCGAATATGTCCTGGTTTCAGACAATGATGACAAACTTTGATTGGATTGGGACAGTCTTTACTAAAATGTCCCTGCCTTCCACAAGAAAAACAATTAAAAGTCCCAGCTCTACACTCCCCTCGATGCCTTTTATGGCATATCTTACATTCTGGGACTTCAGTTCGATCGTCTCTTCTAAAACTTCCACCTGTTCTAAACTTCTTAGATGAAGTAGAAGTGGATTCAACTTTTCTTTTCATCGAAGTTTTCTCCTCCCTCTTTAACTCTAGCTCATGAAACCGAGCCTCGTCTACCATTTCAGAAAAAGTACTACATTTCTTTGGATTTACAAACTGTCGAATCTCTTTCTTCAGAATTTCATGAAAATGATCCATAAGTAGTTTAGGATTCGCCATGTATTCCGGACAGAATTGAGCTCGATCCAGATAAGTTCCCACAAGCTCATTTATCGATTCAGTCGTTTGTTCCATAGAAAGGAATTCACGACGAATTCGACTTAGATCAGCATCTTGAGAAAATGCCGTCTCAAACATCTTTCTAAATTCTTCCCAAGATAAAGCTGCTACACCTTCCTCACCCAAATTAAGAGCTTGAACCTTCCACCAGCTCTTTGCACGCGATTTTAAAAGATTCGCAGCATATCTCACCTTCAACCTTTTAGGGACTTCTGCCGTGGCAAATGCTCCTTCAACTTCAGTCAACCACCTGTGACACAATATTGGGTCTATCTCTCCCTCGTAAGATGGTGGATTACAAACAGAAAAATCCTTATAGCTGAATTTACGATCCTCATCCAACTCTCGTGGTATTCTTTGAACAACCGGTGTTGGAGGTCGTTCCTCATTTCGTTCAGCACCCGGAGGTGGTCTCTCAAGGTCAAGTTCATTTTCATCGTCTCGCCTCTGAAATTCATCGGCAACAGTCTCACGAATAGTTTCAGAAATACGGCTCAATAAGAGGGGAAGGGACGCCTCTTGACCTTTGCCACTTCAGCAGAAATTAAGGTTTTCAATTCATGTAGAGAAAGTATAGCATCATTTGCGGGAGGTCTTTGCCTATCATCCTCACCTCCAGCTCGCACATTATGGGCTTGATTTCGTGGACGCGGCCCAAGAGTTAGTTCTATTTCTTCTTGATCATTCATTTTATTACTGAAAGTAGACAATTTGTTTAATATACATATACGATTAAAATTTACTATCTACTTTATATAAACAATATCACATAATAATCAACAACTGCCAAGATCTCATCATTTCAATACCTCGTGACTTCCTTGGCTCCGTACAAAGTCATATGATAATCATTATGTTGGCCAGGCATAATAATTATCATATTCCAATTATACGCTTCCGAAGTCATCACGCGACATTTCAAGTCAAAATCTTAGCAACAAATCAAATATAACAAGTCTAACAATTAATAATTCAACATCATGCTCAAAATAAATAATAATGGTTTAAGATCAAGTACCCACTAATGGTAGATACCCGAATCCCTTAAACCATGCTTTGATACCAACTTGAAACACCCCGAAAAATATTTTTTTTTTTTTTTTTTGCACACTCAATAATGTCCCGTGACTACCCTATATGTATAGTTTAACCTTAATAGCTTTTCTTAGTTAAAACAAGCTTTTTAAGACCTAAAGTTTCATTTTTCACTGTCAAACGCGATCCAGCAAAGTGGTCAGGATCGCGTTCCTTAGTTATAAACATTCTGTCACCATTTTTGCCTTGCGAACGCGATCCAGCAAAGTGGTCAGGATCGCGTTCCTTAGTGTAAATTTGAAACTCAGCACAACTCAACTTTTTGACCAAATTGAAACACGCATAACTTTTTACTCGTTATGAATTAGGACCTAAAATTTTACATGCACGCGTAATATGACTATATAAACATTTCCCAATTGACACTTTTCTCAAAATCATATTTCATATCGTTTTGAACCTTTGACCAGTTTATGGTCGTTTTTGACCACTTTACTCAACATATAAATTTTCAAACCACCCACAATCAACTATAACATTTTTACTACATTTCCACCATCACATTTGGAGTCTAAAGCCACATTAACATTTATCATACCCAGACCATAGCTTATTTTAACCATTAAACAAATAAGTGACCCATTTGGGCACTTTAACGGCCCATTTGGGTCTCAACCCATATAACCAATATTCCAACGCCCATTGTACATTCCGTTGACCATTCTAAGTCAACTTAGGCCACTTTTACTATTAATACTTCAACTTAACCATTAACATCAAAATTCCCATATAAACCATTTTATTTACATAATAGTTATCTAATGTACATTATCAGCAACTCCAAAACTATCAGTGAGTATAACAAAACTCATTGATTAATTTGACTTCCACCTTTCACATGTTTGACTATGAACATCAACAAAACATGACTTTCAACATTATGTGACAAAACCATGTTTTCTTAAACAAAAGGGGTGATTACGTATCAAGAGCATGATTCAAAAGATTAGCTTGTTACCAACAACGAAACAAGCTCCACCATTAGCAACCTTCGGGCCTTTTACCCGGATCCCTCTGGGTCCCACTTGGCTCACCTAAAAACACATAAACATAATAAAGTAAGCATAAAGCTTAGTAAGCAATGGGCTATCAATAATTCTCAATAACAATTCAACATACGTATATTAAGGATCCATAATATCATATGCTAATTCCCGCAAGAATTAACATCTTCGGGCCTACACCCCGGTACATAATCATAACTCATCAAGTAAATGACATATCCATTACCGGTCCTTCCAAGTAATTGGAATAGTCATTACTTGAAGAAAGATAGCATCATCCATTAACTTACCTCGCGATAGCCCACGATTATAATCACTTGAAACACTTTGAACACGTTTATCACCTAATCACATAATCATGTAGCCAATTATCAATTACACATTCACTTATAATTATATATGAATTTCATCATATGCTTTATACACTTCACAACTAATTACATATAATTGGGTAGTTTAATACCATTACTAATCACAATTATCAATTTACACCAAGGCTACCACTCCTTAGTGTATATTCATATATATCAATATCACCATCATCAACTACCCCCTTTTTATATGTAATTATCATTGCTATTCTTATCAAACAATGGTCATAATCTTATTAAATCATCAAAACATTCATTTATTATACAACATGTAAAATCAATTCTTTCAATTTCTTACAATCACATGATTATAAGAATTTTATCACAACTAATATCATTTAAACATATAGTTTAGTTTAAGAAAGTGTATGAATCATAATCCAAACTAGTAACCCATTAATTCATCAAGAACCCAAAGTTAGGGTTTAACCTAAATCATCCAAAACATCAAATTAAACAAGAAAAGGGTGTTAATCATACCTTAAAATGAAGAATTAATAGTTGATAGCTCAAATCATAAACTCTAGGTTTACTAATCAAGATTTCCTTATGTTTAGCTCCAAGTCGACACACACATAGGAACAAGATACGTGATTTCTGTTTTTTGTGCACTGGTTAGACTAGAAACTACAGGAAGTCTGATATTATACTGTAAATTTCGATTTAAACCTCCATCTATACTAACTTGGCAACATTAGTCCCCCCATCACCTAAACCTTTATATTCCAAGTCCTATTACCATAAAATGTCTTACATTGTTAATCCTTTTAACAAGAACAGTTAAAATAATATATTTTAAAGTTTTAAACTTACAGAATTTGGGGCGTTACACCTGTGCAAAATCATTATGGCTAACCTGAATGCCCTGAATACCCTGCATAAGATCTAGCATGGATGGTAGTGCTGCGCCCTGTTGCTGGTAACCTCCCTGCTCCGGCTGCTCGTATGCAGCTTCTTCCTCTTGATGGCCCTGTTCCACTTGCCGATGTCTTCTTCTTCTGGGTTGTTGAGCCAATTGTTCCTCTTGATAGGGCACGTAAGTATTATTGACAACTGAAATAGCCTGTGCCCCCTGAAACTGAACTAACCCTACAGTTTTCGGTCTAGCCATCACTCGCTCTAAACCCTGAAAACTGATGTTGAAGGACTTGGCAATCCTAGTAACAAATTGTCCCCCACAGATAGGGGATGACCCTCTAATCCCGCTGGCATTATGATGTAAATACCAGGCAACAGCGTATGGCACATTGATATTCTCCTCCGCTACGAACTTCCTCAAATACCATAAGTCTTGGAAGCCGACTCTCTCTGTGTTCTCCCTTCCATGCGAAATGGTGTGCGCAAGACATCGTTGGATTACCCGCAACTGCATGTTATCCATGTCTTTGTATGAACTTCCACCTCTAGCATATGGTTTTGTTGAAAATTCGTGCCACACATCCTTGGGATAAAATTCGGTCTCGATCATCTCACTAGCCATCAAGTAATCCGCAAAATGATCTGCATCTAGCCGTTCTTGAGAATAAATGCCTAGACATGCATCAAGGTCCATCATACTCATTTTCCTTAGTTGACCTCCCAGTCGGAAAGTCATGAAAGTTTTATCAGTCGCCGTCTCAACATCCTCATTCATTTCATATGTGCAGTGGAATTCCACACATAGCTCCTTGTATACCTGCTCTTGAATTTGAAATATTCCTTCCCATTCTTCATATTCAAATGCTATGTGATGCACGAAATAACGTTGCCTAATCATATCCTTTATTCCATTGGCTACCCCTGCTTGTTCTAGTGGCTCCCAATCGACCACCCTTGATAAATCACATTCTTTCCCCCTCAACAAATTCAGTTTTTGACAGTACGTATTGTACTTTGTTAGCTTGTTACTAAATCTGAGCCATGGGTGAATTGTATCGGGAACAAGTAGAGCATCAATGCTCATCGGTTGAGGGCGGTCACCCTCTTCATCATTAGCAGTCCCAGATGTGGTGCCTTTTTGTCTCTTGCTTCTTCCCTACAAAACACAAATGAAAGAATTGCCATGAACAATTCATCCATCACATAAGAGCATAACCATATACACGAACTATTAGTTTGAACACTAAGAATTGTTATGAATACTTCAAATTGCCATGAACAAATCTAAATTTGCAATTCTAAGCATATCATTACATTAATGGATAACAATTCTGAGCATATCATTACACAAAATTAATTTTCCCCAAAATGTGTGTCAAGAACCCTAAATTTGCAATCTTGCATAATCATGTAAACTAAACACGAATTCATGCTATCATAAGGTGTGACCACATATAACACACAATATAATCAGAGATATAAACAACTAAAACTTTCCAACATTCAATTTTAAGAAAACCTAAATTTGAAAGCTTCAATCAATCCATGAAAATTAAGAGCATTGAATGAAAAAGTTGTTAATCATACCTTAAACATGTTGTAGAAGTGTTATGCGGGTTGAATTCACTAGTTTTTGCTTGAAATATAGTTGATTTGGGGGTTTGGTGGTGTTTCTCACGGTTTTTGGAGAGGTTTGGGTATATAGGTTTTGAAGAAAACTGCCATGGGGGCGCCTAATATCGATCTGGAAACAAGAGTACCCGGCGGGTACAAGTAGTACACGGCGGGTACTCTTGTTTGGTTCCCGGTTAAGTATGAACTACCCGGTGAGAACATAAACGGGTAAACATTGAGTACCCGGCGGGTACACGTTGTACCCGGCGGGTACTCAATGCATTTTAGTTTCTGTTGAAGAATAAGCATGAGTACCCGGTGGGTACACTTGTACCCGGCGGGTACTGGATACCATCCAGCCCTTTTTAAACTGAAATTCCGATGCGCATAACTTTTTACTCGTAAAGACTTAAGACCTGAAATTTTGCAGGCACCTCCAATATAACATAATAAAACTTTCCATTTTGATACTTTTTCAAATTTCACGATAACAAAGAATTCGGCCATGTGACTAATTTTTGAACCATTTGGACACCTTTTGACCCGTTTACCATAACAACAACACTTCCAATTATTTCTACATAACTTGACAACTACTTAAAATAAAGTCTTCTAAATCATCATAACAATATTCTTGAAACAAATAAGTCTTCATAATTCTTCAAAATCTTCAAGGTTTATTAATATCTTCGAATGCGTAGTCTTCATTCTTCAAAGGTCGAAATCTTCATCGGTGGTGATCTCCCGTGCAGCTTCATCGAGAGCAATTTATTCATCAGAAAGTGATATTGCCATACCCGCTTCCACCTCGACATCGTGTATATCTCCTTCGTATTTCATTTCACCTTCAAGACTTGAAATGTGTTGTACACGTTCCGCGGCGTCTAGGTGATCCTTCAAGCAAATGCACATCTCTAATGAGGCCGGTGTGAGTCTTGTTCTTCGTATGGATAGTACCCTGCCACTAAGTGAAAAAGCGGATTCCGAAGCTACAGTAGAAGCTTGGACGGTTAGTAAATCTCGGGCCATGATGGTTAGAACGGGAAATTGAGGTTCCCTCCCTTTCCACCAAGCCAAAATATCAAATTTTGCAAATTCATCGGGTTGTATAGTGTTTAAAAAATCGGTTCCGGTATATCTCCCATACTCACTAGTGTTCGTTTGATTACCATCACCCCTTGCCCGTTTATGGTTTTCTTGCCTTAAACTATTATATAAGTTAATCATTGGATCGCGAGAGGAAGATGAACCAAACATTGTAGAAGCCGAGCTAGAACAAGCATTTGTTGAACCATATTTTTGAAAATAATGACCAAATAAATCTTTAAAACATTTGTTAAAATGGTCTTTTGTATTTTGTGCAAAAAATGGGTTCTCGTCATTCAATTTCAAATCTTGACAAATGTTATCGATAAGCAATTCCACCCCGGAGACGTTCAAACATGGGTTTAATGTGGCGGCACAACTAATTACCGGTGGCATTTCTCTAAAATATTTTCTTAGTTTTTCTTTCATGGGAGAGACCATGATTGCGTATGCATTCCCAACAAATTCGTATTCACTTAGCTTTGAACACATTAAAAAAATTTGGTTAAGTACCAAATGAATCATGGGATAATAAACACCCGATAACAAAGTCGTGGCGGTTTTAAAAAGTTTGAGCAATTCGGTTACCTTTTGAATAATGTCCCAATATTCGATTGGAAATTCGTTTGCATAACCCCTTTGGACAAGTTGATGATGAAAAGCTTGTAAAGTCTCAAGTTGGCGTAAACCACATACAAACATATTGTAAGTCGAATTCCATCTTACGGGCATATCCCAATTAGGGGTTAAAAAAATGGAATCCGTTTCCTTACACAATCTCATGTAACGTTTGTATCTAGCCTTACCCTTGTAAAATATATCTTGTAACATAGTTTTATAGGCCTCTTTTACTACATTTATTTGTGGAACCGCTAATCCGTCTTGCACAACCAAGTTAATAATATGTGCAACACATCTACTATGGTAGAAAATTCCTTTCAAAGGTGGTGCGTATTTTAGTATTAATTTTTGAACGGCATTTGTGTTATTACTCGCGTTATCAAACGAGATAGAAAAAACCTTTTGTTCTAATTTAAACATTTTCATTACATCACGTAACATGTAAAATAATCTTTGACCCGTGTGAGGATAGTCAAAGTTTTCAAAAGCAATGGTACGTTTCATCATTTGCCAAGTTGCGGGATCAACCCAATGCGCGGTAACACAAAGGTACGATCCGGGCAAACCATGAGGAGCCGACCAAACATCCGTTGTTAAAGATACACTTGTAGTTAAGTTTTCAAAACCGGTTATTAGTTGAATTTTAGCATTTTTCCACAACTTAAGTGCATCACGTCTAAGGGTAAGACAACTTACATGATTATATCAGGGTTGAAGAGTATTTTGAATAACCTTAGTAAACCGAGGGTTGTCGAAGTGGTTGAACGGCAAAGCTTCTTGAATCACAAAGCCGGCAAATGCTTCTCGACACCGGTCCGCTTGGTATGTGAAAATGGCTCCATCCCGTGACATGGTTGCTTGACCCTCCTCCGGATTAGTTTTGTTTGCACTACAATACTTTAAAGTATGTTTGTTCAACGTTGAGTTGGAGTCGGCTTTTAAAAAAATCTCACACCGTTTACAATGTGCCTTAGTCGAACCATCCGACAACAACACTTTGTCAAAGTTACACCAAATCTCCGGATTACGTTTTGTTTGAAAAACTTGAACAATAGTTGGTGCATTTGACGAACCAACAAAATCGTTAATTGAAGAACTTTGAGTTGCCATTTTGAGAGCGTTTTTAGAGGATGAGGGTAATGTTTTGAGAGTTTCGTATGTAAATCGTAAGCGTTTTGAGTGTTTTTTCACTAAAATGAGTGAGTTTGAGTGTTGTAACTAACCCAAACTCAAGGTATCTATTTATACTAGTTTTAGGATGGCAAAATGGTAAAAAAAAAGTCAAAAAAACGGATATAAAACGGCTAAAACTTCAAACACAACGGCTAGTGAAAAAACCGGGTCCAAACCGGGTATTCAAACCGGTTTTTGGAACCGGTTCGGGTACAACCCGGGTACAACCCGATTTGAAGTGTCTGGGTGTGTACCCGGTTGGGTACCCGCCGGGTACTCATAAAACCCGAACCGGGTACTGCCTACCCGGGTTATAATCGGTTCGGTTTTCCGGGTTGTCACCTGGTCGGGTACACAACCCGGTTTTTTTTATCACGCCTATTCAAGCCTATATTTTTCAAAAGTTTATATACAACAAATGAATTACCTTATACAATAAATTGTACCATTATTAAAGTTCACAGTACAACTATTGTGAAATATAAACTTGATATTTGAATTAAAATAATTATTGTATTTATCGCTTCCCATATTTTTCTGATAAATAGTCCATCGTTGACAAATTAACCCAAAACCAATAATCATTCATAATTACTTTTTTATTATTATTATTATGCAAAAATAAAAATTGTGTTTTATCTTCAACTTGTTTGTGAAATTTTACCCCAATAAATGAAGGTAAATGACTTCATGATATTTCCACTATAACATTCAACAGATATACAAAAACTATGCAATAAGTAGTTGTATAACATGCATAAATAGTTGTACTTATGTGGATCTATAAAAAAAATTACGATAGAAATACACGTTAACAAAATTATATTCGTATTAGGATTTAAATATTCAATAACCTATTGAAGAAAAAAAACATTCATCCAAGAAACATAACATAACAACTCTTATCACAATATGATCAAGATTTGATCACAAAATATAAATGTGTCATTGAAGAAATTTGACCCAAACATCTTTAATATTAATCAAGCAAAACGAATTGGTTACAAGGAAATTACTTAAGATCTGTCAAGTACTGTTCCAAATCAAAACCATATTAAGTACTTCTTTTGTAATTGCGATAAGTAAAATTGTAAGAAAAACGAACTACATAAAAATAATCGTCGATTTGTAGTAAGTTTCGGTTTAGTAATACTCGAAAGGAAGTTGTGAGAGCATAAGGGCCGGATCTTGATCATAGCTTGTGTCATCAAACTTTCTCGAACGATCTTCGCTGCAACTCAAACTTCTAGCCCCCTTCAACTTCTCCCGCTCCAACGCCATTCTAAACACATTCTCAACGTCGAAATAAGTATCTTCACGGCGCACAGTTGGTGGCACTCGATAACAACTATGAAAGAAAGGATGTTGTAACGCCTGCATTGCAGTTGGTCTTGTGCATGGAGACCACGAAAGAAGTGTGGCGATCAAGTTAACCGCATCAGAACTTGCAGAGGGTAACAATTTAGAGAAACGCACACCAGGAAGATCAGGAAACTTGTAGAACATATTTTTTGCTAATTCAAGTCCTTGAAACCATGTGTTTTCCGTTGGAGTGCCTAACACGCTACATATCTTATACATCACATCCGCTTCAGAATCACCGTTAAATATCGGTTTAAGAGTAAACAGTTCAGCCATAATTGCGCCCAAAGCCCACATATCAACCGACGAATTGTAATAAGGCGCACGTAGAAAAACCTCGGGAGCGCGATACCACAACGTTGTGAGATTATGTGTAAAAGGTGGTTTACCATTAGTCTCGCGAGCTTCACCAAAATCGCCAATCTTTATCACATTCTTGGAGACTAAAAGGTTTTCCGGTTTCAAGTCACGATGAAAGTAGCCTTTTTTGTGCATGTAAGCAAGACCTTGAAGGATTTGGAAAGATATGTCACGAATTGTGTTTTCCGAAAAGGGTTTTTTTCTATCTAACATAAGTTTGCAAAGATCGGTTTCCATGTATTCGAACACCATGAATAAAACCGTGTCTTCTGTACACACTTCCTTGAGTTTCATGATGTTAGGATGGTTGTTTATTTTGGTTAACGATTTAACTTCTCTCAAGTTCATGCATTCTTCCACCGAGTTACACTTTTCATGTAGTTTCTTGATCGCAACGACTTCGTTAGTCTGCGTATTCAACGCTTTACAGACGACCCCGTAATCTCCGCTTCCAACTTGCTCTATTACTTGATACTTATCCATTGTGTACGTACGATAAAATTTACGTGTAGAAGATGAAGTACGTACCAGAGGTTTTGGTATGAAAAGAGTTTAAGAAAGACGAATGAAAGAGATATGATGTATGTGAATTATGGGTACTATTAGTTGTAATTTATAGTTGAAAGATTGTGGCTAGGGTTTTAGGTTTAGTTAATTAATTAATTAAAACTTACCATATAATTATTATTTAAGAAGTAATAACGATCTAAGGATTGTTAAGATTTGGTAGGTTTATATATGGTATGTTAACTTGTTACAGCTGTAAACTTAAGTTATTTAAAATTAAATTTATAATAAACAATTCCAACCTTCCCCTTAATTAATATTCTACAAAAAGAAGTTTGTTGATAACAATTTATAATTAGCCAAGTAACAAAATTGAGGGTAAGCAGTTATACTTATGGATACGATATATGTTTTTATAGTTTTTAAACTAAAAGAAACATTAAACAATTTGCTAATTAAGATTTAAAAAGATATGGTAGTTTTATTTACATGGTAAGTTTTAATGGATACACATATGAACTTAGAATTTTTATAATAAATAATAATAATCAAACTACTCTGAAATATGTTTACATGATTTTTATTTTTCTTTTCTATTGGAAAAAATATATATTTTTTATGATAACCATTACTCCGTAAAATTCTATTCTAGTAAGAATTGAAACACATAGCGAAAGATGGATTGCGTAAACTTGTAGTCCACGTTTAAATAGTTAAACTAGTTACGGAGTAATAAAATTATTTCAAATTTATATGTTTTCATTTTTCTTAACGTAAAATTTTTCAAAGAAAACTGAAAATTTAGAAAATGCATTTTAATTGAAGTTTTTCGAAAAAAATAATCTAAGAAAGTCTTGTAGTTTCCTATATTTCCTGGTCTGGAAATAAAAACATTCCCTACTTTTGAACGTATTATCCGATTAACCTTTACTTTTTAAAGGATATAAAACTCTAGAAAAACATAAAAGAAAAAATAGAAATAGTTTATAACTAATCGCAAAGAATATAAATAGTTTTTTAACCTTGGAGCACATTTTATTTCTAAATGTTTCCGACATATTTCTATCAAATTTTAAGATTCAAGCACATCAGTTCATATGAGAGTTATACAAAAGGAGAACCAAAACACGAAAAATCTACATAGTACAAGTCAAGTTGAGAAAAACGAAGTATAAATGAAAGCTAACTCTAATCCTCTTTGTTGTCCGACTCATCATCACCATTTTCTTGAGCTTCTTCATGTTCAACATCATCTTCATCATCACTATATTCACTCTCATCATCATCATATTCATCTTCCTCGACTTCTTCTTCTTCGATTCCATCCTCATTCCCTGCACCTTCATCCACCTGAACGCCACCCCTTGTACCAGCTCTGGTACGTTTCAAAACCTTTAACTTTATATTCATCTTTGTATCACACCCAAGCCACGAGTCACTCAAGCAATACAAGGTCAAATTATATGTACCCTCTTCAGGAGCCAAAAACCGACCTATAACCAATCTCGATCCATTCCTCACTTTCTCAATTGCTTCTTTAACAGCAGCATTCAGTTCCTTTGGGCTAGCCCCAGCCCATTCCTTTGATTCCCGAATCACTTTTGGAGCAGCGATTAATGCTGCAGATTCATCCATGAAGCTGACTTTTTGTGATATCCAAACACTGTTGGAATTCGGGTCGGCTAATAGTAACCAAAAGTTTTCTTCTTTGTGAAAAGGGTATTCAGGGCAATGGGGAAGGGCTCGAACCTTGTGATTGTCACGATTAAGTGTCACCCAACCTCGCATTGTGACTATGTCACCCTCTTGTATGGCTTCTTCACCTTCGGTTTCACATTTGATGTCAAATGTGATGGATGGCATCATTTCTAGAACTGTTTCTACGTCTTGGGATTGGGATAGAGAAAATCCAGCAACCTTTGTCAGTAATTCTGCACGCTCTTGTTGGTTCAAGTCTCGGAAATCCTCAAAAGTACGCACTTTCTGCAGGTGGAGAAATGATAATGAGAGATTACAACCATAGATATACGATAGGTGTAGCGAAATAGGCAGGTAAAATTAGTTTAAGAGCGAGCAACTCTCATGTATGAGCCAAAACATATTGGGCTGACCTGTTTAACAATTCCTTGCATTTTGTCAGTAATAAGTTATTAAAAATGAGAAGGAAACAAAAATGTATATAATAAGATACATTCTTTTTAATATAAAAATTGAAGATACAGTTCCATTTTTGGCAAACTAATCTATGCTCGAGGCTCGACCCACTTGACCATGCAGCAACAGACTAACTCAACTTGACCATCTAATATGCAACTTATGTACTCTTCCGAGAGTTCTACAGAAAATTATTTACTTAAATTCTGGAAAAACATCACAAGGGACAGATTGCAAATAAGTAATGAAGAACGAGTTTGTGTTGAAGTGAACAAAACTTATTTTACGTCTCTTAGCAAACAGAGTGACAATAAAAGTGTCATCTAAGTATAAAGTTCTACAGAGTATATTCATAGGTCAACCCTGATTACTAATTTGCAATATAACCATTTTTAGTCTTTGGAAGACTATTTGACAATGATGTCTTCTTGGAGTAACAAACCACGAAAAAATGTATTTACTGATGGAAATTTCGACCTACTTATTCATACATGGATCGCTTCATGTTATGTTTCATCTCTGAAAGATTTAACTAATTAGGAAATAGCCCCAATGAATCAAATATGTTATATTACCATAGGGTCTAAAGTTGTCCATACTCCATAGTGTTCTTTTAATGTACAATATCCTAAATCGCTTTATTAAAAATTAAAATTAATTATATTTGACAAATTAGTAATATATTTTACAGAAATGGACAATTGTTTCGAGTTAGCTCATTTCAACCACTTCGACCCGTACGAAAGTATTACCATGTTCAGCGCATAAGCCAATCTCTACCCAGAAAAACACATCAAGAATTAACCACAAATCTACAATGCAATTTTAAAAAAATAGAAACATGAGAACAGAGATTGACATACCTTTCTAGCAAGCTTTTTAAGGACAGCCTCACTGAAATGTGGTAGCTGCAGAAAAGGGGCTATTCCTTCAACAGACCCTCCAACAGGTTTTCTTGCACTGAGTGGAACTGCCTACATGTATCATCGAGAAAATTAGAAGCAATTGAAATGGAAAAACTAAAATAAATAAAGGAGATTATATGTAGAGAAAAAAATAATATTTTTTTCTGCAGTAGGCTTCATAGGAAGTAAAGGATAAGGGCACAAGAAGTGCCACAACATCATATTTATAAATCACTAACGCATATACAAAACAAAAAGACAAGTTAAAGAGAACTATATCGTTCCTAAAGTCTCTGAAGGCAAGTGAATAGACTCTATATGGCAAGTCCATAAGCACTGATTCAAAAAGTTATTAGTATAATTCTTAAACCACTGAAGCTGTAAAAGTTTAGTGAATATAAGTATATAACCTTTTGTGTTAGTAGAACTTTTAAAAAAATGCATATGAAGTTTTGTAAGCAGTCATTTTATTATACCATTTCCTGTTAAACCGAAAGATGCAGCTACTTTAGTGTTATAAAAATTCTCTTTGTATATAGCAAACTGCTCGCCAAGGAAAATGTAGACAGCCAACAGACTTTATTGTTTATAAAGTGTATCTTTCAGTTAATTCACTCTTCATTCAGTAGTTGAGTTTTTAAGTATTACCGAAACTGTGCTTTATATTAAAACCGGTGTGGCCTTTGCAACTATAGAAAACACTTAATAACAACTGTCGGTAACTAGATAGGTATGATTTCTCAATTTCTTATATGGAAATAAAAACGAAAGCGTAAGCAAACACCACCTGTATGATACTCTGTGAGAGCTCAACCACTCCGATTGCAGGTCTCAGCCACCCATGTCCATGTGGGGGCCGCTGTAGAACTGCCATCTACAAGAAGAAAAATATACCTTATATTATAAAAAAATGCCACGAAATTTAACCAGAGATAAATAGCATTTCAACTTGCAAAAAAGGGAAATTGATACCCATAAAAGGTGGCGAACATATGGGGAATCTTAGTTTTAATGATCATAATACTAGTATCTCATTTCAATTGACACCTAAGGTAACCGGAATTTTTTTGCTGATGTGGCAGACATATAAGTTGCCAAGGCATCTGCCATGTCATCAAAACTGGATGTCACCAATTTACAAGTGATGAGAGGTCATCAACAGCGGTGCCATGTCAGATAAATTGGCAAGAATTAAGAGTTTGATACATAAATAGAAATTCACAGAGTCAGATACATACAATTAATTTTGGTCAACTTAGATGCATTTCAAGTACTTAAAAAAAATATTAGAAGGATGAGAATTCTTTGCTGGCTATTGTTATCATGTCATGCAGGATTAGGAAACATAAGAACATATCACATAACCTTTTTCATAGATAAGAAAAAGTAGGCAAACCTTCATCAACTCTTCAAGAAGACGAGGAGCAACCTCAAGTATACGTCTAAAATCCTGCTGCAAGGATGGAGATAGACACCCTGTCTCACGGGTTAGTTGAGCTTGAACTAACAGCTCGGTCTGCAGTAAGGTTTGTAAGCAATGTCAATAGCAAGTATAAACTGTTTAGCACATGGAGAGCGCTAACAAGGGACATCAGAAAATAACCTTCACTAGAGCCGGATGCTGCTTCCAGAACTTAGCTTGTTCTTGCTTGATGTTTTTAAGGTCCAAATTCAACTCGCTTCTGACCAGGACAAACAGTCTCTGAAGGGGTTCTCCATCGCTTCTACGAACTGGAATTTCCATGTATTCGGCGGCTTTTATGAAAACATCCATGACTTTGCTGTAATGTTGAACAAAAAGGTAAACCAAAGGTAGACATAGATTGGAAGACTGGATTTTTTTTTTTTATTTAAAAAAGAAAAGAAAAATAAAAGTGATATGAAGGTAGCTTGGCTAAAGAAATGTGAAGTCATTAGTCACTTATTATTAAAGGAAAAACAGTACAGTATTCACAGATAGACCATCTACCTAAGGAGGTGCTTGAGTGTGTATTCTTGAAGTGAAATAAGAATCAAATAATCAGTCGTACTATAACGAGGATTAAAAATTAGTGCTTAGAACTCTCTGCCGTTTGAAATTTCAAATCAGATAACCAGATGTTTGAGTGTGGAAATTTTCACTTATTAAAAGCATTAGAAGATAAAAATCTCCAAAAAATATATTTTCTATTAAGAAATTAAGACATCTAAGACAATCAGTTTTGTTAAGGAATTGAGACATTAAATGAAGAGATAAAAAGGTCAATTTTATTCTACAGTTAGACATTCACTTTTGTTGTAGCTACAATAAAACAGATTACTCAATACTGAGTACTTAGCCCCAACGTAATAAGACGATTAGAAATGAATATGTTTATCCAAACATATAGAGCAGATTGCTGTGAATATTAGGTCATGGTAATAAAATATTTGGTTCCAAATGAAAAACCAAACACCCCCAAGTAAGGAACATTCTAATTATATAGTATAAAAGTCGTATATAATTTGTACCTAGGAGCCAAAGAGGGCTTCATAAGATAGAAATATGCAGATAATGTATGCTTCAAGACATAGTTTCCAGTATATTTGGATGACCTAGATAAGTACATGACAGCAATCACCAGGGGCAAAATAATGCAAACCCCAACAATCCCAAGTAGATTTACTGCGCCTGACTTCCCATCAATGTTCAATAGAAACTGAGGGAGGGCGATACCCATTTGAAGCCCCTGTAGAAACAATTATGATCAAAACAACTTATCATTCATACCCAATCTTAATAGGGTGAAAAACTAAATCCATATTAGCTGTCTTACAAGAAATTTAAAAGAAATCAACAAGTTATACCTGCCTGCCATCAGGATGGCCATATTTCTCAAAATTCTCACGTGATATTGGATCTGTTAGAGCCTGATAAGCCTTTGATATGGATTCCACAAAATAATTGTGGGCCTCTGGAGAAGCATAAAGGAAATTTAATCACTGACAGACTTCATGTCAATAGGATCAAGAAAATGTTTCGAGAAGAGATAAAATTTTAAAAAGTTGGTTAGAACAACCGTCAACCTGGATCTGGATTTTTATCTGGATGGTACTGAATGGAAAGTCTCCTATATGCTTTCTTGATTTCAGAATCCGTAGCTCCATACTCTAATCCAAGAATGCTAAATGGTTCAAAAATTTCTACCTGCCAAACATAATAAAGGAGGGATACAGATATTGAATGGCACAAACACAATACGACTTTTTGAAAATTGAAATGTTCCACCTGCAGCACCTTAGAGCTATCCATGCTATAGTAGAATACTAGTTTCAGTAAAAAGATATATACATATTAGCTATAAATTACTAGTGTCTCTATACACAATATAAATGTTGAACTTATTTGAACAAATAAAAACAATACAATTAACTACAATATATAAAACTCAAAATAATCTCAAAAATAAATATATGAAAATTTATTTGATATTGTTTAACAACAATCTTATTCTTGTTATAAAATTATATAAAATACTTGATAACATTAATAACATGTCAATATTGAGTTCATTTTAATGCTACTAAAAAGATCTTTTATATGTTGTAAACTTGCAATTAAATATACATACGCATACATATATACATTATTTATCCTCCGTAAATATGTTTAAGATTAATTTAACTATTGATTGCTAATTAGATTCAGATTAGGGGGTTATTAGTTTCACAGACGTCACTATGCATAGTATTCAGATTACCTCATGGCTGCTACTTATTATGTGATAGGCCAACATCACCATGATCACCCAAAGCATAACAAGAGTCAAGTTGCTATATGTCGAAAAATTTGATATCTGTTGACACAACCAACAAAAAAAAAACTTCAGAGACAAATTAATGAAAAACTAGCAATAGAATGTGCGTATATAAAATTATAGGTTGGTTAAGAAACTGACACGCCTAATTACGGACTTGTGGTACTTCCCAGATTGCAAGCAGACTGAACATTGGCACTTGGTGATCCTAGCCTTCTTAGTAGCTAAATGATATAACTGGAATATAGTGTACGGTACTAAAGGAAGAGCCAATAAAGAGAAGATAAAGATTGGGAAAAGCGTATTATTCTCTTCTGATGCAGCCATGTTGAATTCTTCACATAAATAATAGGGCTTCCCAAGTTATGACCCTGCAGTCGATATTATACTTAAGATCATTAATAACTACTAAAAATAATAACATTAACAATAGCAACAGCTATATTAATATAATGTTACGATTGGCCATAAGACGCGCCATCAAGGTACCTATATCACACCAAGACCTGGCAAATATTATATTAAGGAAAAAGACATGTGCACGATTTATACTGGACCATATATTCCCTACTTAGGCAAATATAATGCGTTTATACAATTTACCAGTTTGGTATTACTGACATTCCAAAAAAGGTAGATGCATTTCTAAAAACATACCAATGTGCTATGCTTACTTTTAAAGGGTCATCTCATTAGCATCAGACAAACAATCTTTAGTACTCGATGCAGATTATGTAGTGTTTTCTTGTAGAACACTGATGCATGAGAGGTGGTAATGAATTAACATGATCACTGATAAGCAGAAGAATAAGTGGAAATGGAATTCTCCATACACGGAAATCGGAATTTCTCATAGATGCAATTATATGATGCCATTCAAGAGATAAAATGTAAAAGTAGATTTCATTCATGTTTTATGGATAAAATATAATGATGGTAATGACACATGGTACCAGGGGCGGATGAAGAGGGGGGCACGGGGGGCAGCTACCCCCCCCTAAGATTCTCAAATCAAGAATTAAGGGTATTTATGATATTTTTTAAGTTTTGCCCCCCATGATTGAACAAATAAAAATAAATAAAAAATCCCCCCCCCCAATTAATATATCCTAGTTCCGCCCCTGCATGGTACATTGAAATATGGAGAGAAACGGTTTAATAGAACCCCAAACCTCCAAGGATATTGAGTCAGTGTTGAAGTACAGAGCATCCAAAAATTGTGATGTGATTAATGAGGTTAGCTAAAGTAAGCTTTTACTAATTTTGTTAACTGTAGGGTTTTACCTTTCAATTAATAGTAAGTGATTATACTCAATTATATTATCAGTTGTTTGAATATTCTAATCAACTTAAATTTCAAAAATCTTATCAAGCTGCAATCTTCCTTCAATTAAAAACAATCAAAGGACTCTAAAACAATACTTTTACTTTAGACTAGTTCTATTTGACGATCATTTATTATTAGTCCCATACAGAAATTTCTTTCCTTTTTTAATGTAGAATCAGATCAGGTGGTTGTCTTCCGTCAATAAGACCTATATACATAACACACTAAGACCTATATCACTCATCCAAATCTGTACAATAGCATTGATCTTTTTACACCTTACCTTATTTTTATTTCTCCTATCTATATCCAACAAGGAAAAAACATATACAGCCTTCTCTATAAGTCTAACAGATGAGTTACAACCTTCTCGCCGATAGCATAGCCCAACTCGTAAGAGCAACCTAATTACCGACTTATCATCAATATCCATATCTATAGTCTGTACCACTATAGTTTATTGCGTATAACCCCGAAAACCGCTTTTTCGGCAGTTATCATATAGTCTCTACTACACATTCAGTAAAGCTACTAAACTTGATCAAGTAATAAAATTTTCTCAAAAAATATATATACACCTACTTACAAAAACCTAAAACACGACCTAATTCTCTTATTGGTTGAATTTTTCCTCTTTCTTAAAATCATCCAATCAATTCTTCAAATCCACCAATCACATTTGTACATTTAAATTTAAGGCCTACAAATTTAGGGCTACAGTTATCTTTCATTGACAGATTTTTAAGTTAATACGGAGTATTAGTTAATTGCGCATTAAAAATTAAACAATTCAGCTATAATAAACAGCGATTTGGAGTGCAATTAAACACGCATAGAATGATTTAGACAAACATAAACAAAGCTAAATGGAAATTAAGTTATAAATCAGCAAAATGTGAACATTAGGGATTCTGAAAGTGATTTGATCGATTGATGTTTACCTTTGAGTTGGTGATGACTTGAATTGGTTGTGCCCTAACTCAATTTGTTGTTCAGATCTTTACATAACAAAAAAACGTACTCTTCTTCCTTATTTATTTATAATGAAATGAAATGATGATTTTATTTATTTTTGTTTTTCTTATTTAAGATCTCTGCAAGTAAATAATACGGAGTACTCAAATATAAGCCCCCCTTAAATTGAGAAGCCCAACACTTACCGGGTTTATTATCGGGTCTTTTGCGATGTTAGTCCAAGTACTTGTTTTTGTTTTTGTTTTGGATAAACAAATTAATACACCATAAAGGCATCTCCAACGTATGTACTAAATACTATATCAATTTTAATATAATAAAAAAATCTTTTAGAAATATACTTGCACCAAATGTGTTTTATCTCCAACATATGCACTAAATTTTAGTGTACACTTAATTCTGCACCAAATTTGTTGAGTTGGTTGGAAAGGGTTTTTTACACTAAAACACTAAATTTGGTGCAAAACTGCCTACATTGGAGATGGTCTAACAGACAAATTTTTAATTAAGTATGATTAAACATTAGATTATATATTAATCACAAGGAGAGAGTCATGTTTTTTATTTAGATTCAGATAATAATGCGGTCTTATTGAAATATTTTACCACTAATCGTTTTTCGAACCGTTTCCTTGGCTAATATGTTAATTTTCAATCCTTAAAATTCCATCGTAACGTAAGATTGATTTCATTTGTTTTGTGATATGTAGTAGACATTTAATAATTTAAAATTCAAATTGCATTCTACTTACATTACAGGTTAAATAATTTGATTTATTTTAAGACATACCTACTTATCACGTGTGTAAATTTGTATTTTTGTATTAAAATCTAAGACTTTGTGATGATAGAAGTAAAGGTGAGTATATTGGCATGATGAAGGGGTTTTCAAGTCATGTAATCTAAGGTGAATTGTGATAATCCATCAATGATTAATGATATATAGCGACTTGTCAATTTAAAGACAAAAATAAAAATAATTGGACAAGATACATATATCTAAAATAAAATAAAAAATTATCAACCGCTGTTAAAGAAACAAAACATGTAATCAATGATGACTAAGATATCTCATAAGTAATGAGTAATTATGATTCATATGTGGTCAATGATGTAGTCAAAGCACACTTAGAGCTTATTTTGCGGCAACAAATTTCTATGACGGATTTGGCTGAAATTCGCGTGATCACTCGAAAACGACCCAACGATCAAGACTCGTCGCGTCGCCATGAACCCTGTCAGTTTTGAGCCTTTCATAAATAGTCTTACTTTATACTTTTTCTCATCATATAAATCACCTAAATGTATATTAGTCTTATAGAATCTATCCATTTGTAAACAAAAATATGAGGATTTAAATAAGCGGAAAAGTGCATGACTTGGGTTAAACGACAAGATATTTTATTGAATCGTACAAAAGGTGGTTTGGGCGTGGGTAGCAATCATGCATAAAATATTGATCTTTTATGTAAATAAATAAAAATGGAGATATATGATCGAAAACCACCTTTATGGAACACATATATTAGAGTCATATATATGGGTGATTTGAGTGGATTTAATGGAAGAGTGAGGGTCTGTTCCCGAATTGTTTTTTCGGAGGAAGAGAAGAGAAGCTGGAAGAATTATGAATCACATTGTGTTCGAGAGTTTTGTTTACGGAGAGAAGAGAAGAGAAGTGGGAGGAGGATTTAAGCTTCTTTTCTCTCCAAACTTTCTCTCAAAAAGTGGGAAGAAATGAAATGATGAAAAATCAAACAAGTTATAAAATGTGACTTTCTTCCATTTCTCTTCAACTCAGGAACACAAATCCGTATAAATTTCATTTCTCTTCTTTCCAATTCTTTTCAACTCGGGAACACATAAATATTATTTCTCCTCTTTTCTTTTCTATCATTTTTACTCTTTTCTCTTATCTTATTTCACTCAAAATCTCGGAAGTAAGGCCTGATTATAGGCTCAATTAAAGGTATTTGGTGGGATATTATTTAAAACTCCATCTTGATTGAGAAGTTACGGAACTCATTAGTTACTTGTTTATCAAGAAAGAAGTGATGGAAATGACACCCGATTTTGAAAGGATGTTTAGAACTCTTCGAGTCTTTAGGTAGTCGGCCAATGGACCTTTTTCATACATATATATGCATATATATGCTCTCGATTAATGCAGATATTCTATAATTAGTGATATATGAATTTGTCAAAAACGGACTTTTTATTATTATACATTTTGTAGGGGTGGGGGTGGGGTTGTTTGGTGATTAGTATTGGACTTGTAGATCTAGTCCTCGAAGTAGATATTTCCTTTGTTAGACCACTCCCAACAGTGACATGAACTGATAGATGTCGACGCGTCACGTCTACGCCACACCAGTTTTTTTTTTCAAAACTAACTGAAACTGACGGAATACTGCCATCAGTGACTCCGTCACTTTAATTTCTAGACCCACATTTAACAATTTACATTTACTTTATACACACACAAAAACAAAAAGAAAAAAGGAAGCGACAAAGCGTCGGTTTGGAGACGAAGGAAAAGTGACGGACCAAGTGACACTTCCGTGCCAATGGTGTCACTTTGAAGAAGATCATTGGTTGCTAACCGACTAAAGCCGACGCAATGCGTTAGGAAGGGTCTTATACATCATATTGACAATCTAATTCTTTCTACATGTAAAAATGAAGCTTGGATATAGAATATCGAGTTATTTTGGATTTTATCGAGTCAATATCGAGTCAATAAACTCTCATGTATGTTCAAGATCATTTCATTCCGCATGAAGAAATTAGATGTAAGTATGCTTGAATAGTATCATTTAGTAATCCTTTTAAATGTTAGTTTTTCAATGCATAATATTTTGATAGTTAGATGTCAATTAATATAATTTATTAATTTCGTATTTATCATAAAAACGGGCAGTATTGTATATTAAAAGCTAGTAAGTTAATATAAAATTTATGAACATTTGGTTATGATAAACAAGCTCTCCCATTATTATTATATTATGATCGTTAGTTCGTTAATTATATTAACGTAAAGAATTTGATGTCATTTCAATACTGAAGTAGGTATAATAATATACGTAAATTCTTTTTGACAAAATCTATCTTTACAAAAAATTACTGCACTCTTTTATACCAGTATATTTTTTAGAAATTAGAAATACAATTCTCTTTTCGAAATTTTACGAAACGACTTGTTATTTCATTTTGTATAGTATTTGAATATTCAATACAATGTTATCTTTAATTGGCCTATTCGTATTGTAACTTCAAATAAAAAAGAAGAAGATAATAATAGGAGAAAAGTTACCTACTCTCGACATTACAAAAGTTTAGTGCTGTAATTCTGTAAACACTAAATTCAAGTTTCTATTTAAACTTTTAAAGATATGAAAATATGGTTAATGCACAAATTTGTTACCGTACTTTGTAAAAATATTTATGTGGATTACCCTACTTTTAAAATGTTTAACTGAATTATTGTACTTTCAAAAATGTTTAATTAGGTTACCAAACTTTCACCATAGTTCAATTATTAGACTACTGTACTTATAAAAATTTACATAATAATGTGCAATTGAGTCGGTGAGTATTATAGCAAAAATAGACGTGAAAATACTTTTTGAAAGTACAGTATGAAATTGAACATTTTTAAAGTTTAGTTTTCCACATGAAAATACAATAACGAATTTGTACATCATTAGTTGCTGATTTTTTTGTTAACAGTATCCAAATTTTGGTAACACTACAAAGTACACTAATAATGTATCCAAATATTTTCTAAAACCGGTTTATTCACGGGTCAAGAATCTAAACCCTAAAAACTTTCCTCCTCCTGATTTTCACGCTTCAGTTAATACCCTCAAAACAGGATCAGCTCATCGCCATCTATCTCCGATCACCGGCGACTTAAAATTTTACAAACCCTAAAACTGCATTCACAGAGAGAATGCAAATCAAGAGCTTTGAAACTAATTCAACATGTTTAGGACTTACTGATTCCTTCAATAGAATTCCCAGCAGAAGACACAAGTTTGTAACAGCACAGACCTCAAGTATGCATTTATTTTACATTTTTATACTCAAATTGTATGTATAATGATGATTCTATTACATGTGGGGTTTAGTTAATAAGATGAAATCTGGTAAATTTTTACAGGATCTCAATGTTTATCTATAAGGTGTGGTGTTAAGTTTCGCCCTTGCATTGATATACACAAGGTTGGTAAATTTTATTAAATTCTTGTAAAGGGTATTTTTAAAGTTTTGAACTTTATTGTTGAAAGTAGTTGATAAAGTAAATTAAGAAGTGAATCAAGATGAAGTAGCTTGTTTTTGTGGCTTACGAGCTTATTGGAAGTAAATAATATACGAAAGACTGATAAAGTTAAAAAAGCTGAAAGATTTTTTGAAGGCTGTTAGCTGCTTATGAGCTTATTGAAATTCGAGGGATCGAAAATTTGATGTTTACTTCTTGATTTGGTTTATCCAACTTGTTTGTTAAAAAAATCTTCATAAACAGCTTATAGGCTAAGGTAGTGTATTAGCTCGTAAGTTGTTAAAACTGACTTTAATGGCTTTTTTTCGAAAGTAAGTACTGAAAATAAGTTTTAGCTAAACAGCCTTGTATCCTTTAGTTTATTGAAGTGGTTTATGTGATTTTAGGGGAAAGTAAAGCAGATTGTTGGGTCTACTCTTTCAGATATAAAAGATAGTGGGTCAACACTTGTTACGAATTTTGAGTCTGATAAATCCGCTGCAGAGTATGCTACTCTTTATAAAGAAGATGGTCTTGTAGGTGGTCATGTAATTATGCTTGGAGCGGATCCTTTAAGTAACGAATCTGCCATTGGGGCTTTGCATGCTTATCCTGGTATGATGATTGCCTTTTATTCAACCCAATTATATTTTCTCCAATTTTATCATGTTCATAAGACAGAATGTTAAGAATTGAAGAACCTGGTCAAGTAATACATTATCTTACTAAACAACAAGTCTCCCAAGCTATGTCACAACATCTTTATTTTCAGTCAAATCTCATTGCACAAATATCATGTATCAGTGTATCATATAGCTGTCCATGTTGATGCTTGATAGTATGAACTTACAGACTTTTTCGTTTGCTGAACTTACTGCGAGAACCGTATCATCTAGGTGGTTTGCAAGTGGGAGGTGGTATTAATACAGCCAATGCTTTGAGTTACATAGAAGAAGGAGCTAGCCATGTTATCATCACATCAGTATGTTTTTTTCTCTACATATAATTGATCGTTAATTTCGTAAGGTTTGCATTATAAATCTATGATGAAAATTTCAGAACCAACATTTAGAGAAAACATTAATTTTTAATGTTTATTTGGAGGTATTATCTTATGTTGTTAAGGAGTTTTGGGTAACTTATTAACTAGTTGACTAATATGCATCATCATGCTGCTAAGTTAATGATGAATGCTCTCTTTAAAATGTTTACTATTGCAGTATGTATTCAACAATGGACAAATGGACCATGAGAGGCTCAAAGAACTTGTCCGACTTGTTGGCAAAGACAGGATTGTCTTGGATCTCAGTTGCAGGAAGAAGGTAAACATTTTATATGTTGTTGTGGACTAATCAATACATGCCACACACACTTACAATCTTGTTAGTGTCGACCCATATTAACCTAGGTTTTTAATTAAAACGTCCTCGAGGTGTAGCTTCTATATCTTGAATAAGAACAAGATTTTGAGATTTCAAGCTCTCTCATGTATATCTCTATCTCGTGGATCACATTGGTAGTGGTTTGTATCCCCAAATTGGCCGATGCTGATTGACCATACTTAGTTTTAAAACATACCCTTGTACATTTTCTTTGAGCACCTGCGGTTCTTGTTCATTACCTGTACGTGTCTCCTGCCTCATAATGGTTAGAAAAAATATTCATCAGGTATCGACGTCATTTAGTTCATCGCTGTTGCTCACATCCTCATTGCTATTTGGGCTGCTACTACCCTTCTTCAACATGCTGTCCTTGTTGGTGGATCGATTTGAGCTTCTCCAGTTCTGTATTAACCCTCATGACTTCTGCTCGTTAATGTTATGTTTTAATTGTTGATCCTCTTTTGCAGCTTCTTCCTCTTTCTCCTTTATGTTACTTCCGTTTTTGTTTTTTCCTATTAGGTGATTTTGGTTGTTGGTGACACTGCTTCTGTGAATTAGGTGTCTAATAACTTAAGAATCAATTTCTGTTCAAGCCTTTTCTATTAGTTCTAGGAGATTTTTGTTTCTTGATTTAAGAGTTTGTTTGCATGAAACTATTACTTTTTGGGATTTTGACGACACCTCTTGTAATCTTCTTTTCATTATTGGTAGTATAATTGTTACATCATCCGAGGCTCTAAAATATGCACACATCATACTGGCACTATTGAGTGTGTCCCGTTTTCTTTTTAGCCGTATTTCAGTTTTATACCTGTTTGAGCCATAAGCCGTTAGAGATAAAACATGACTTTAAGTAACCCATTTAGAGCTAATTTGGTCAATATTGCCACATCTACTTAATTATCTAATTTGCTGTTTGTAATTCTGATTTTCAGGATGGTAAGTATGCCATTGTAACAGATCGATGGCAGAAGTTCAGTGATGTATATCTTGATGAAAAAATACTAAATTTTCTTTCAACATATGCTGACGAGTTTTTGGTCCACGGTGTTGACGTGGAAGGTAAAAAGTAAGTAATCAGACCCTTCATTTTCTACTCTCATGATGTGCTTTGCTTTGATCAAGGACCTAAAAAGTAACTAATTCGGTCTTAGGCTAATGAGCAAATGCCTAAATGCCCCTTACAAGGTTGATTTTTTTTTGAACCTATCAATATTTTTTCTTATTGGGTTTCTTATTTATTGCAGATTGGGCATTGATGAAGAACTTGTAGAACTGCTCGGCAGGCACTCCCCGGTGTGTACTATGCAACTCATCTTTCTCCCTTTCTTTCTTTTATTTACTATTGTAGCCTTTTAATTCATCCAAGAGAGATGTCAATATGGGTAATGTTATGGGTCGGGTCACAAAGGGCCGGGCTGGCTGACCATAACATTTCTCCAATTTGTTAAAATAGTCGTGTCAAATATAAAAGTTGACTAATTCAAGAACAAGACAACCCAAAACAACATGTTCAGTAGTAAAAACTAAAATGGGTCGACACTGCCACCTTATGTACATCAACCGTTTGCCTTTTGTTTTCGTGGTAAATTCATTGCCTTCAGATTCCAGTCACATATGCTGGTGGTGTAACCGTAATGGACGACATGGAGAAAATTAAAGTTGCAGGAATGGGTCGTGTGGATGTAACCGTGGGTAGCGCTTTGGACATTTTTGGAGGCAAATTGGCTTATAAAGATGTTGTAGCTTGGCATTGTCAGCAAGAAGCCCTACCAGTTTAGCAATGTTTTTGTTATTGTACTCTAGTGTCACTACTTTATCAGTTAATAAACAAACTTACCTCATTACTTAAGTTGTTATAAGTTGACCTTTAAAAGTCATGGTCTTAGTGGTGTTTTGACAAATTTTGACTTTTAAGTTGATTGCATCTGTTTTGACAAACTTATCTGTAATGAAATAAAAACTTGACATTAGTTAAACCAATAACATTTTTCTACACAACTTATAATATGTACTGTAACAACAAAAACAGTTTCCTTAACATCTTTAATGTGATTTCATTTATGCCTGTTAGTTATAGCTTATTGTTAAATGAGAATGACGTTAAACAAAATTTCTCAGTTTTTACTGTAATTACAGTTACACTCTCAGTTATCACCGATTGTTAAATCTTTAACAAGAGTCATTGATCTTGCATGAATCTGCCCTTATGTGTATACTTTATGGCATGCATTTCGAATGGTTCACCTGCTAAAAATTCACAAGGTTTTTCTCGCTATCAAACCTATATAAACAAATTAGATTCCACTCTAAATTCTCGTTCAGGCTTCAATTTTCCATTATTTTCATTATCAACGTGATCAATATCACAATCGATCAGGCTTTTCATCTTTAAGAAATCATCATCACTATCTAGTTGTTTAACAGACCTTTTTTCAGGACTAAGAGCGTGTCACATCATTGTATTATTGATCACTCATTGTATCACTTATGGGCTCGATAGTGACATGCTTTTGGTCCTCGAACAAGGTATGTTAAAAAAAACTTTGCTGCCTTAGTTAGAAAATGGTTTCGGATGAAAAAACGAAGAAGAAAGGAAGTGAAGAAAAGGCGAAATCCCTGTTGGCATTTTCTGATTTTTGGCAACTTGACTTTTAACGTCTATGTGTGGCTTTACATGGCCTACCGTATGGTAAAACATAAAATTAAACATTATGGTTGTCAAATATGACCATTTAAATATTAATCCATATATTTCAAGTTTTCCACTTTATAAATCAACATGAGTTTTTTTACAAGGAACCTTTAAGTTTTATAGTAGCCCAATGACCAATCTATTAAAGTGACAACAATTTTAATTAATTTTGTTGAGGTAATCTAGTGTGTTGATCCATTTTATTAATATGAACATTTTATCATAGACCCGTTTAAATCATGACACTATAATTAGTACTATATCCATTCCATTAGAAATGTTCTTATTAATAAAATGATGAAATGTTCTTATTAATAAAATGATGAAGATATTATTGAAGAATCCTAAAACTTTATGATCAGCGAGACCGAGGTAGTATCATCTTTGACATATTATTATATTATTCTTGAAAAATATATGAATACAAAAATATATGAACTTGTTAACATTATTGATTATCAATATCGTTACCAATACCATTAACAACACTTTTAACTGTCTTATATGGGTTTCTAAATGCTACACGAAGCAAAAACATGGTCCATGGATCACACTTAATATGTGGTGCAAAATGATGTTGGCTTTAACCAAAACAAACCCCTCATCATTTACTCATTCCCCCCTCCAAAATGCCAAAAAAACTCGACCTGTTTTCATAGCGGCATTTCGTCGAACACTTTCCAAGCACAAAACCCCAACCACTCGCCGGACAATCTAATGGCCGGCGTTTTAAACTTCACTTCACTACCACCGATTTCTAAACCTATTTGGCGTCATCAAAAGGCAAAATTGGCTACTAGTAACAGTAGTGTTTTTGTAATTAAATCATCAGCAGAAGTTTCAGATGCATCTTCTTCAACATCAGTTAAAAATGGGATTGATACAATTACACCTCCGCCCAATTTCAAACCACCAGAACCGAAGCTTTTTACACCTAGACCGGATAAGATTATTGACCTTATTACTGCTAGTTTGAATCTTGTGTTCAGATTGGGAACTGGTGTTTTTGTTTCTGGGTATGTATCATTTTAATTAAATTATTTACAATTTGTTTTTTATGAAAAAATTCAGAAAGTTTTATTTTTTTTTGTAACCTCAGCCCACTTTGTAGTCTGTCCTGCTTGGTGCTTACATTTGTTATATAAAAATGTTACTTGTATAAAGTTTTATATAAAAATCATAAACCAAGACCCTTTTTTTTATGAGGAAAACAATTTTTTTCAAGTCAGAATACTATTTCAAGTTGCTTAGTTAGATACTACAAAATTCTGTCTAGTGATGTTATTTACTTGAGTTTTTGATATGTGATGTTTTAGGTACTCAGTTTCATTTGTTCCCAAGAATGAGATTCCATCTGGGCAGTATGCTCTTGGAGTTGGAGGTAAATGATGTTTGTTGCCTGAACTTAATGATTTCATATGGTTATAAAACCATGTTCGAGTTATATGAAGAGAAATAATGCATAGTATATCTTTTGGTTTAAGTATTAGTGACTAAATATATGTTGTATGCTATGCTTGCAGGCTTCGTAGCGAAAGAAACATCAAAACTAGGTCCCAGACCTGCAAAACCTATTGAGCTATACGAATTTGAAGGGTAATAATTAAAAGAATATGTTTTAGTTATGATATCTTAGTAATTTATGGTTTTCTATTAGTATATTTTTTATTAGTGATGTCTTGAATCTTACAAATTGTGACTGAATCCGCATGTTACCTTCTTGTCATTGTGCATTTTTGTGAAACTTGTGGAATCTTCAGCTGCCCTTTCTGTCGGAAAGTAAGATTCTAATATTTGCATTTATGAATAGAAGCAAAATGAGCAACTGAAAAAACGGACCAAAATTAAAACTTGTTTGTTTGTGGAATTACAGGTGAGGGAAATTGTTGCGGTATTGGATCTTGATGTATTATATTATCCTTGCCCAAGAAATGGTCCAAATTTTCGTCCTAAAGTTGGCCAAATGGGTGGGAAACAGATGTTTCCTTACATGGTATGATTCACACGCGTATAGGCATTCCTAGGCGTTAATATATCGGATTAAAAGCATTAAGCTTTTATTGTATGTTGCTGCAGGTAGATCCAAATACAGGAGTTTCGATGTATGAATCTGACGACATTATAAAGTATCTTGTCAAGAATTATGGTTAGCATTTTTTTCTTCTTTATCATTCTTGTGGAGTTGCTTTTCCTTTTTTAGGTTAAGTGTCTGAAATTGTATTTCGGAGTTTACACAAAATTCTATGGTGTGTATCCAACTTTAAAAGTTGAAAGTTTGATGCATACAATGGAACCTTTTACTGTTTGATTCATATCGTACAGTTCGGGTGAAGTTTGATACATCTTCAGACACATAACCCTGCTTTTTATGAGTTCTTACCAATGATTTTAGACGTTATTAATTCTGTAATCCAGGTGATGGAACTGTGCCATTATCTTTGTCACTTGGTCTGTTGACGGTAAGTAATGTAACGTTTATAATTGTATACTTTAGATTATGCAAGAATATAGTATATATCATACTTTAGAAAAATCATCCTTGCTGACTAATTTCATTACAGACTTTAACCGCAGGGTTTGCCATGATTGGACGTATGGGGAAGGTACATTTTTCACTATTTTTAGTTTCTTACTATCATCAAATGGTGTTTTACAAGCAACATCTTGCAAGTGTTCTTTATGCATTAACATTCACGTATCTCCTCCATTTTTAAGATGATGTCATTTATTTATATACTGTTAATTCAGGTATTTCACGTCATAGACTTGCACTGAAGTACTGAACAATCTCTAGAAGTGGCAATTTTGACACTTTTACTTACTGATGGGTTGATTTAGGTTACGGTTAACTCTAATGTGTCAAATTAGCCAATTTCAAAAATGTAGTTAAAAGGAAACAAGTTGACTAGGTTGAACAGGTTTACATTCACCCATATAGCAGGTTTAATGACCGAGTATACAACCTCCTTAATTAATTGATGAAAAGATTAGATTAAATCTGTAATAGTATAGTTTCCGTAATCACATATGTCACATCAAGTATTATAAAAAAGTTTAGATCGGACTAAAATCCGTTCATGTCAAACCAATATAATCCTACTTATACAAAACTTACCCGTTTTGACCTAGTACCCAATCCAACCAACCCATCCTGTCCCTGTGCCACCTTTAACAATCTCATACTTCTATCTCCTCAGGGGAGCATGTATACCAAGGCAAAGATGCCACCACAACCTCTTGAAGTATGGGCGTATGAGGTAAGATCACATGCTTAAAGCTTGTTAGAGTGAATGAGTTCTTTATAACAGATTTAGTGTTAAGGTGCTAAACTAGCACCACAGAGTTTATAATTAGCCACCATGTTTCCTTAAGCTGATAACATATATCCTTTTTAGGCGTCACCCTTTTCCAAACTTGTGCGTGAAGTTCTTGTAGAGTTGGAGCTACCACATATTCTTCACAGGTAAAGTCTTATACTTGAGTTATATACGGGCATAAAATTTGATCAATTGTATCGGAACACCTCTAACATGTGTGCACTATTACTTGTTGCATTTGTTAATTTTCGTTCCATATGTATGTTCCTATATGACACAATGTAAAAAGTAGACGAACGCATGAATTACAATTGCGTTAAACTTATTTTTTTTGCTTTCAGTTGTGCACGTGGCAGCCCAAAACGACAGGAATTATATGAGAAGGTTGGCCGCTTCCAGGTATTCTTCTTTACTTCACTTTTTATAGTATTTGTATGTAATTGAGTAATGTATGCTAGAGGTGGGAAAATTGGCAAGTCTGACAGGTTGGGTAACGTGTCAAAAGGAGTAACTTTTACCTCATGTTCGGTTGACCCGGAACACTTTTTGTACAAAAAAATCTAGTCTTTCTTTAAATGATCAGCATGCATTTTAATTACAAATTCTGTTGGTTATATTAATTCGATAGTGATCCAAGTTTTATGAATGAAATGATATAGGGGAAGTTTATACTAAAAAAGACAATTTGGTTAATTTTAGACTAATTTCATCTTTCTTTTTTGTAATTGTACGAGTTTGACCCGTTAGACATAAAACATAATTGATTAAATTGACCCATATATACATAGAGAGGTTGAAATGACCACCACTAGGATATATATATAATATATCATATAACTTTTTCTCGTGGAAATGTGAATTGAAATTCTCTCATCGACAGGCACCATATTTAGAAGATCCAAATACAGGGGTCAAAATGTTTGAAAGCGCTGAAATCGTGGACTATTTAAGAGCTACTTACGCTCTTTAGGATTCTTTTTGATCCCTCTTTTATGTATATCAATTTGAAAGCACCTGAAAAAGAGCCCTTTTTGTAAAGGTATAACATTAGAACTATACTTCCATGGAAACTTCAAAGAGGGACCTACATGAAAAGCTCGAGTGTCCATAGTTATTACAAATACAATGTATACATGAAATGTTTGTAGAAAGTGTTGGGACATGTTTGTGTGTGACAACAGATCTAGCTTGTAATAGTTGAAACGTTATTTGTAATCAAGTTGTATTATTGATTTGTTAATTGCAAACGTTTAATATGATTTGATAGACATTTTAGAGTTAATTGTTTAAATGCTAAAAGATGTAAATCAAAGTAAAAGTTTGACTGAAAAAGTCAACTCGCGAAGTTGACCTGCGAAGTTCAGTTGAACTTCGCAGAGGCCCAACTTCGCAAGGCTGGGCCTGAACTTCGCAGAAGCCCAGGAAGGCTTGCGAAGTTCGGCAAACTCAAACTATAAATATTAATTAAACCCTAAACGTTTAATACTTTTGCCCATACGAATTTCCAGAGCTATTGTGCGAACTTAAGCATTCTAATCGACTAGGTATTGATAGAACAACGTATTGAATCGATACAAAGTCGTATTTGATAATCCGAATCGCTAGTATATTGCGAAACAATCGTTCACTATCCGTGAACTTAGTATTGACGGATTCCGCACGTTAATACCTAAAGATAACCTCGTTATCGATCCTATACAAACGGACTTACAATTGGTATCAGAGCCTACGGCTAGATACGCGTAGGTTCGGGGTTATTCGGATAATAACGATTGATTTGGGTTTGATTGTACGTGGATTCTTGCGTAAAATCGATTAAAATCACTCTCTGGAAGTTTTTAGATTCGTAATCGACCGAAAACTTAGGGTTTAGTCGATTAGAAACCTAAAATTTTCGTTTTTGGGGTTTTTCAGCCGATTCTGCGAAGTTGGGGTTTTTGGCGAAGTTCAGTGATTTAGCGAAGTTCAGAAAGTTGCGAAGTTCAGTCTTTGCGAAGTTCAGATTTTGCGAAGTTAAGTTCGTGCGAAGTTCGTGAAAAATTCAGATTTTTTTAAAAGTTTGCGTTTTTAAGTACCAAAGCTAGCCAAGATGTCTGATGTTAGTAAGTTGATTGAGATGGAACACGAAGTTGGTAAGGCTAGTGGACCACCTAAGTTACTCCGACTCTCAGACTATTATGGTTGGAAGGATAGGTTTGAGTCTTACTGTCATTTCCATGACATAAGCATATGGTTATGTATCAAGAGTGGTTACACCCCTCCAACTAACGTTGTGAATGGAGTGGTAGTCGAGATCACTTATGATAAAATGAGTGACAAAGAAACTAAGGCTTATGAGAGGGAATGTAAAGCTCTTCATGCTATCAGGATGAGCTTACCTAAGGACATCAATCATCAACTGAGATCTTTTCATACTGCTAAGGAGCTCTGGGAAGCTCTTGCGAAAAGAGGTGAAGGTAGTCCTCAGGTTATTGCTAGTAAGACCAATCTCCTTGAGAAGCAGTGGATGATGTTCAAAGCTTTTAAGGGAGAAGACCTCGAGGCTTATACTGAAAGATATTACCACTTGTTAAGTGAGCTGATCACACATAACATTGCCTATGCTGATGCTAAAATTGTCAACAAATTTGTTGAAGGTTTACCAAAGAAATGGGAGATGTATGGAGTGATGTTGAAAGATAATGAGACTCGCTATTCTACCATGACCTTAGAGCAAGTCATTGACCGGCTAAAAGGTTATGATTTTGATAAGAAGACAAGAGACTCTGATTCTGATCAGGTTCAGGATCCAGGACTATATCATGGGAATGCCACTCTCAATCAGGCTACTTCTAGCTCGACCAAAGCTTTGTTGACTATTGGTGAAGCTGATGAAGATAGCGAGATTGTTACTGATGAACTGTGCTTAGTGTCTTCTTCCACAAGTGGTAGTACTCAAGCAAAACCTCCTGTCAAAGTAGCTCTCAAGACAGCTAAGGAATACACTAACATGCCAATGAGTGTTAAGACTGCTGAAGAACAATTGTCTATGTTGGCATCGTTCATAGCTTGTTATGAAAACTACATTCAGGGAAAGATCACGGATCCTTCAAAATATGATGAGGATTATGATCAAATCGATCCAGAACATCTAGAGGAAATTGACCTTCAGTGGCAACTTGCTATGATTTCAAGAAGGGTTAAGAATTTTCTGAGAAAAACTGGAAAGAAAACAATAGGAGGAAAAGGTGGATTAGATATGTCCAAAGTAAAATGTTATAATTGCCAAAACAATGGACATTTTGCTAGGGATTGCCAAAGACCTAAAGCTGATAAAAACGCAAATCCAAAGAACGACACTTTAGCTTCTAAGGCTTTAGTTGTTGAACAGTTGGATGGATCCTTTGACTGGAGTGCTATGGCTGATCAAGCATTCATGGCTGAAATTGTGGATGAGGATAAGACAGTTGAAGCAACTGGGTATATGCCGACTGCTGAGGAATATCAAGTCAAGGTACCTGATATGACTGTTCCTCCGGCTAAAGATGATGTATATGATGCTGGATCAACTGAGGATCTAACTGCTGAGGACTTCGTGGCACACATGGCAGATGTTCAAACCGACAAGAAACGGGTATGTTTCGATTTTGCTACTATGATTGACGTATGCAATTTAGTTTCTAGTCTACAAGCTCAATTAGGTAGCTATGTAGATTCCCATAATGCCTTGAATAGGGAACTAGGAGAAGCTAAAAGTGATGTGCGTAGGCTCAGTAGCGATAAGGTTGATTTGAGTGATAGGATTCGGTTAGCTAACTTAGATAAGACTGCCCTTAGTGATACTGTTAAGGATCAAGCTGTGACTATAGATGGGTTATATCTAAATGTGGCTAACTTAAATCAAACCATTGCTGAAAAGGATAAGGAGTTGGCTGATCTTAAGTTGAAGATGGTTGAGCTTAATCGTAAATTTGAAGGTTTTAGAACTTCTTCTTTGACCTTAAATACTATAATTAGCTCACAACGTAGTCCTAAGGATGGGTCTGGACTAGGATATGGTGAAGTACCCCCACCTTATAATGATAACTACAAACCTACTTCAACTGATGTGGAAATGTCTGATGTTTCCAAAGAACCAAAAGTGGAAATCCCACAGGTAACTGAGTTAGAAAAGCCTGTTGATAAAGACCTTAAGTCTAGTAAGGATGAAACCAAATTAGATGATAAGGTGATTAATAAACAGGAGAAACATTTAGTAACTCACGTTAATAGTGTTCCTCAAATGGGTAAAGAATCTAAGTCTAGAAAGCAAAGATCTTGTTTTAAGTGTCATCAAAAAGGACACGTAGCTTCTTGTTGTCCAAATAAGAAACTAGAAACAGGTCTAGGACAGGTTAACAATATTGTGACTCCTGTAGCTTTTAAGACTAATGTGGACAGGTTAAATGCTAAACCAGGGTTGGGAAGTAAATCTATTGTTAAACCTGTAAACATTTTAAAGAGGGACGGAACACACAGTGTGTCTCCACCTAAACCTAAACGGATCTTAACTCCTAATGCTAATGTTTCATTTCAATCTAAGGATAAAGTACCGTCTAGGTTTCAAACACCAAGTAGAGGCCATAGTCGTAATGAAAATGGCACTACTTCTCGCTCTCAAGGGATGAATTTTGAATATGATTATAAAAACCATGAGTCTAAATCCCAAGGTTATGAGTCAAGGAGATTTACCTCCAAGTCTCCAAGTCGACCCAAGACCACTATTCATCCACAACCTTATGTTCCCGTTAAAGTAGCCAAGGTTCCTGATGGAAATGACTATGGTTACTTTAAAGAAACTAAGATTGTCGATGATGAGGGACATACCAAGACCGTTATGGCTTGGGTCCCTCTTACGAACTAATTGTGTACTAATGTCATGTGCAGGAGCCTACTGTGAACAAGACAAGCTGGTGGTATGTAGACAGTGGATGCTCAAGACACATGACAGGGGATAGAAGTCTTCTTCAAGACTTCAAGGGTGGATTGAAACAGCGTGTAAATTTTGCTGGAGATAAAGGAGGGATGATAACTGGGAAGGGAAAAGTTTCTAATGGAGCTTTGACTCTAGAGGATGTGAACTATGTTGAGCAACTAGTTCATAACCTAGTGAGTGTTTCCCAATGTTGTGATAGAGGTCATCCAGTTCATTTTAATGAAAAGGAGGCCTTAATCTTGAAGCCAGGGTTTAAAGTTCCTGAAGAATGGATATTAATGAGGGCACCAAGGAAGAAGGATATCTATGCTATCAACATGGGTGCTCCAGTTTCTTCAATGGCATCTACATGTCTTTTGTCCAAGGCTTCAGAAACCGACTCTTTACTATGGCATAGGAGAATGGCACACTTAAACTTTCGAAAAATGAATTATATAACCAAGAATGGGTTAGTAGAGGGAGTGCCAAAACAGAGTTTTAGGTTGGAAGACAGGTGTGTATCTTGTATGAAAGGAAAACAACACAAGAAACCACACAAGTCCAAGACAATAAACTCTATCACCTCGCCATTTGATTTGCTCCACATGGATCTCTTCGGCCCAATAAGCAAAAGAAGTCTAGGTGGGAAATGGTACTGTTTAGTCATCACCGACGATTTTTCTAGATTCTCATGGGTATTCTTTTTAGGATCTAAGGATGAAACCCCCGGAATACTTATGCAATTCCTAGATCAAATTGAGAATGTCTATAAAACGAGAGTAAAGAGACTTCGTAGTGATAACGGTACAGAATTTAAGAACTCGACATTCAATGTTTACTGTTTGTCCAAGGGTATTGAACATCAATTCAGTGCACCATATGAGCCTCAACAGAATGGTGTAGCTGAAAGGAAGAACAGAACATTGATCGAAGCTGCAAGAACTATGCTTGCAGACTCAAAGCTTCCTGTCATCTTTTGGGCAGAAGCAGTGAGTACAGCATGTCATGTTTTGAATAGGGTTCTGACTGTTAAGAAGCATAACAAGACTTGTTATGAACTTTTGAACAAGAAGAAACCAAATTTGAAAGGCTTTGAACCATTTGGTGTGTCTTGTACATTGTTGAAGACTCAACATCAATCTAAATTTGGAGAGAAAGCTGACGAAGGATATTTCCTAGGTTATGTGCCAAATTCTCCAAATAAACGAGTTTTCAACAAAGTCACAGGTCGTGTGGAAATAGTTTATAACATTGAAGTTACGAGCTATACACATGATAATCATAAGGGACTAGATTGGCAGTTTGATTATTCAGATCTTTTTCAATCCTTTAAAGTTCCTGTGAGTGACCACACGGTTGATCCCGACATTCCAGATCATGCATTGACCGATGATGAAGATACACCTCCAAGATCAAAACTCAATGCAGATAGGGATGTTGAGGAAGTGGAGGATGATTCGAGTTCAGATGATTCATCTCCTGAATCACCCAAAACTCCTCCAAAGACTCCTACTTACTATGTAGATCCTGCGTTTCTTGAATATCAACAAAGGGTTCTTAAAGGAGTATTTCTTCCCTCCAGATCCTCTACAGGAGATTTCATGTTTGATAGAGATGATGAGGATGTGGAAGAAATTGCTACTAACTTGGGTGATAATTTAAGAAGTGAACCGGTTAGTGTTTCAAGAGCTACGAAAGATCACCCCCCTTCAAATATTATTGGTGATCCTCAGGCTTCTGTTCAAACTAGAGGAAGTGTTAGTAAAATCTCAGAGTTTACCGATTTACATCAAGCCAATTTCCGTGAAAGTGAAGCTCATCAGTGCATGTATTCGTGCTTTATCTCTCAAGTAGAGCCAAAGAATGTTCAAATGGCTTTGAAAGATAATTCATGGGTTGAGGCGATGCAAGAAGAGCTATTTCAATTCAAGAAATTGAAGGTATGGCAGTTGGTTGATCTACCAAAGGGAGAATATCCGATTGGTACTAGATGGGTGTTTAAGTGCAAACGAGATGATCGAGGAGTGATCGTTCGCAATAAAGCTCGTTTAGTTGTTCAAGGATTCAATCAACAGGAGGGTATCGATTACAACGAAGTGTTTGCACCTGTGGCACGACTAGAAGCAATAAGGATGTTTTTGGCATTTGCTACATTCAAAGAGATCAAGGTATTTCAGTTGGATGTCAAATGTGCCTTTTTGTATGGAGATGTCAAAGAAAAGGTGTATGTTTCACAACCTCCAGGGTTTTCTGATCCACACTATCCTGATAGAGTATATCGTCTAGATAAGGCTCTATATGGATTGCATCAGGCACCAAGGGCTTGGTATGAAACACTATCTACTTATCTACTCGAAAATGGATATTCTAGAGGAAAAATAGATAGTACACTTTTTGTGAAATGGAAGAATGACGACTTTCTGCTTGTTCAAGTTTATGTGGATGATATCATCTTTGGATCTTCGGATGAAAAGATGTGCATAGAATTTGAGCACGTGATGAGGAAAAAGTTCGAGATGTCTGCAATGGGAGAGTTGACGTTTTTCTTGGGGTTGCAAGTTGATCAAAAGAAAGACGGGTTCTTTATTCATCAGTCTAAATACACACATGAGCTATTAGAGAAATTCAAGATGGATGATACAAGGATTTACAAGACTCCTATTCAAGAAGGTCATGGACTTGGTCCGGATACATCGAGTGATAAAGATGTAGATCCTACTCTTTATAGGGCTATTATCGGATCACTAATGTATCTAACTGCATCCAGGCCGGATATTATGTTTGCAGTGTGTATCTGCGCACGATATCAAGCCAATCCTAAGGAATCTCACATGCAAGCTGTAAAACGGATTCTTCGTTATCTTAAAGGGAAACCTAAGCTGGGACTTTGGTATCCGATTGGGGGAGATTTGAATCTTATGGCTTACACAGATTCAGATTATGGAGGATGCAACTTAAATAGAAAGTCGACGAGCGGTGGATGTCAATTTTTGGGAAATCGTTTAGTGTCTTGGCAGTGTAAGAAGCAAACCTCAGTAGCCATTTCTACATGTGAAGCTGAGTATGTTGCAGCTGGGAGTTGTGTATCTCAAGTTCTTTGGATACAACAACAACTGCGAGACTATGGTCTTAATTACACAAATACTCCCGTCATGATTGACAATGAGTCCACGATCTCGATTACAAACAATCCGGTGAAACATAGTAAGACGAAACACATCGAGATTCGTCATCATTTTATAAGGGATTGTGCGGAGAAAAAGTTTATACAGTTAGTCAAGGTCCCCTCAACTGATAACTTGGCAGACTTGTATACTAAGGCTTTCGACAGGACGCGGTTTGAGACATTGATTCAAAGGAACGGCATGCAAAATCCGGAATAACGCGTCTTCCAAAGGTCTTTTTGTTTAAGTACTTTTATTTTTGTTTTGTTTTCTTTTTCTAGTTCTATGTGTTAGGAAAAAAATAAAAAAAACAAAAAAAAACAAAAAAAAATAAAAATGAGGGGGGCGTATGGCATTAATTTGCTTGTTACCTGCGGGGAATCGCCTCCAATAAAAGAACAATTGTAGTTCTTTTAGAAATTTGTTTGAGTTTTAACTGTAAAAACTCGGGAGATGATAGTAAATTAGGGGAGTAAGCATAACAATAATAATCTTTAAGTTCTAGGATCGAGTTGAAATTTTTGGTAAGTTGTTATTTCTAACCTCTTATCGGGTCTGTTATTGATCTCGGTTTACCGATAGAACTTTACGAATCCCAATAACGGGTCAAGGAATGATAGCTTGCTAGAAGTCGTTAGTAAGTTTCTATAAGTCTTACTAGAATTAATTCTTTAACTTAGTAAAGAGCTTATATTTATCTTGTTATGCACCTATATCCACTGATAATAACATGTGATATTTTGAAAAAGTACTACAAGTCTAGATAGCTTCATCATATGATGTATCGGTACGCAAAGTATTCTTAGATTTTTGAGCATTTAAGAAGCAATAACATGATGTGACTATATCTTTTGTGGTTAACTTTATAATGTATGACACAAAGTCTTAATTGATTGAACGATAGTACTGCTATACACTGTTATCAAAAATCTAAATTTAAAGAGTAAAGGCAAATGGTAATGGTTATTAATGAAATTAAGGGTGACGATTGTTGTAGTATCTACAGACCAGGAGCCACTAATTTCATTAATAGTCCCAAACTAGTTTACTCATACTAAGGGCGACGATTGTTGTAGTATCTACAGACCAGAAGCCACTAGTATCTTTAAATGATGTTTGGTATTTGTCATAAACTCAAAGCAAAGTCAAGTGTATGTTATAAAATAACCGCTACCTTGAAAATTTTAATAGATGCAGTGTTTTAGTTTTACTTGAAATTCTTCAGTATATTATATTGGGGAACATATTGGATATAGTTCACAACTAATAATAATAAGGTTTGCTCATTAATCTAGGTTTAATTTGTTTATGTGGATCATTATACCGATAATCGTCTTGAACTATCAAAGAGACACTTGGATCGTTCACTTATGTGAATAATTAGGTCCAAATATATGTAAAGATATTTTTGCTATAAAAGAGTTATGTCACGTGGATAAAGGTAAAATAAGATATACTTTTATAAATATGAGCTTTTCACTAGTGAAGACATAATTCTATGAGATTTATATGAAATTTTACTAGCAATTCGACTTAGACTTAACGTAAGCTAATTAATAAATGCTTATTCTTCCTAATATGATCCCGAAGCAGTTGAAATTCTATCTAGGTTAAGATTCGTTTTATTTAAATTAAGTTGGTTTATTTATTTTTAGCATTTGTAATTTTTGTTTATTAATAAATAAAGTTCAATTTTATTTTTATGTGTCGTGTTTTATACCTTTGGAAGCACTTTATTCTATCTTTAATCGTTCCGGAATCATTGAATGTGACAAATACGTCTTGCGAAATTAAAATTTTGACTTGTGTAAAATTATTACCGTTCAATTTATTTTTAAAGTTAAATTCGCGAAGTTGGTCAAATCCTGCGAAGTTCACCAGTCAAACTTCGTGAATTAGACTTAGAGTATAAAAGGAACGGTCAACGAGTCAACCTCCTCACTTTTCCCAAAAACCTGCGAAGTTCACTTAAACATCGCAAAGCTCTCTCGACGGCGAAGTTCAAACGAACTTGATTTGCTCGATTTTTACGAAATTCACGAAAGAGGAAGGATTTTTCACTCCGATAGTTTTATTCCACTTTCGATCGTGATCATTTTGAGGTATGTTTCACAAGATTTCACCGTGTAATTTGCTCGTAATCGCGAGTTCTTTATTTTTCAAGGGTTTCGGTTTGGTTTCCATCGATTTTGAACAAATTAATGAATTCAAAATTGGAACAGTCGCGATTTGCGAAGTTCAAGTTGAACTTCGCAGCACCAACTTCGCGATCCGTTTTTGCGGAGTTCATTTTGAACCGGTTCAACTTCATGAACCCCCTTAACTCCGTGACCCTTTGACCTTATGCGGAGTTTGACCTGGTTTGACCACATGCGAAGTTGAGCTAAACTTCGCAGTGTAATGCGAAGTTCAGAAAAACTTCGCACAAACAGTAAACTTCGCGTTGACTGTTGTTGATCAGAGCGAATTTTTAATATTTTTGACTTTTAAGTTGACTTTGGTTGACGATTTTGACTCGAGAATTTAGTTTAGACTTAGTTTAACCTATGTTAATAAAGTTTACATAAAATTTTCGATTTTATAACTTGTTTTTGATTTGCGGACTTTTTAAGTTACAAATAAATTACAAGTTACTAGAATTTAACGTGTTAGAACTTACGGACGTTAAGTTATAAGTTAATACATGTTAGTTATTCCATAATGAGTTATTAATATCGAAAGTCTTCCGATTCATTGCGTAATCGAGCGGCGTGTCCTGATTTAATTATCAGCGGTATTATAACTTATAAATTATTAAACTTTGAATTTGTCAATATCGAAAGTCTTCCGACTCATAGTGTAGTCGAGCGGCGTGTCCCGTAACTTTTAGTTTCGGCGGTATTACAATTCAAGTTTAAACCTTTATAACGAACTTTGATATAATTTATAATTGAACAATAAAGTTTATACTTTTAGGTTCAATTAAGTTTACTAAATTAAGTTAGTTGTTAATAGTGAATTAGACGTTTGATGATCTCAAGGTCATAATACGTAGAAATTCAAGTTAACTTATGTTCGTTTATCTCTTATTTGTTGTTGTTTACAGATATGGCTGCTGCAAGACCGTTTGTTCCAGAGCACAACATTTATGTCAATCTTGACGTAAATGAAGTAGGAGGAGAAAGAGTGCAGCAGATGAAAGCATTTCTAGCTCGATCTAGAGTTAGTTTTGCTGTCTCTGAGAATCCTGCACTGAATTTGGCGGTTCTCACTGACTTTTGGACCGACATTGTATATGACGAGTCAGTCAACCCTCCTGTCATCCGCGCAACCGTGAATAATCGTCCGGTTGTATTCTCAAGAGAAACGGTACGAGAGGTTCTCCAACTTGGAGATGCTGCTCAGGAAAACGGACCCCAAGTTTTCCCGAATAGGTTTATATGGGGTGCTGCACGCAGGATAGGATATTCTGGACCCTCCAGAGGCCAACAGTTTGTCAAGTCATTTTTGATGGGCCAGTGGAGATTCTTGTTTCACGTTATCGTGAAAGTTTTTGCAAACAAGAAGTCTGGATTTGATGATGCGAGTCCAGAGTTGATGTCTATGCTACTATCCTTGGTTTACAACAAGCCATACAACTTCAGTGGCTACATTTTTGATTCATTTGTGGGACAAGTGACTAGGCAAACCAGGAGTGCACCGTTTTTGATATATCCTAGATTCACGATGCTTCTGATTCGACACTCTATTCCTGATCTAGCAGTTCAGGGCAACAAAACAGTGGCCCGTATGACTGTTCGAGGATATGGGTCGATGTGGCTTCATTCTGTTAAGAAGCAAGAGATTCCCAGGCCACCAGATGTTGATCTTTTTGGTGCTGTAGTTGATGCTGCATATGTACCTCTGCCTAATCATGGGTGGATGGATACTGTGGAGGCTCAGGCAGCTGCTGAAGCTGCTGGTGATCAAGAGGATCTCCCAGAGCAACCACAACAACCTCAACCACAACAACAACAGCCGCAACAACAACCACAGCAAGCACCGCAACCTGCAGCTGACGCTCAGGTTTTAATAAATGAAGTACTGAACCAGGAATCCATTCCTGAGGTTCGTGAAGTTCTTCTTCATGAAGTACTGGTGCGTAATGATGATGAGAATGATCCTGATCTTCAAGAGATTGAAGGATTTAAGGTATAACTCTCATTTTATCACAAACTTGGCATATTTAAGCATATATCACTTATTAATTCTAGTTCAAAGTTTTCATTAATACAAGTATTAACTGTATCCCGCTATAGTCGGTTAATATATGTAAGATGATTATCTTTGGGTACGAATTGAGTTAAAACATTGTCTTTTGCATGTTTGAACTTAATATTTGTGATTATTTCTTGAACAGGATTCTGAGACTGTTGTCCCAGAGGTCGTTCGATCTGAGGGAACAAGTTCTCAACCTCCTGTTGCTGCTACTGCTCCGTCAGGTCCTCCGAGACGAGAGGGATTAGTAGATTCTGATTCGAGTTCCACTGAGTCTGATAGTGCTCGGTTGGTTACTCGTGAAGATAAAAGGAAGGGCAAGCGTCCGCTTGCTGAAGCTCCTAAGAATACGCGTTCAGTGCGTGTTAGGACTTCTGTTCCTGCTTTATCTTTTGGTGGAATGGCAGGTTAATATCTTACAAGTTACTTGTTAATAACTTGAGTTGGTCTGCAAGTTGAAACTGAGATATATTGTTTTATTACAGTTTCGAATGCTCCACAACAACCTGTGCCGAGAAGGACAAGGCAACAAACAGCCGCTTCTCGCCCTGTGCCACAAGAAGCACAGAGGCCACCACCAGCAGCTCAGCGTGCGACTGCACAGCCTTCTGCGCCCTCCGAGAAGGAGATGCCTTTTCGTTCCTTGGGTAGAGCGACGAGAGAAGCTAGACTGGCTGCCCGAAAGCTCACAGAAGCTATTGGTGTAGTTAGTACCGAGCAAAGAAAGCTTCATGAAGATTTGCTGTCATCTACACGAGACCAAGGCTCTTTTGATCCTTCTGCTCCAATGGATATCCCTAGAGAGGTCGCCAAATTGCAGGCACAAAGTTATTTGCTTGCTGGTGCCTTTGAGAGTCAGGCTGCTACTTTGTTGGATGTGCTAAAAGTTCAAAACGAACTGCTTGATATGACTCGAACTCTAGATGAGCGATTTGACCGAATGGAACGTTTGATTGTTCGTTGGGTTCCGGCCGAGTCGTCTCAGGGGGAGATCAGGCAGTACATCAATGAGTGCAGAGCAGCTGAGGAGCTGAGGGAGGAGGACAGGAGAGAAAAAGAAAAGGAAAAGAATAAAGACGATGATCCCACAGCTGATAAAGCGCCTGCTAGTGAGCCGACTGGTCCGTCAACGACTAGTGAGCCTGCTAGAGTTCAGGGGGAGTCTACAGATGTTGAAGGAAGTGGTGAAGGTGGTAGTGGTACTGGTGCTGCTGAAGCTGGTACGAAAACCACTTAGTTCACTTAGATTATTTTTGAGAATGTTGTGTAATGTTAAACTTTATGTACATTTGATTAGTCTTAGATTGTAATAACTTTTAAAGATTAATGATGTAAATTAAGTTTAAATATTTAATGATATAAGATTTTGACTTAAGATTTTCAATGATAAGTTAAAATGATATAAGATTACTAAATATGATTTAGACTTGAGATCTATTTGACAAGTGAAAATCATATTTGAGTAATTAATGCAATTGAGATAAATAAAGAAATTCTTAGATTGATTCAGGGAAATCAATGAAAGAATTTATATTGTTTGTCTAATTTGTATTAGTTAAATTGGTTACAGAAAAGAATGCCGAAAGTGATACAGATTCAGAGATTCCAGATGAACCAGAAGATGAGGTAGATTATGAACTTGAAGAGGGAGAGTTCAAGATACCTGATGATTGGATGCCAGATGATTGGACTTCTGTTCCTGTGGTTGAGACAGATAAAGTTGTAGATCCTGATTCTCATGTGGATGAACATTTTATGGATCCTGTTGCCACAGAGTTTGTTATTGAAACAGCAGCTGGAGAAAGAGTTGATCTTGACAAAGACTCAACTGATTCTGAAGCTGACCCAGAAGGACCAATTAGCAAAAGAGATAAATGGTTCAGGAAACCTGAGAAAGAGAAGGAGAAGCAGGTTGGAATATCTGAAGTTGATATAACTGGAAATCGAATTCCCAGAAGAGGTATTCTAGGATGGTACTATGATTCAGACTTGAAGCTGTTCGCAATCAAGAGATATGACGGCGTTCAGTATTTTGCAAGGAATTACAAAGTCTTCAATTCTCTATCAAGATATGATGTGAGAGACTTGGCTGGATTAGAGATGAATAATCCAAGTGGAGATGAGTATGCTAAATATATTCAAAGGATTATTAGATCTGCTGTTTGGTCAGGAAAATCTGACTTGATTAAGCCAAGGAAGGGAAGAACTCACAAGACTGATCAGATTAGTGAGAGAACAGGAAGACGAAGGAGAATCAAGGTATATCCAGAAGTCAAGTGCATTAAACAAATTCCTATCAAGAAAATGCCACAAGATATACTTGGCAAGTTGAAACGATGGGAAGTTGATTGTGTGACTGGTGAAGCTGTCATGATTGAAGCTGATGATGAAGTTGAGAATGAAGAAAAGATTATCTTGACAGTTTATGATCGCAGGCATCTAATGAATCTATCAAAGAATGACTTGATCAAATTAGATGAGATCAAGATAGTTTCTAATGAAGGATGGAGAGATGCAGCTAGATATTATCAGTCAATGGTCACAAAATGCATAAGACTGGGAATACATTTTGGGAGTGCGCTATACAAAGAATGATCAAAGACAACTTGAAGATTTTTGACTTTTGACGCTAGAGCTATTGTCAAGGGGGAGTCTGTTGGGACATGTTTGTGTGTGACAACAGATCTAGCTTGTAATAGTTGAAACGTTATTTGTAATCAAGTTGTATTATTGATTTGTTAATTGCAAACGTTTAATATGATTTGATAGACATTTTAGAGTTAATTGTTTAAATGCTAAAAGATGTAAATCAAAGTAAAAGTTTGACTGAAAAAGTCAACTCGCGAAGTTGACCTGCGAAGTTCAACTGAACTTCGCAGAGGCCCAACTTCGCAAGGCTGGGCCTGAACTTCGCAGAAGCCCAGGAAGGCTTGCGAAGTTCGGCAAACTCAAACTATAAATATTAATTAAACCCTAAACGTTTAATACTTTTGCCCATACGAATTTCCAGAGCTATTGTGCGAACTTAAGCATTCTAATCGACTAGGTATTGATAGAACAACGTATTGAATCGATACAAAGTCGTATTTGATAATCTGAATCGCTAGTATATTGCGAAACAATCGTTCACTATCCGTGAACTTAGTATTGACGGATTCCGCACGTTAATACCTAAAGATAACCTCGTTATCGATCCTATACAAACGGACTTACAGAAAGTTGTCATATAATGTTGTATCTGAATTTCTTATTTGAGGACTAACATATTACTACAATTATATTTAGTTTTGTAGAAGTTGCAAAAAAAAAAAAAAAAAATCCTGTTATTCAAATACATGATGATTACATTGTATTTGGTTAAGTTCATAAACCTCACGTTCTAGTTAACATTCTGCACTTATTACATATTACATGCGAAGACAAAATAGAAGGATCAACGATAAAATACGTGTTATATTTTGCATGAACACGGAAAAGAAAGACAAATTCTCGCAGCGGAAGCTTTTTTAGCAAAAGGTTCAAAGTTCCTAATTCTGTTAATCTCTATTTATAGAACACACTATTTTTCCCTAATATTAAAGAAACTCAAAATACTAATACTAATCTATCACACAGCTCAATTACAAAACATAATTCTAATTGTTATCCAATTTACCGAATTACAAAACCATCCTAAGGAGATTGCGTCACAAATTCCAATAATATCAAACCACCACAAATCACTTAAGATGGATTGAACAATATTTTGAGTCAACAGTGAACCACATTATACATTCACCATTTTTTCTGGATTTAAGTCAAAATGTATTTGAGTATCCTGTAAACAATATTTTTAATATGTTTGCATAACAATCAAAACATGTAACAATAAAGTAGATTGGAAAAATCTAAAAGACCATTTGGTTGATTGGGCCAAATTGGACTATTGGAGCCTTGGAGGAACTCTTGTTTTCTAACCCACCCAAAAAAGGAAAGGAATAAATATTATAGTCATAGTGCTTTCATATAAAGCCATAAGTTAAGATGTTAGGCTTTGTGGAAAATAAGGGAGTCAAATTGTGGAATTAAAAGACTTTGACCAGATTAGGGTACTTTATAAGGATTAAAGACTAGGAAATTTTGTTTATCTAAGTGTGGATAATGATTATCTGAGTAACAAACAGTATAAAGTTCACTATTCATGGATAGCTCGAATATTAGGTTACGAAAAATTATATCACTGTAGAACTAAGAAGATGTATGGAGTTGATGACTCGTTTTTGCTATCATTTATCATCCGAAAAAGATTAGTTCACAAAATTTTACAAAATTATGCTCATAAAATGATAAGTACCAATGAAGTGAAGATAGAGAAGCGTGAGAGAGAAAATATAAAATGTTTTGATTGGTTAAATCGACTTGCCACCTCATTTTGTGAAAGTTTTTTTGTAAAATTTATGTAAATGTACTAATGTAGCATTTCTCTTTATCATAAACGAATCAAGTAACGTAACGTAAATATATCATTTTCATGCAATTCTATGTACTTTATTAAGAAATTATAAATAATCGTGGACATAATCTTTACATTTATAAGTGTGAAACCTAGTTATTCTTTCACTTAAAATGAACTAGAAAATATTCACACTTATATGCCTTAATATTTTATATTTAAGTCTGTTTGAAAGTGGTCAAACTTAAGTGCTTATAATCTTTTAAATTTTTACATTTAATATAGTTTTAGTATCAATTGATATGCGAATTTTGATCATGAAGAAACATTTTAAAAAGTGATTTTTCGTCTCTAAAATGATGGTAGTTTATAGTTTAAAAAGTGTTGCTGAAGTACTATCTTTTAAGCATTCAAATCAAAGAATAACTAATAAGAAAATTTTGGAAAAGCACTTCATGCACGTTCTGTGATGTATATCTACATTTCATTATTAGTCACGTTAGCTTTTAATTAATTTCAATAGTTTAATACATACCAAATACAAATTTGTAAGTATATCACATCTTATTTCGGAGTTTGTTAATCATTTTATATTATTAATTTTGAATTCATTAGCATAACTCTAATTATATATTTTGTACCATTTGCATTACTAATAAATATCTGTTAGATCACCGACAATTTGTTCCATTGAGAATAGATGTAATCACCGAGCAATTCCAACAAACATTTACCAACAAAAACTCTAATTTACAACTACCATAAAATTCTAAGATTAAATAATTTTTAAATATATTATCTAATTCCAATCCTGTAAATACATATTAAAAGGCTACCTTGCATGTTGACATGCATAAAGGATTTGTACCTTATTTCAAAATAAATTTAAGGGGAAACAAAAAGTTTGTTATATTTATAAAACAATCATTAATATATGTATGAAGGTTTTAACGAAAACCCTAAAATTTCCGAACCCATATTAAAAAGGTAAAATATTAGCAGCCTCTTGTTTTTAGCCTTTTATAAGCTCCTTTCATCATGAATACCACAATTACCAAACTTTTATAAAATAAAAATGACCATATAAAACCAATCCAAATACATATGAAGAAATATATACAAACATAAAAAAGATTATTCCCTTCGTCTCATTTCAATTATCCTTTAATAATTTTCGTTTAATTTAAGAAATGAGTATATATATGATTACTTACGAAACACTAACCACATAAATTTTGGACTCATTTATTAAGTCTTTGACTTATTGCGGAGTATTTGTTAATTGGTTGGTACGATAAGGACAAAACATGAAACGTACTACGTAGTAATAACTAGACAAAAATGGTTAGTTAATAGGTGCAAATCAGCATAGCAAATTATATGAATAAGACTCCACAAGTTAGCTCATAAATAGATGATACACGCAAAGAGAGCCCTTCAATAATCGTAACTTAATTTAGGCTTTTATCGCTATAAATTTTGTATTTAAACATAAAAATGTCTTAATTTAAAGTTTAATTTAGGCTTACATATTTATATATGTAGATATGTAGATAGTGGTATGGTCATATGATGCCCACTAAAGCATTCAACTTCCATCTATACCATGATATCAACTTTAAAAATCAATATGCTAAATTTATCCCTAATTACTTGCAATTTACTTTTCCGTGCAAAAAGTAATAGTAACACTATCATTGTTCTTTCACACAAGGTACCGTTTATGCTTTTTTGTTAAATTTTGTACAATCTGATTGTAGACATTTGTTAGGGGATGAAACGAGTAATGAATTCATCAAAATCAATATCCATATACTTACATACATGGAATAATAAGAATACATCCCATGCACAATAAAGTAAATGCACATTTTCTTACTTTTCCCATAACTTTGCAAAAGCTTCCTTCACCTGCTACAAAGTACACTACAGAATTCAAAATTTTAAAAGATTTTTGTATTAAACGTGTTTTTACCTTTTTAAATTTTATTATCTGTCAAGACGTGATTAACATGTCAATTCGTAGTGGATATGTTTGGCAATCTGATTATTTCAAAACCTTGATTCGCACTTTATTGTATTATCAATTATCTAATTTAATTAAAAAAAGATACGAGTAGTATAAATATTTGTTTAATGTAACATACACATACACGCATTAACCTAACCCTTACCTTAATGTCAAAGCCTGCAAATCCGGTATATGAATTGCCAGCTCCACCCACATACATTTTTATTCAAAAAGATCTTATATTTCATTTCATTCATTCATTTATTTATTTATTATTAACATGTTCTCTTTTAATACTGCTGTTTACATGTTAATAATGGTGTGTGTATTAGAGATACAACAACATTTTGAGGAGAAAAACGCGATCTCAACATTTGATTTGTGTGATCAACCGTCACATTTACAACACTGCATTTTACGTAAATGTAATGTTGTTAAGATGTACAGAATGAATCGAAGTTTGATAAAATGGTATTCAAAAATATATAAATTTAATCAAGGGTATGAGCAAGCACGATAAAAAAAAATGTAAAATTTCCCTAATCAAGCATTTATACAGTATAATTAGTAATTTACAATCACAAATCACAAAACTAAACGAAAGAAAAACTAAAAGAGGAAAAACAATATCATTTTCTTGAGACAAACCAATTTCCCAGAGTAATGATCTTCAAACTTAGAATAATTTTAACACGTAAAATCGACGATATAAATCAATAAACCATCAACATAACTTTTTTTTTTCCTTCCTTTTTTCACGTATCAAACCACAAGTAATTATCATATACTTATAATTCTTTGTATTTGATACTTTGAGCATAATTCTACAAACTGTGGTTAACAAGAAATACATAAATGGTTTTATATATTTTAACCATATGATTTATTAATCATATATTTGATTTTTATATTCTAAATTAGTAAATTTGCTAATCTTACTCCGGATAAAAGGGATTTAGCTCAAAAAATCAAACCTAACATTAATGTAAAAGATAAAAAATATCAAACCAACCGAAAAAACCGCTGTACGTTTTACAAAACAGGTAAACACAAAATTTCATTTTATCCACGTGCCACGTCATCTCAACTCGCATCTAGTCAACGGTGGTATCCACGTCATCAACAAACTATTTCAGACCGTTACCGGCAACCGGCGAAATCAATGTCATCAGACCACGCCACTGATCTCCGACCAGAAGCAAACCGGTTCATACCTCCTAGAACCGGCGGTTCAGGTGGCGTTGTTGGTTCACTATTCACCGGTTTAACCGTATTTCTTCGCGAGTACGAATTCTCCGATTGTTCGTTGACTTTGAACGACGACTTCTTACTTTTCTTCCGGCGATCACCGTCAGACCGAAATAACGACGTTATACGTGAAATTATACCGGTTTTCTGTTGATTTGCAATTTTCGCCGGCTTATTTACCGTCGCCGTTGAAGGTGCCGGTGCCGGCGCCGGATTAGAAGACCGCCGGCGATTAGGACAGCGTTTAGATCTAACTCTTCCGATACACGAAACTTTAGGTGATGACGGTTCCGTTACCGTTCGTTTACCAGAACCAGATCGTTTAGGAAACAACCGTACATTCGCCGGTTTACACTGCCGGCGATTCGTATCAACGTGAGTATTCTTCTGCGTTTTAGGTAAACCGATAATCGCCGGTTTCGATTTTAAATTCACCGTAAACTTCTGCGAATTTGATTTCGAGTAGCTAGGGTTCGAGTTTCCTTTTGTTGATTCCTTTCGTTCTAAGAACGCGTTACGATCGAACCAATCGAATTCGGAGTCTTTTGATAGCCAGAATGATTCAGGTGGAACGAATTCAGTACTGTCTGGAATATCATGATCTGCCGGTGTGATTTTCCGATCGCCGTCGTCGCCGTCAGGTAGTAGAGACATAATTTTGTATGTATTTATTGATTTTTAGGAAATTTGGGGGTTTTGGAATTTAATGATGGAATTTGTGAAGGGGAAAGTGTCAAGGGAGGAAGAAAATATAAAGAGGGGTTTTAGGATACTTGTTGTACCGAGTCAACTACTCAACTAAAGTGTTAACTTTTTGTACAAGTTTTGATGCATGGTGTATAAGTGGTTGCAACAACATAGCTTATAATTTGGGATAATTTTATTATTGGTATTGTTAATAGATAAACCATAATTAATTTTGGTTAGTGTTTTATGACTTATCCATGAGACGATGTGGTTAGAGCCCAGAAGTAGCATAGGAAGAAATTGTAAAAAGATTATGGTGTTAGCAACTTGGTTCTAATAATTTTGAACAAAGAGTTTGAACAAAGAGTTCTAATAATTATTTTTTCTAGTATACATATATATATATATAGTTTGGATCAAATGAGAACACTTCAAAAATAAGAACGGTGAGAACACCTCATAAATGCACAATTAGCCAACAAAAATCATTAGATTCACAGTCATACATCTCAAATATGCAAAGAAAAACAAATACATACTTCTAAAAATGCACAAAAATTGAAAAAGATGATTGATGTACGATTATCTATATAATTGTACAACAATCGTTTTTTTTATTTTTGTGTATTTCTGAAAATTCGCATCTATTTGAATCAATTTTTCTACACATATTTGAGATGTATGAGTGTGAATCTAATGATTTTGTTGGCTAGTTGTGCATATATGAAGTGTTCTTACCGTTCTTATTTTTGAAGTGTTCTCATTGGAACCTTACCCTATATATATATATAGGAATGAGATCCTGTGAAAACAAAGAGATAAAAAAAAAGTGAAAATACATCTCCACCCTCCATATATATATATATATAATAAGGTTCGCAATTGAAAAAGTTAAAAACTTTCCATGAACTCAAAAAAAATTAAGGTTCACAGTTGAAAAAGTTAATGAACCCAAAAAAAGTAAAAGTTCATAATAAAAATAACTAAAAAAAAATTTGTGAAAAAATTAAATGAAAATAATGTGAAAAAATAAGGTTCACAATTAAAAAGGTTAAAAACTTTGTGTTAAGCAAAAAAAAAAATAGATTTATGAAAGAAAATTTTATGATAATAAAGAAAATATAAGGGTTCACAAAAAATATGTGAAGCAAAATAAAAATGAAAGTTCACAACTTAAAAAAATTGTGAATCAAATAGTGTTTTCACTGTTTCTTTATCCCCACCCTTTATATATATATATATATATATATCCGTTAGATTAGATGGAGGGTGAAGATGTGTTTTCACTACTTTTTTATCCCCTTGTTTTCACAAGAACTCATCCCTATCTATCTATCTATATATCTATCTATATATATATATATATATATATATATAGTGGCATGATCCAGAGGGAAGGGGTGTTTTTGGGGGGAAGGGGGGAAGCAGTGATCTCACCATTCAATTCCACCATCTAACTCCTGCTCACTATAACAACTATGCTCATGCACTTCACTGAGTTTACAAGGAAGGGGTTAAAACAGTAATTTCATATTATTCTTTTTTATTTATTTTAAAAAATCATAATTCAATTACAGATTCATATACACTATTACAGATATATCTTGGTGAACTTTTTGGAAATAGATACTGAAATTCGTATACATTCAATTTTGTTCTTCCTTCACTTAATCGATCCCGTAAACATAAACTGAAATTCGTATACATTCAATTTTGTTCTTTCTTCACTTAATCGATTCTCGTAAACATAAACTGAAATTCGTATACATTCAATTTCGTTGTTTCGTCCTAAACATCGTTCATAATTAGGGCTTCTTGTTTAAACGTCAATTGAATTTTTCAGTGTTGATTATGTCTTCTTGTTCCAATGTTCCTGGTGATTCGAATTCATTTATCGTTGAATCTACTGGTAAGTGTATACTTATAATTTTGTTGTCTATTAAATTCATGTTTTTGTGTTTATTTGTTGTAAATGTGTTAATATGCATTTCGATGAATGTTATTTTGTAGCTCATGTTATTGGTTCCAGTTCAAATGTTCCATTGGAATCTAATCCTAGTCTTCCTGATTCTACCGGTAAGTTTAAATATTTAATTGTGTTAGCATTACTCATGTTGCATATTATATTGTACACTATTTATTAATTTAATGATGATTTTTAGAATTATTTTGTTGCTTTTAATTATGTAATTCTAAATCTTCCAAATGATGAACATTATGATAGTATGCACTGAGATGCGTCTTAAGATAGGCTTACATCGAAGTGACATATATTGATACATGTTAACAGCAATATGCACTGGGATGCATCTTAAGATAAGTTTACATCGAAGTTACATATATTAATCTAAATTTATGCATCTGAACATAAGTTTACTTGTCGAACATTATGATTTACTTTGTTTATTTTTATTTGTTTTATTAGGTTGTGGTTTAGTTACAAAGAGGCATGTTCTTTCATCATTTGAAAAAGAATATCCAGATGGCTCAAAATTATAGTTTCCTATTGTTCCTGATTCGTTTAAGCCCAAAATTGGTTCTGTTTTCAATTCGTATGATCATTGTTTCAGTTTCTATGAATCATATGCTGAGGTTAGTGGTTTTGATGCTAAGAAATCATCACAGAATTGTTTTGAAGATGGGTCTGTGAAGTATAAAGTTTATAGGTGTAATAAATCTGGTTTTTCTAACAAGTTAGTTGTTGACACTTTGAAAGTTATTCCTGAACCTGTTGTTGAACCTATTGTTGAGCATTCTCGTAAACGTAAAAAGCGTGTTAAAAAAGTTAGTAACCGTAAATCTTCTTCTATCAAGACAGGTTGTGATGCTAGCTTGAGATGCAAATTTTTGAAAGGGAAGTGTGTTATAACTAAGTTTTTTGAGGGTCATAACCACAAACTTGTTTCTGAGTCTAATAAGAATCAAATGCTTAAGAAACGAAGATTAGATGTAGATGACATGCAACATCTTCATGATTTAAGTAGTCGATCAAACATTGGTCCTACCATTGCTCACCGTCTAAAATGTGATCTTAGTGGTGGTTTTGATATGGTTGGTCCTAGTAGTCTAGATCACAAGAATTTCAAACGTGATATGAATCGGTTTGTTGGTGAAAGTGATGCCCATATTGTTATAGAGAATCTTCTTAGGAAAAAAGAACATCTTCCAAACTTTACTTGCGAGTATGTTTGTGATGATGATGGTTCTCTACTCGGTGTTTTTTGGGCCGACAACGTTTGTAAACTCAATTATCAAGAATTTGGTGATATTGTTTGCTTTGATGCGACATATGGGACGAATAAGTATGTTTTTTTTTCCTTTATTAAATGCATTATTTATTTCATTTTTTCTGTTATAATTTGATTTGAACATTAAATCTGATTTTGTTAATTTATTTTCAGATATAATATGAAGTTTGTTCCGCTTACGGGTGTTGATAATCACAAATGACTCGTTATTTTGGGTGCTGCACTGTTATACAGTGAATCCATAATGTCATTCAATTGGTTTCTTGATTGTTTCTTAAAAGTCTTTCCAACTGAACCAGGCCTAATTGTTACTGACCAAGATCCAGCTATGAAAGAGGCGATTCGTGTTAAATTTAGAAGTGCCAAACACCGGTTTTGCATGTGGCATATAAGTCAGAAACTTGTTGACAAGGTATGTTTTTTACGTATAAATATAATGTGCACTTTAATATAACTTAATATTTATTTTGTTAGTATCATTTGTTACAATTTATATTCTGTTAAGTATTTGTTTGAAGCTGTATATTAAGTTGCATTTATTAATGAACTTTAATATATGTTAACACAATTAAATATTTACTTGTGTTAACATTACTCATGTTGCATATTATGTTGTACACTATTTATTAATTTAATGATGATTTTTAAAATTATTTTGTTGTTTTTAATTATGTAATTTTTAATATTTCAAATGATGAACATTATGATAGTATGCACTGTGATGCGTCTTAAGATACGCTTACATTGAAGTGACATATATTGATAGATGTTAACACTAGTATGCACTGAGATGCATCTTAAGATAGGTTTACATCGAAGTGACATATATTGATACATGTTAACACCCATGTGGATGCGTACTACTAGTATGCAGTTAGATGCATATTAACACCCATGTTACCATTTATTCTATCTTAATATTCATTTTGATTATTATCATTTGTTACCATCTATTTTCTATTAAGTATTTGTTTGAAGGTGTATATTAAGTTGCATTTAATAATATTTTAACATTATTTGTTCATGTTATTTTAGGTTGATTATGTTTTGTATTCCAATAAAGATTTTCAGAAGAGAATGAATTATATTTTTTGGAATCAAGAAATGACACCTCAGAAATTCGAAACTTGCTGGAAATCAGTAGTTGATGATTTTGGGTTGCATGATATGAGGTGGTTCAGTGATTTGTATGAATTGAAGGAAATGTGGGTACCATGTTATTTTATGGATCTTCCCATGAATGGCTTAATGAGGACTTCATCACTTTCCGAAAGTGAAAATGCATTTTTCAAGAGATGCAAGAACAAACAATCGACTTTAGTTGATTTCTTTTCAAGATTCGATGCTGCTATGGAAAAGCAGCGTCACAATAATCGGTTGCTTGAGTATGAGATGGAAAACAAGGCTATCAACTGTTTGACTCCCAAAAAGATTGAACTTCATGCTAGGGACGTTTACACACCTTCTTTATTCTTGCTAGTTCAAGAAGAAATTGAAAGAGCTTCATTATCATGTGCTCAAACCAGCTGTGTAACTGATGGAGACAAGCAGCTCTGCATAGTGCAAGAAAAGTTCCCTCCTCCTCGTCCAAAGTGGAATTACAAGGTTATTTCTTTTAAATATTATGTGTCTTTTTTTTTCCATTTAAATTCTGTATTTCTAAATATTACTAGTAGTTTGCACTGTGATACATGTTATCATACATCGATAAACAGCATCAAAATGTAAATGTTATGTTAGTATGCATCACAGTTTCTACTATTAACATGTTAACAGTACTAACAGTTGCACCGTGATGCATGTTAACATACACTGTTAGTACCGTTTATTTTGAATGTTAATTTTTATTTTTTAAAAATGTTAATTTTCTTATTCAGGTGGTTTTTGATCCAGTCAGTGGTGAATCAAATTGTTCGTGTTTGTTATTTGAACGTGAAGGTCGCTTATGTCGTCACATATATTGTGTGTATGATATTAACGACATTTATTCTATTCCCAATAAGTACATTCTTAGGAGGTGGACAAAGGAAGCGTCTGAAACTTTTAATTTATTAAGTTTGGATGTTGATCCTGTAGGTGAGTGTTTTAAACTAGGTAAAGATGTTTTTAACAAACTTAGGAAAGTTGTTTCTCATTTGAAGAATGATAAAGAGAAGCTCTTGGCTTTTAGTGGAAAATTTGAATTATTTTTGCAAGAGTTTGCTGATGGACAACCAGATGAGCAATCATCTTCTAGCAGAGTTGAAAAAATTCAGCAACTATATGGATTCTCTAAGCCAAATGAAGTTTCCATTCATCCTCCTAAGAATGTTCGTAACAAAGGTCAACGTACTTCAAAGAGATATACTAGTGCACGAGAAAAGGCTGTCAACAAACAGGTTAAGAGAAGAGAATGTCAATATTATTTTGTAAGTGGTCATAATATCAGGAGTTGCAAAGTTAGAATTGAAGGTGAATTAAAACAAGCTGAGGATGATGAAAATTCTGATGATCAAGTTGAAGAAGTTGAAGATGTCGATGGAGAAGATCTTTCAAATGAAGATTCTGATGAAGAAGTTTCTGATGAATTCTGAATTTTTTTTAGTTATTTTTATTTAACTGTATTGTCTTCAAAGTTTTATGATACTTAGATTTGATATTTTGAGCTAGTGACATTTGTTATCCATTGCTTTATTTTTGGTCACATTAATTTTATATTTTTAAACAATTATTATATATCCAAAGCTATCCATTTAATGTTATTTTGTGATTGCTTTTGTTTTCTGAGATTTCAATTGCAGTTGTGAATTGTCGTGGCTCATTGTGTTATCTTTGCAAATAATACTATGATGCATCAAAGTGCATACTAGTAGTACTTTTACACATGGGTGTAAACATGTATCGATATACTTCAATATGATATTAACCAATGTTATGATGCATCAAAGTGTGTACTATTAGTACTTTGTACACATGGATGTTAAAATGTATTTGAAAGACATGGTACTTTGCAAAGACAATTAACTATAAACTTTTATATTTTTTTATAAAATATATTACGGTTGAAATATATCTATTTATACTTTATTAATCTATGTTACACGTGTTAACATGTATTTATATACATCAGTTCAATGTAAAACCAATATTAATATGCATCATAGTGCATACTGTTAAAAGTAAACCACATGGGTGTTAATATGTATCGTTATACATAACTATGATGTCAAAGTTTCTTATTTAAATAAAATTAGGGTATTTCATAATTTCTGCTGATGTCATAGTTTCTGCTTAACTCATAGTTTCTTATGATACATAGTTTCTGCTGATATTAACCGATGTTTTGATGCATCAAATTGCGTATTATTAGTATTCATACACTGGGTGTTAAGTTGTATGAATAAACATTACTATGATATTAACCAATGTTATGATGCATCATAGTGCGTACTTTTAGCACTTGTGCACATGTGTGTTAACATGTATTGATATACTTCCACTATGATATAGTATCATTGGTTGGTGGAGCTTAGCTAACAAATATATAAGTGATTAATGTGTATATACATAAGGTCAACAACTCACATTTGGTCATCATTTTAACAGGTTCAACAACCCATAAACGTTCAATAGCCCAGCACACACATGTATTCTGTTCAGCCAACAAAATATTATGCACTACAGTGCATCTTAACATAACTTTATACCCTAATGATTTATATCAATAATATTTTGGCACTCATGTGGATGAGTATTAATAGTATGCATTTTAATGCATCTTAAGATAGGCATTTACATCTAGTGATGTATATTGATACATGTTTGACACCCCATGTGGTGAGTATTATTACTATTCAATGTGATGCATCTTAACATAAGTTTACATCCTAGCGACTGTCGTAAACTTACTTAAGATTTCAAAAACAAAATAGTCATGGTACCAACCAGTCAAGATTCTATAACAACATTGTCAACCTACCTATCTAATTAAGATTCAAAAATAACATAGTCAATGTATCATACTACTCACGATTTAAGATACTTATAATCTAAAAGTTATTGTTTTGGAACACACATTACAATCTACTGTCACTCACTTTGACTGGCCTCATAGGTTGTCCCATCATCCCATTCCTTCAATATATCACTTGCCTTTTTCTTTGCTTCTTCAAGTATTTGACGTTTCTCTGCTTCTTTATAGCTTCTTTCAAACTGTTCATACCTCTTCATTACCTCATCCTGCTTTCCATTGATTTCATGAGTAATAATTTTGACAACATACTTGGTCCTGAGTTCTGTCAACTGCTTTAGTTGTGCCTTTCCTTCATTTTGTAACCCACAGTTCCAATTATGCACTCCAATGAACGTTTCCATGTGGCGCATTAGGAATACTCCACAATCAATTCCATTTTCTTTGGTTCTCCACTTCATTTGCCTTCTTTTAATATTTGCTTTTTCCAACTTTTCTGCTCTCTGGTGTTCAATATTCTTTAAATAGCAGACAAACAACTTTACCTAAAAACAATCATTTCGAGTTCTAGTGTTAGTAGCATTACATATATTTTAAGTGTTTGAATGTAGTCATTTTTTTCAGTTTATACTTACCACATTTTGAGGTACTCCTTTATATTTCTCTTCGAAATCTGGTTCGTTGCTGCTGTTGTCTATTAATTCAATTATTCCAGACTTCATATTGAACACCATCAGATGATAATGACTGCTGTAGCAAATGGGAAAGAAAACCTGCATTTGTTGATAATATTATTTTATATAATATTATTATATAAAATAATTATATTGTTGTTATATATTTGTATATACAAGTTCGATATTCTTGAAGGTTGTTAACAGTTCATTCTCTTTCATCATAAGATCAAACATTGTATTCTTGAAACTTTCGTTGTTTTCTTTTGTTGGTCCATCTTTCAGCATGTGCTTCTTCTGCAAAAGAAAACATATATATATATATATATATATATATATATATATATATATATATATATATATTTATCAGTTTATAGTTTATAGTTTGTCATTTTGTTTGATAGTTTAATTCTTACCAATACAAAAGTTGGTAGGAAATATCTTTTCGGTGATTCAGGTTTAGCATATTTCTCTTCACGGTTGAGACATGCTGACCAAACGTCAATTACATCTGCAAAAATCCACTCATGGTGTACCAAGCTTGCTAGCGATATGCTAAAACAGAATGCACCTTGGTCACTGTTAAAGATGACCTTCCTGCAAATATAATTAACTATGTATCTTAACTTCATTTTTCTCTTGAGTAAGCACTTCAAATATAATTAACTATATATCTTAGAAAAAAATCAATTTTATAAAAGCTTATGTTTTACCCGGGATCTTCCAAGAAACAGCCCAGATATCTTGCTATTTTCTTTTCAAGCAATTGTACTCTCTCTTTCATCGCCACTTCTCTTTGTTTATATGGAGACTTGTAAACATTTGCGATTTGTCGTTCCCTTTTATTTCTTTTTGTTGAATTTTCTTTGTCACCCTCTTCTTGATTTGGCCTTCCATTATTTTCTGAATTCCTTTCAGATTGTGTCCTCTCACTCGACCCAAGCTCATCGTCTTCTTCTTCATTAGGTTCTGGTTGTTCTGTTGATAGGTTCTTTAGAACACTTGCGATCGTATCACTTGGATCTCTTTGATCACTGAAACTGCATGGAATTGCAGTTGAGGAATTATATCTTCTTGAATGATCACCCTTGTTAAAAGTAGAAGTTATATCACGATAATCTTCATTGGGACTGAAATATACGGGTGTGATTGTTCTCGAAATTCTTTCTTTGGTTTCAAATATCTTTTTCACCTTCTCAGATATCTCCTTGAATACCTTGTATTCTGGGTACATTGACAGAGCTGCATCCATTTCTTCCTTGTACCCAACAAGGTATTTGTATCGTAATTTAAGATTGTGCTCCAACTCCTAAGCATTAAGTTAAAAGATATAGTAGTTATTATTATATCTAATACTTATCTGTAAAAGCAAATTGATTAAATGATAAAACATATTTATGAGATTCGATATAAGTAAATCATTCTAGATGTAGCTACAATGAAACGATCTCATTAACATAAGTCATTATTATACTACTACTTAAAGATAGCAAAATGAATGCATGTTAACAGTTAAGCAACATGTCTATATTGATTCTTGAAGATATAATTGACAAATAGCCTGAAATTATGGGCAATCTCCATTTTGTGATAAAACTGGACCCAACAAAGGGTCATGGATACAAGAAGAATATCTCTAAGTGACTCAATAAATCCATATACACGGATCAGGCAATTGGCAAATTCTTCTCGACAACGATTGTACGTTACGTATTAGATTATATTGATTCCAAATTTCCAAAGATAATGAGGTTTTTAAAAAGGACCATGCAATTGGCATATACACGGACCAGGCAAATGACAATTAGTGGTTTTTAAAAAGCAAATTCCAATCATCTATGTTCTATATTTGTATAAGTAGACAGTCTCACAGACCACATGCACCTAAAAGCTCTAACAACTACTTTAAGTTACACAAATTTCACGTTAAAACGGAAAAGCATACAAATTTATGAATATAAGCATTCTAACAAAATTCTTAAATTTCCTCATTTAAAGATACATAATCCACCTTGATGCTATAAATACATCCAAATAATCACATTTATTTTTTATGTATACATATCAGTTCCATTATATACTATAAGTAACCTACAAAACATTATTACCATGAATAACAAAGCTAGTTTAAGTTCTATTACAAATTCTCATTCAAAATATTATTTAAATGAGATTTTAGCATACATACAGTTTAAGAAATACCCTTTGCAGATTCTTTGTTATGTTTAACTTCAATTCAAACATTAGATCGAATAATATATATATGTTCATACCTCTTTTGTAAAAGCATTTTCGATTAATTCTTCACTCCCTGTTTGAATTTCCCTCTCTTCCTCTTCATCGATCATTTCGACATGCCTAAATCCTCCTAATGCAATTTCTACATTCTCTCTTTTAATTAGTTTGTTTGTTGTCCACTCTGCTATAGCTCGTCTTTGTCGTGGTACGTACACGGTTCCGCAATTGGTTGATTGAACATAATGCAATTGTTTTCACATTTATATAAATCATTAAAAATGTTTTATATTTTTACAATATATATAAATAACAAAAAAAGTTGGAATTACTTACCACAAGACATGTAAGTGATGCAACAAACTTAACACCGGTTTCATCTTCTTTCCATCTTCTCACTCCTTCTTTCAAACAACTTAGCATATACTCACACCAATCTAAATTGTTTATTTGCTCTGCATCTTTCACGCATAGCAGAAACTTGAAATTTGCTGTTCCTAATTGATTTCCCTCAATGATTGTGGATGCACATAGTACAAGAAAGTCAAGTATAAAAGTCCATCCAGTATGCTTCTTTTTTACTATCCTTTCCACAATATTTGGTGGAGTTATACGCTTTTTTGAGTATTGAACTCTCCATAACTTTGAAGTTATTTCACCTTTTTTAGTCCGTTTGCTTGTTTCAATTTTCTCATTTCCCATTGGCAATCCAAACATCTTATTAATGCTCTGTCTTGTTATTTCGATGTTTCCAGTTGGTATTTCGATTGCTCATGTCTCATGGTTGAAGTGTTCAACACAAAAATACCCCAATCCTAATAGAATTTTGTTAAACTCCATTTATAAAATCCTTTCAAATCCTATACTTCTAACCACGTCCATTTGATTTGGACTCATCTTCTTGGTTGCATCATACAAACAGTTTGGAGAAACTCTTGTTTGTATTCTACTGTAATCATCACATTCTTCTTCTTCTTCTTCTTCTTCCTCTTCTTCTTGTTCTACTTCTTCTTCCTCCTCTTCCTCCTCCTCTTCTTTTTCTGCTTCTTCCTCCTCATCATCTTCTTCTTCTGCCTCCATAATGTTCTTTTTAATTCTCCTTCTTTTCTTCTTTGCATCTTTGTTTTTAGTAGTTCTTCTACTTCTTCTCACCGGCTTTATCAACTGTTCTTCCTCTTCTTTATCTTCTTCGTCCTCATCTTCTTGTTCTTCTGCATCCAATTCATTTATCTTCCGTTTCTTGTGAACCGCAACCTTTTTTTTCACTTTTCGTTTTCTTCTTACTGTTTTTGTTGATGGTTCCTCTTCTGCATTGACTTTGATTAATTATGTATTGTTAATGTTTGTGAAATGTATATCTATCATGTCTCATTATTATATTTATCACTGTTTTATTTACTTTGCGTTATATAACTTGAAATTTGAAATTCAGTATTAATCAATACAATACATACTAACCTAAGTTCAAGTTCTCATTGTTGTTTTTTCCACCATCCACATTATCTTCTGCATTATTATTCTGCTTGTTTCCATCTGCATATAAAGTAACGTTTGGTTATATGTTGTTAAGTTTTTCACATAAACCTGCATTCCATATCAGTACAAACATAATATTCAACAAGATACATACTAACCTGTATTAAAGCTTTCATTGTTGTTTTTTCCTCCATCTTCTTTCTCAGCTACTGGTTTTCTTTTTTTTTGCTGTTGTACAAATGAATTAACAATTGAACGTAGAATTAATTTTTTTATATAATATGATTTATCAGTTAAGAACAACAATCTTAACTTGAGGTTCTATTAAAGTAAAATAATCTCAACTTGGAAATGTCATCTTCAACAGCTTAAGATATGTCATCTCATGATAAATATATATAATGTTACTGAAAAATTGATCACTTAATTCCCAATACTTATAAAAGCAACATCCAAACTTATGAATAGTTATAATACATAACATTCCAGTCATTTTAGTAGATACACAAGTCAATGAGGAATTTCATCAAACATCTTATATGCATTTCGTAATGCACATCTATTTTAACTGTTATTAAACAAATAAACCATAATGTTATTATAAATAAAAGTAGTAACGAACAAATTATCTGCTTGTACTTCTAATTTCTGTAATGTGAAACTACAAAATATATTTTAAAAAAATATCACTATTGTTATCAAAATAAAAAACGACGATCATTTACCTGGGTTTCTCTTGTATATCTTCTGATTAACATTCTCGATAGAAGTACTCATTATGCAACGACTGTAATTTTAGGTTTTTACAACGATTTTAGTAGAGGGTTTTTCGATTGTAAGTTTTCTTCGATTTGAACAGAGGGTTTTTTGAGAGAGATTAAATGACGATTTGTAATATCCCAAATTAAATGAGGGTTTTTGTGATATTGGTGTCTTGTAAGTGCTAAATTTTTTTTTTTTTATCATTTTTTGAAATTAAATTAGAGTATTTCTTTTTTATATAATTAAAATAAATATATTTATTTACTTATTATTTTTACAAATTTAATTAAACTGTTTTTGTTAAAAATATTTTTATTATTATTATTATAACAAATAGTATTTAATCAATTTTTAAATATTTAACATTTTGTAGTGTTAATATGAGCATGAGTACTAATAGTATGCACTTTGGTGCATCATAACAACGGTTTATATCACAGTGATGTAAATCGATACATGTTAACACCCATGTCTACGAGTACTAATATTAAGCATTTACATCATCATAACATGGGTTAATATCACAGTGAAGAATATCGATACATGTTAACACCCATGAGCACGAATACTAATAGTATGCACTATGGTGCATCATAACAACAGTTTATATCACAGTGATGTAAATCGATACATGTTAACAACCATGTGTACGATTGCTAATAGTAAGCATTTATATTCATCATAACATTGGTTACTATCACAGTGAAGTAAATCGATACATGTTAACACCTATGAGCACGAGTACTAATAGTATGCACTATGGTGCATCATAACAACTGTTAATATCACAGTGATGTAAATCGATACATGTTAACACCCATGTGTACGATTGCTAATAGTAAGCATTTATATTCATCATAACATTGGTTACTATCGCAGTGAAGTAAATCGATACATGTTAACATCCATGAGTACGAGTACTAATAGTATGCACTATGGTGCATCATAACAACTGTTAATATCACAGTGATGTAAATCGATACATGTTAACACCCATGTGTACGATTGCTAATAGTAAGCACTTATATTCATCATAACATTGGTTACTATCACAGTGAAGTAAATTGATACATGTTAACACCCATGAGCACGAGTACTAATAGTATGCACTATGGTGCATCATAACAACTGTTGATATCACAGTGATGTAAATCGATACATGTTAACACCCATGTGTACGATTCCTAATAGTAAGCATTTATATTCATCATAACATTGGTTACTATCACAGTGAAGTAAATCGATACATGTTAACACCCATGAGCACGAGTACTGATAGTATGCACTGCGATGCATCATAACAACTGTTAATATCACAGTGATGTAAATCGATACATGTTAACACCCATGTGTACGTTTGCTAATAGTAAGCATTTATATTCATCATAACATTGATCACTATCACAGTGAAGTAAATCGATACATGTTAACACCCATGAGCACGAGTACTGATATTATGCACTACGATGCATCATAACAACTGTTAATATCACAGTGATGTAAATCGATACATGTTAACACCCATGTGTACGATTGCTAATAGTAAGCATTTATATTAATCATAACATTGGTTACTATCACAGTGAAGTAAATCGATACATGTTAACACCCATGAGCACGAGTACTAATAGTATGCACTATGGTGCATCATAACAACTGTTAATATCACAGTGATGTAAATCGATACATGTTAACACCCATGTGTACGATTGCTAATAGTAAGCATTTATATTAATCATAACATTGGTTACTATCACAGTGAAGTAAATCGATACATGTTAACACCCATGAGCACGAGTACTAATAGTATGCACTATGGTGCATCATAATAACTGTTAATATCACAGTGATGTAAATCGATACATGTTAACACCCATGTGTACGATTGCTAATAGTAAGCATTTATATTCATCATAACATTGGTTACTATCACAGTGAAGTAAATTGATACATGTTAACACCCATGAGCACGAGTACTAATAGTATGCACTATGGTGCATCATAACAACTGTTAATATCACAGTGATGTAAATCGATACATGTTAACACCCATGTGTACGATTGCTAATAGTAAGCATTTATATTCATCATAACATTGGTTACTATCACAGTGAAGTAAATCGATACATGTTAACACCCATGAGCACGAGTACTGATAGTATGCACTATGGTGCATCATAACAACTGTTAATATCACAGTGATGTAAATCGATACATGTTAACACCCATGTGTACGATTGCTAATAGTAAGCACTTATATTCATCATAACATTGGTTACTATCACAGTGAAGTAAATTGATACATGTTAACACCCATGAGCACGAGTACTAATAGTATGCACTATGGTGCATCATAACAACTGTTGATATCACAGTGATGTAAATCGATACATGTTAACACCCATGTGTACGATTCCTAATAGTAAGCATTTATATTCATCATAACATTGGTTACTATCACAGTGAAGTAAATCGATACATGTTAACACCCATGAGCACGAGTACTGATAGTATGCACTGCGATGCATCATAACAACTGTTAATATCATAGTGATGTAAATCGATACATGTTAACACCCATGTGTACGATTGCTAATAGTAAGCATTTATATTCATCATAACATTGGTCACTATCACAGTGAAGTAAATCGATACATGTTAACACCCATGAGCACGAGTACTGATATTATGCACTACGATGCATCATAACAACTGTTAATATCACAATGATGTAAATCGATACATGTTAACACCCATGTGTACGATTGCTAATAGTAAGCATTTATATTAATCATAACATTGGTTACTATCACAGTGAAGTAAATCGATACATGTTAACACCCATGAGCACGAGTACTAATAGTATGCACTATGGTGCATCATAACAACTGTTAATATCACAATGATGTAAATCGATACATGTTAACACCCATGTGTACGATTGCTAATAGTAAGTATTTATATTAATCATAACATTGGTTACTATCACAGTGAAGTAAATCGATACATGTTAACACCCATGAGCACGAGTACTAATAGTATGCACTATGGTGCATCATAATAACTGTTAATATCACAGTGATGTAAATCGATACATGTTAACACCCATGTGTACGATTGCTAATAGTAAGCATTTATATTCATCATAACATTGATCACTATCACAGTGAAGTAAATCGATACATGTTAACACCGATGAGCACGAGTACTGATATTATGCACTATGGTGCATCATAACAACTGTTAATATCACAGTGATGTAAATCGATACATGTTAACACCCATGTGTACAATTGCTAATAGTAAGCATTTATATTCATCATAACATTGGTTACTATCACAGTGAAGTAAATCGATACATGTTAACACCCATGAGCACGAGTACTGATAGTATGCACTATGGTGCATCATAACAACTGTTAATATCACAGTGATGTAAATCGATACATGTTAACACCCATGTGTACGATTGCTAATAGTAAGCATTTATATTCATCATAACATTGGTTACTATCACAGTGAAGTAAATCGATACATGTTAACACCCATGAGCACGAGTACTAATAGTATGCACTACGATGCATCATAACTACTGTTAATATCACAGTGATGTAAATCGATACATGTTAACACCCATATGTACGATTGCTAATAGTAAACATTTATATTCATCATAACATTGGTTACTATCACAGTGAAGTAAATCAATACATGTTAACACCCATGAGCACGAGTACTATCATGTATAGTATTAACAAACAAAATTAACATATGTACTAATAGTATGCACTTCGATACATTTTAAACAAATGCTATCATGTATAGTATTAACAAACAAAATTCAAATGCAATATATGTAAAAACAGAATATAGTAGTCTACCATATAATTGTCATAGAATATTAACATATGTCCTTACTTTTCTACAATAACATCTTTAAAGTAGTATCCATTGTATTACTAGTAAAAACATAGAAGTATTATTCTAAAAGATATCCTTTCTGTGTTCAAACAACTCCCTTGAAGTGCATAAAACATTGTCCATTTGAAATGAGACGGAGTTTTTCCCTTTCTTGCAAACCATAACGCTTATTAAAACATTTCATTTCCTTTAAGAATTCTTCCTTCAAAATTTTTAAATCGCTGAGCATTATCTTTGTTGCATACTTTTTTCTCAGGTCTTCAAGTTGTTTATTCTGCTCCGTTCCTTCAACAGCCAGTCCACAATTCCAATTAATCTGACCCCTATAGCTTTCCATGTGCTTCATCATTACAACTCCATATCCGAAGTGGTGTTCTGATGTTCTCCAGTTAATTAATTTTCTCTTCGGAACAACAGACCTTATCAAATTGGCTCTTGGATGTGCTACTTCACTCAAGTACTTAGCAAACAAATGTCTCTGTAATTGAATTCTTTTATTAGTTATTTACATTAACATATAAAATGTATTATACATAAATATCAATATTTTTGCTTACTATTAGGAATGGTGTGCCGCCGTACTTAACATGAAACTCAATTGCAGCTTTACTGTGATCGATAACTTCTATTTCTGTTGTTCTCAAATTGAAACTTATTATAAAGTTCATCGTTTTGTTTAAAACTGGGAAGAACACCTGCATTAACATGCATGTTAACATTCATCATGAATAATACTATTTTTTATTAATGTTTATATCACATACCATATCAATTTGAGTTAATTTGTAATCTGTATCCTCAGAAGTTGTTTGTTTAACAACTTTAGTTCTAAATTCAACATACGTATCATCATTATAAGCATCAGTAGTAAGCATGCTTGGATTCTGCAATTTCATGTGAAATTTTAAATATTTTATTATTGTTATTATATTGTTAATATAATAATTCTTGAAATTGTTTGCAAATATAATTTTACTTACCAATATTGTAGTAGGGAAAAAATATCTTGACGTATGCTCTTTTCCTACCAACCTTTGTTCTCTGTTAAGAATTAATGCCCAGCAATTAATTACTTTGTTAGAGATACTCGTTTGATGTAGCAAAGTAGCAGCTTCAATCCTTGTCAATGACATTCCACTTTTGATAGTGAAGATTGGTCTCCTGTTTATGAATATATAAAAATAAAGTATAAAATATATAAATAATCTAAAACTTGTAAATAATAAAACAGTGAAATTCTTACGTTGGTGCATCAACAAAACAGTGAATGAAGGTAGACACATCCTTTTCCGTCTCTGTTAGATCAGCCCTTACGTTGACTTCTTCCTTTTCATATGGCGATCTTGGAGGACATGGTATTTCATCTTCAATGCCAAGGTCAAATGATGGAATATCTGATGTGTCAAATACCTTTTTATGGTTTTTTGAATCATAAGAAGTCTTTTCAGCTTTATCCATTAATGGCACCACATGTCGCTTTCCTGCATCTTCATTTCCAGTAGCTTGGTTTGCATCTTCACTTTTAGGAAACAAACATAATATCTCCTTTCTGAATTCCAGAATCTCCTTGTCATTAGGATACAATGATATTGCTTTCTTAATCATTACTTCAAATTGTTCTATTTCTTCAGCAATATGTTCAAGTCTCAACTCCAAACATTCTATGTATCCCTGTTTATTTGTAATATAAATGTTCATAACAAAGTTAATAGTATTCAATACCATTACTAATAATATATCAAAAACTTAGCTAATACTTTCATTAAATAACATTCTTCTGAAGCCAATTGAAAGACATTATTACCTTTTTAGTATGCATATTTTGGATGGCTCAAGTCTTCCTGTTTCAATTCTTTCTCAGGAGTTTCAGTTTTACAATTTTCTTTCAAGATTACTCCTTCAACAACAGCACCTTTCAGTTCTTCAACATCAGACTTCTTGTTAGAATCTTCTTGTTTCGTCGTTTCAATAACTACTCTTGTTCTTTTGACTTCCACTGTTTCAGCATTCACACATAAGTTAAGATACACTTGAAATTAATAATTAATGAACAACATTTAATTAAAATTCATCAAAATGTATATTACCTTTTTCAGTTTTGCCTGTTTTTTTTGTTGCTTGAAAATCATCATCCGAATCTTCTTCAGGTGTATAATCTTCATCTTTTGGGTCATCAGATCCATCAACATCTTTTACTACCTGTTTCCTTTTTGTTTGTGTTTTCTTAGCTTTAAACCCACTTGTTCCTTCACCGTATTGATTTTGAACTCTAGGCTTTTCAGTCTGTGGAATCACATTAAACTTCTGAAGGATACCAAACATGAGTGATTCAAGTTGCTTGCTATCGTTTATGGAAACTCCTGATGTTTTTTGTTTTTTTTCCCTTTGTCACTCTTCTTCTGCGGTTTTTTTTGTTTATGTTTTGATTCTGTTACAAATCAATGACACTTATTAGTTTATATAACAATAAGCTCAACAGCCCACATTTACTCATAATTTTAACAGGCTTAGCAGTCCATAAAGATTGAGCAGCTCACACATGGTGGTTCAATTCGGCCCACAATAGTAAGCACTACGGTGCATCTTAAACGAAGTTTACATCTTAGTGATGTATTTCGATACATAGTAACACACATGTGTTTCACTACTCATATTATGCACTGCTATTCATCTTAAGATAGTTTTACATCAGAGTTATGTTTATTGATACATTTTAATACCCATGTGGATACTTTTAGCAGCTAACACATGTTTTTTCAATTCGGTCGACAATAGTATGCACTATGTTGCATCTTAACAGAATTTACATCGTAGTGTTGTATTTCGATACATAGTAACACATATGTGTATGTTTATTAATAGTATGCACTGTGATGTATCATAATATAGGTTTTCCACATAGTTACGTTTATTGATACATTTTAACACCTATTTGGATACTATGCACTCTGGTGCATCTTAACATACTTTTAATTGTAGTGATGTATTTTGTAAATTATAACCATCTAACATAATTTAATCATATTACAAGCACCAGTGAATATTATTCATCATAATTGTAATTGGTAATCTGTAACAGTCATCATCTACAAGTAACAAATAATTCTTAAATATACACTAATGTTGATTTAATTCAGATCATATAATCAATTAAGAACATTATCTAAGCGATTTCCAGTCAGTAACATTCAATTTTAAGAATTAGGTTTACCTCGTTGGTCAATTTTTTCCCCTTTTCTTTGGAATCTTTCGCCATTAATTAATCTCGTTTTTGTTGATTAGATTCCGCTTAAAGTTAACCGAAAATGAGTGAGATGTTGATTATCTAATGATTCCGATGAATCGTACCTTCAAAATCGTATTTGGAAGAATGAAATTTGGGGTTATGGAATGAATCGTACGTTCATAATCGGAGTAACAATGCGTATGTTTTTGTTTCTTTTTTTAATTATTGTATTTGTAAAATAACCAAACTACCCCTCCGCGTTTTTAATTAGTTTGATGAGATGGACAGCCCAGATTAGCTTCCCCCTTCCCCCGATTTTGTCACTTCCCCCTAGATAACCCTATATATATATATATATATACACTAGCAACAAAGTCGCGCAATGTATCGGTGTTAATAAATCATATAATTGATGTTATTCGGCTATATTGTCTTTTGAATTTAGTTTCAAGATCAACACCTCACATTCGACATTTTATTGATCTTCATTGATCGATTTGACACATGATTTTCATGCTTGTTATTTGTTTAATTCGATTCCAAGATTTTCTTTTTTTCAATGTGACAATTGTATTTATCATGATGTCAATTGTGTATATACTAAAATCATAAAATTGTTATACATTGATAATTAACAGATGTTATATATGAAAATGTTTTAAATTTAAAAGTTTGTAAAGATATTAAATAATATTAAAATGCTTTGTATATAAAAGTACTGATAATATTAAGCAGATCAATAGCTCTTTAAGGTGAAATACTTTCTATATATAATTGTGATTTAATTTGTATAATTGAGAACTATTATAATTATTATGAACTAATAAGTAGTAGTAGTAATGGATGTAATTGAGAGGGGTAAATATGTCAATTTAATTTATTTTAAGAGTTTAACATTCAACCATGAAAATGCTTTATAAGTAATTATAGATTATAGATATAGATATATATTGTAAAAAGAAGATTTACATTGTCTTTCATTCGAATGGGAAAAGGTTTTTAAGTACACTCGATCAAATAAAAAGCTAAGACCACTTGTAGTGTAGTCCGTGGTGGCATTCTGTGTAATGAGCACGGACGGAATGTAAGTGTGTAACCAATGCACACTTTTCTTCGTTAAGAAATGTACAATACCAGGAGGGTGAAAAAGTGGGGGGCCATTTCAATACATAACTAACTTTCCCTAGTGAGTCAAATTGTATTATCTCTCTGGTAGAGACCTCGAATCTCATTAACATATCTATTTTTGTTAATAAACTTTTAGAATTATGCTATAACAGAATTGACATTAGATGACCAAAGACCTTTGGTTTAGCGTTGTGATTTATGAAAGGTACATAGCAACCAATAGATTTGGGATTCAAGTCTAAATAAGGCAGTGAATGTATATATTCGTGGTGATGGTTCATAGTATGTATGTTTGATAATAGATTTTATGTACTAGAAAAACATAAAATTGACATTTTTAGATAAAGGTGATCCAGATCGCCAACTGAGTTACATCGTAACATCTAACTATCTGATTCTTACTTTACAACATTCCAAAGGATTCATTTGAATATGATGACTAGAAAAGACCCTCCAAGTTGTAAAACATAGATTCCACAGTCAAATTATAAGTTTTCCAAGTGCATTTGATATGTTGAATTTGAAATTCGGAAAATGATTGATAGGCCTAAATTTGTGGGACTAAAAATAAGCCTAAAGATGTGATTGATGACTTTGAAAAATTGATTTGATAGGATTAGAAAGAAGAAAAAGTTCAACCAATCAGAAAAATAAGCCTATTTAAGATTTACTCTTTGAATTATGTGTTTAAGCATACATGGTTTAATAAATAATGATATGTTTAGCCGTTCAATAATTAACGCACATATAAATATTGATTAGTTCATACTGTTCATAGTCATGATACATTTTGTTGTACAGTAATAAACAAGCTTTTAAACTAATTGTTTATTTTGAAAAACGCCATTTAGGTGATTGGTTGGAAGGAGGTTTTCAACTACTTTGAATTGTATTGGGTATAATTTAATTTAATTTATCAAATCAATTTAATTATTTTATTTTATTTTAATATTAGTGTAGAACTTGCAACAACGAACCAAAGCAGACACAATACTTATCTTGTCATAATAATCATTCTTATACTTGGTTTTACTTTTTTTTTTGTAGGACCAAGTAATTATAACATAGTATTATCTAACTTAAACAACCAAATTTTGTGTTTGATACAGCTTATGTCTTATAGTTAGTTTTAGGTTGGCTCTTTGGCTAGTTTAAAGTAAGTCTCAAAGTAAATTACATTCCTTGTCTATGTATCATGTTTACTCATTTCATTCTTAGCCCGTGGATCGGATCGACTACTTTACGGTTCAATATTTTGTTTATTATCAGTACCTCATTCTTCGGTGTAGGGACTAAAAGTAAAACAAATAGCATATTACAGGAACAGAAAATGTAATTCACTCTTGATAAACTTATGTTCTAAATAAACTCATGTTTGAAATTATGATATGTTATAATTTTTCAATAATTTTATGCAAAAAAGAAAAATTCCTAAGCTACCAACCCCAACTAATGGATACCTTTATTAATTTTGAGTTGCCTACCAAGTACCAAAATATATTACTTAATTACTTTACCATATAAAAAAATGAAGTCTGTATATAATATAATTGGAATCTTTTTTAATTTGACAAAATTGGAAAAGGACACAATAGGAACGTTCACCTAGAGAACATGTAATTGCAAACATACAAATACCAATTTTCTTAGAAAAATATTAAATATTTTTGGCATTCATAATTGTTTGACTTCGAGTTTTTTATTGTGAATCATGACATAAGAAAGCATAGTTATGCTCGTCATATTTGTTTAATTTTCTATAAATAAAATACGTGCTAGTGCATATGAGACGTCTTTGTATGAAAGTTTATTAAGAAACTTTAAACTTACAATTTAATTTTATTAAACCTTTAAATTATCATCATTAAAAAAATAAAAGCTAACAGAACCATTAACTTGATGACATATCAAACAATTTTGTATTTTTTAGTAGTTTATATTATTTTTTGATTAATATCACTTATAATCAAAACCAAATACACGTAAATATAAACTAAAGAATAAATCCCTACATGAATGAAAAGTAAAGAATAAACTAACTAAGCAAATAATATATAATTTTTTAAAACAGAAAAATAATTAGCATTAATAAAACAAAATTAAATGAAAATTACATATGCTTATAGTAGGCAATGAAAGATGCGAAGTTCATGCTTCAAACGTCATTTACATTGATTTTGTTATGACTTACGGGCTTACGGCTATTCTATTAGTTAGCGATAGCGATTACCTATTTGTGAAATAATATACCTAATCAATTATCCCATGTCATGTAAGTTGGTGCAATAAAATATACTTCCATTTGTAAGGACACAAAATATCACGTCGTGATTACAATAATTAGATAGTTAAGCGGATTTGTTTTGACGGTTTGAGGGGTGGGAATGGGAATGAGTATTAGACCACTCTGATCTGTTTTATCATCACTTCATTATTACTTCCGTCACCTAAACGTCACGTTAGCTTTCCACCAACTGATTCACAACTGATTACCCACTGCCATTAATGACTAATCACTTAATTTTTTTGGTTCCACATTTACCAATTTACCACCATTACAAAACAAAAAAACTCACGTGGGCCACACACCTTTTTAACCGATTGGTAATCGGTTATCCGATTATTGATAAAACCGATTGAAAAGTGATGCAAAAGTGATTGAACGGTTGGCACCAATGAGACTGCGGTTAGATTGATATCCGTTAAATATGTTTGGTTTCTAGTAAGGAATCAAGAATGGAAACTAAACTCATAGGTCCATACCGTGGTGGGTTTTCTAGTTCATTTCCATTGCCATACCAATAATAATATCAATATCAATCCAATATCAGTAGTTATTCCTAATTTAAATCAAGCACTCTAAATTTTGTATTATCTTTATCTATTATATAGTAGTATAATTAAGAATATGATCCCTTTCTTGGGAAAAAAGTGGTCCTTTTTAACTTTGAATGGGTAAGCTATTAAATCTACTTATTAATTTTTCAAGGAGATAATACAATTAGGTGAGACAAATAATATGTTCGCTTGCGTTCCACATATTCTATTTAATTTCACATTAAACAAACTTTGGTTTACTCATTTTTGCAAACAAAGTGGCAAATACAATACAATATATCATAATCAGAACTTGCCTGCAGATTTGGATCAACATTTATTTCTTTGATGTGTTGAAATAGCAACATATTTGGTCTAATGAACTTGTCTACTGAATTTGAAGGCCACTTGACATAATAACACTTTTTCTGAAAATGTCAATTTGTAGACTACAAAAAAGGTAATAAATAAATAAATAAATGGTGCCAAATTAATATAATACGATCAATCGCTATCAAATTACAATTGATTTATACATTTCATCACATGAACATGATTGTACGTTAATAATGAACCCAAACATGTTATAACAATATCGGTAATGGTAATCACAACCTCACTTACCACACCACGTCATCTTTTCACTAATTTTTCATTTTGACCACTTTTAACCACTTTTCCACCCAATGAAATATCTTTCAACCCCATTTTTCCCTACTTTTTAATTATTTAAAAATTACATAAAGCAAACAAAAAAAGGAAGGAAACAATAGAAATAAAGAAAGAGGATAGAAGTCTCGGCATTGTAATGAAAAATTTGGTTACGGCTTCCCAACCCAACCCCACACAACCCCGCTGAGTTGTCCTCCGAACCCCAAGCAACCCTTCGCCAAATCACATGCTCTTATAGCATACTAAGGAGACATCCAGATTCATAATCAGATACAAATGAACAAACTGTAGCATTAACTTTACTCCATTTTCTCTATGTAGTTTAGATTGATAAGATCGTATGAAACTAAAGGCATTCGTATACGACTGCTGAGGTTAAAACTATTTCCAAATATCTAAACTTTAAAAGTCTATAATGTAGATCATAAACATTATAGTAAACCAGCTTTAGTTAGTCTTGCCAACAAGTGAATTTCTGTTAGTTGATTGCGATCACTTCTGTAGGATATGTCATACATGTAGTCATTTAAACTATGGGATTAGTAACGTGATGGTAAAGAGAGTTTAATGCATTATGCTTCAATCTACATTCTAATCCCTATGTTCTACAGGTCAAGTTTAAACAAGCAATGTCATGAATAACTAGGAAACAATTATTTAACTAAGTTGCCTATTACATAATTTACTATCTTAGTAAACCTTGATTTTTACGCGATGTCCTAAAATACACAAATTTCCATGTTATTTCCATGATATATTTGGATGTTTATTGAGTTTGAGATACCAAAGGCGAACTTCTGGAGGCTTTATTCAGAAGAACTCCACTCCGAATTGATCATGACTTAGCTAAGAACACTGCAGCCGAAAAAGAAGACCATTTTAGTATCATATATCGCACATATTTGGTTCGAGAAATCTTGACAGTTGGTTTTAGAGGTGCAATTTTGACCCATTTACTTGTTAATGGGTTTAACATGGGTTAATGCTCTATCTTACAGAAGTCAAATGGGCCAAGCGGGCTTAAGGTCGCCCAAAGTTGATTTTTTATTGCATACAACTTCCTGAATCGCTTTGATTGAAATTGTAGACTGTTATTGTGGAAATGTACTTTTTTGATCATAATCAATGCAATAACACTTTATTAAAGTGGACAAAAAGTGCTTGGGCCAAGCTAACCCAACCTATCCATATTAATATGACCATTTACAACTTAAGCCTGTTTACACCCATTACTGACCTGTAGATCTTGCAACCTCTAGTTAGTCTTTATTAACAGATGCGTGAAATATTACCTGTTTCATTAGTCTTCCCAGCTGAATGTTGAGATATCTTCCGGTGGTTCGACCCAGATGCTCTCAAACGGATCTTGTTCTCCCCAATCATGGCACTGCTTCCGTGGGTAGTATCTTTGGTGATCTAAGGAGTATGATATACACCGTTTTCCATAAAATCGAACTTTAGAGAAATAAACACTATTCCTCATCATCCCTAGAAGGTCGGTTCTTGCATGGGATGACAGAAAACTGGCAAATAGTGTCACACCGTCAAGTGTCTTCATTTCGACCCATTCTTTATTTGCCTGATCCAACTTATAGATAATTGGGTTTTCACTGTAACAAGTGTAGATAACAAAGATATCTCCTTTATGCTCAGCCATAAACTTCCCTTTCCACCAATTTTTAACAAAGAAATTATCAGGACACCTGGGTGGAGGGACAATGCGGATAGTCCAAGTGAGCTCATGTGGGTCATAAACCCCCAGCCATCCGGTTAGGCTCAAACAATAGAACAATCCATTACAAAAAACAAGTTTATTCCAAATACTGCTAACAAATGGCAATCGATTGTGGTAGTTAACTGTAGTCCACACTGTTGCTCCTGGATGACAAGTGCTGATAGCAACAACAGTAGGACTAACATGCTTAACTGTAAAAACAATGCAGTCAGGAGATTTAGGGGATGTTGAAAATGCCACAATTTGATAAGTCATCTCAAATCTTGGCAATTTTATCATTTCTCTTGTAAAGGGGTTAAAGAATAGGACCCGTTGTGTTCTTGGTTTGTAAAGCAACAACCAACCGTCTTTATTATAACAAATCCTGCAGCCATGCAACTCAGGTAATTCAAGAGAGTATGTTTTGCGTTGTGAAGGGTCATAGAACTCGAAACGATGACCAAGTTTTGGAAAGTACATAAGCCATGGTGGCTTGTTGACCACTCTGACTGATAAAGCTACTGACAACCATCTTTTGCACACTGCAGAAGTTCGAATGTTGTCCCTTAACGTCAATTGTGATATAATAAATTCAAGGAGTTCAACCGGAAGGAAAGACCATGCCTCCTCTTCTTCCTCATGCTCCATATTTCCGCTTGTTGAAAGTTTTGTATCTTCCTTATACGTTACCGCTAACCTATAAACCACAAAATCATTAAAACACTCCACATTGGTTATGTTATAATGCACTCATCTTCTTCATCATCGCAGTATCATACTGACTCTAATTGAACACAGAAGCTATCGAGAAGGTAAAGCCTATATTTTCATCACCCCTTTTCAGTTCTTAAGGGTTTCTTTGAAGTTTTTTAGAACACCAGATTTACAATTTTCCTTCGAAGTTACAGTTTTCTTTTTGTAGTAATTGGTTTGATTATGATTATCTTCGATTGATATTGTTTTGGAAAAACTATAATTGACTTTTAATGTCTATTTTGTCCACTTATTGCTAACTTTAAAAACTTTGTTGTGCTTATCAAAATACTCCGTTTCATCTTATACGTTACCGCTAACCTATCAACCACATAATCATATAAAACAGTCCACATTGGTTATGTAACATTTTATCAGTAATGTTTAAGAGAACACTGCAAACAATTCATACAATCCTGATCACAATCAACCTAAATGCTTATAATATAAAAACTTACCACATGAAGCAAGTAATCAACATTACTTAAAGCACGTTAGAGATCAATCATCTAGGTTCAAAAAACATCAAACCAGCAGCATCTTCAATTACTATTCTTCTACTTATACTTATCTCAATTACTTGTTGCATAGCTTACAGAGACAACATTTAAATACTAATTGATAAAAGAAATGTAAAAATTGAAGATTTATCATGATGATTAGTTGATTACCTTTACTTATTCAATGTATCTAAACTATACACCCTAAAACCTGAAAATCGAAAATTCACATAAACTACAATAATTCTACACAATCAATTGTCTAACAAATGCTTAAACCAATCAATTGAAATACATTCACAGCATTGAATCAATTAAATCACATAGAATCACTAACTAACTACACACAAACACATAATCCACAAAATTCTCAAATTCAGGCTAAATCAACCCAATTCAACTTCAATTACACACATTTCAGAGCTCAATTTGCAAGTATAAACATCAACAACCACAAATCCCCAAATTTCATGAAAACCTAAAGTACAATTCATATAGTAAAACACAAAATTGACTCCGTCAACTTAAAATTCGTTATCAAAAACTTACAATTTGAGTCTCTTTCTCTTCCTTCCAGCCATAATCACAATCAATATTAGCTTTCTCTCACAGCACACAACTGTATGTATCTGTGTGTATTATTGTGGTGTATCACTGTGTGTGTGAGAGATAGAAATAATGAATGTTGAGAAAGACGGTTGTCACAACGTGAATGTGTGTTAGTATAACACGTGTAATATAACGGAGGCGGGATCTGATGTGATGCGGTACAGTGTAAGTTTGTGTGGCAACCAATTAGATGTTAGTAAATTGGTGGATTGTTGACGTGGAGGGTTTTGATTGGGTGGGTAAATTGGTAGTTGGAAGCACGCGGTGGAGGTGCAGTGTGTGTTGTCTGAAACTAGATATGCGTGGGAATCATAACCTATTTTTTGGTGGTTATATTGTGCGTTAATTTCCTCAAATTGATAGGTAGGTCTGTTATTCTTTATTTAAAAACACTAAAATTATAACTTTGATAAAGTAAGTATATTATTATCTCTAAAGTTATATGAAATTTAATTATATTTCTTTTAAAAGTTACATATTAGATCTTTCAATCATTATTTTTCTTAGTAAATCAAATACTTTAACATGTCTAAAAGTATAAGTAATTATTGATTGTCACATCACTTATTTCCTTTAGTTACTTTATATTTCTTTTCAGCACCTTACATTTTGTTATGTGTCTTAATTTCATAATTAAATTCAGTTATATATATGTTTATAGAACATAGTTATCGAAACTATCTAAACCTATATCAATCTATATTTACATGTGTACTACATATAATGCATCTTGACCTTTTATGTTAACAAGTATGTCAGGATATGACGATATTTTTTAGAAGATGTTTATCTAGACGTTATATTTTATCTCATGTGGTTTTATTCGAACATTCATGTGAACTTCATTAAGATAAGTACTTATGATGGTGTATAATTTAAGTGAAATTTTGTGAATATATGACATATCAAATCAATCAATAGTTTCAAAATGAAGCCCATCTAAGAAATCACCTCCAAACAATTTTTCATCCACCAACTTGTCATTTGTCATTTAATCTACACAATAACTCTCCATATTCATGTAGAGAATCTTCCATGAAGGGCACACCTCCCGTTCCAATTTACTCACCACACTCCATCCACAAATTTTCATCCATCACCCAACATACATGCAATGTTTATTCATCATGTATCAAGGGAGTTGACCGGAGTCATCCTTGTGGGTGGACAATGACTGATGCCAAAGACATACGGGACTAAAATGTTTCCGCCAATTTACACTTTATTGTTCGATGCAATGTTTATCCATCTTTCAAAGCAAATAACCAAGGAAACCTATTGCAGAGTTTACCACCACCATGACTACATTTGTGAGTATAGAATCCAATAGAATTTTCTATCTCCTACTTTTTAACACGAGTTAGAAAACTATAAACACCAAGCTTTTCTCTATCCAGATCACAACAAACAATATTTTTCCACGACCCCTTGGAACGGCTTAACTCCGAGGAGGAGTTTACGTCAACCAGATCCCCACAAAAGTTTTTAACAACTTTGCACCGTAAAGCCTTCGCATAAAATCCTATTGAAGATGTTGTAAGATGCTAATAACAAGTCACACAACTTGCCCACTCCCTTAGAAGCTTTAACCAGCTTTTTCTTTTTAACCGCGCCCTTGGTAGCTAAATATTTTTTATTTTGTACTTCTTAATAATTTCTTGATGGCAAATAATATATGTGCCATTAAAAACATCCTACAGTGACACATACAAAAGGTTCTACTAATAGGCATCATAGTGATACATTATCAGTTCCAACAAGTAGAAAGGTGCCTTACATAATATCAATCGATGTTAGATTAAGAAATGCATGCTCTTTTATTTATTAAGACAATATAAATACTAAACGCCAGAGCATTTAAATTACAATCATTCAAATATAATTATTAACTATCTAATATTACATTACGTATAATATAAAGACTAGGGGAAAAATAAGTAGTTCCTAAAGAGAGTGCAAGTGTTTGATCTTCTGTATAGCTTGTTTTACCTCAAGAGACGGTTCAACTTGAAAGCAAAGCCTTCGGTCAAGTTCCGTTGCATTGCTTGGATCTCCAATTAAAGCACGAAAAGATTCTGCAACAGAACTAGACAGAGACTCCAGGTTGTATCCTCCTTCCAAGAAAAACACGCATCGACCATCACACAAGTCTTCTGAAAGTTGTTTGATGCTCTTTGATAACATGTAATACGTTCCTGTTGTGAACTGAAGATCGCCAAGTGGATCGAGTACATGTGCATCATATCTAAAAAAAAACCATTAAAAATAAGTACTAGTAACATGTTTTGATGTGCTTCTTTATTTATTTATTTTTTCATTTTTATTTCATTTAGTGTTTAAAGATGTCTAATTATTAGAAAAACAGAAACTGGACATTCTTGTAAAAAGGGTAATTAGGTAAGATCAAAAGGTCAAGTCTCTCAATATAAGTTAGCAGAGGGTGATTAGGTAATTTGCGTTTACCCTCTTGGTAATCAAGAGTAAAATATGTTTATTAAAACATTTAAAATAGATCACTGCGACTACAAGGCACAGTAATTAAATAAAGCAGTTCCAAAATGCATATTCAAACGCCATTGCAGCAGACTCAGTAGCATAGTAACTAACAGATGAAGGGCCAATGTGCAGGTCTGTCGGGTTAAATAACGGGTCAGGTTCAAAAAATTTATAAAAATATTTAATATCCCATACATTATCACACTAGCTATGTTATTACAGTAGAAATCTAGTTTTTTATTTGATTTTTTATTCCGCATTAAATTAAAAATAATAACATTCACCCATTAAAACAATCCGTGACTTGGTTCCCCTTTAGCCAATTTTGATTTTATCAGTATGACCCATTAAAGATATAACACAACCTAAATCAACCCATTCGTAAGTGGATGGGTCGACATTGGCCCCTTTGCTGTAACCTAGTGCATGAATGAAAAGATTATATAGTGTTCTGGCAGAAAGAAAATCACCCTGCAGAAACAAGAATTATATCGGGCTTAAATCGTTGTGCAGACGGTGCAATGACTTGATCGAACACAGTTTGCATGGCTACATCACCCGAACCTCTTGGCAATGGCAAATTGAGTGTTGTTCCTTCACCCTTCCCATATCCTATTTCATCAACGTCACCTGTACCAGGGAAGCTCCCATCCTAAAGTAACATATATTAGTAAATTAGAGATGTTGCAATAATTTTGAAAAAAAAAATTATCAATTAAGAGAGCCTATTTCTCAGAAGTAGTTACTAGAAGAGGTTCATCTCTTGTCGCAACCAGACCATTGTTCACAATCATAATATTCCACTTATTTTAATAGATATAAGTTTATTCCTGTCATTCATACTTATCGTGTGAATGCCACTCGTCTGAATCCCATGTGTTAAAGTTGGCAAGATGGGCGGGTTGAGCAAAGGGTCAAAATAAGTTACTACAGGTAAAACAGGCCAGGCCAGACCTGTTTGATCTGCAAACACTAGCCTGTCCTTATAAATATTACCGTATTAAATAACGCTCTAAATCCTTAAGATGACTTAAGAGGTAATGTACTTACTTGGGCGAATTTCAACCCGTTCAACCCATTCCACTTTGAGCTAACAGAATTTATTTGACCAGTTGAAATGAAACACAACCCAAATCGACCCAGTAAAAGTAAATCAGCCAATTGTAAGCTTTACCATTTTAAGGTAGCCCATATTCACAATATACCATACGTGATGTATTAAATAAATTCATACATTTACCGAATTTCATGGCAAGTTAAAAGCACAAATAGTTGGAGGTTTGTTACTTACTTGGTGCGTTGAAAGAAAGAATATGTCAGGGTCATCATAGAACGCATCGCTAGTACCATTCCCATGATGGACATCAAAATCGATAATGAAAACACGCTTAAGTCCATGGGCACGTTGCGCATATCGAGCAGCTATAGCAACATTACCAAAAAAAACAAAATCCCATGGCCCTATTTGCAACAGCATGATGTCCAGGAGGTCGTATTAAAGCAAAACCAACTGGAGGCCTCTTATTCATTTTGGACGCAGCCACCTACAATTTCACGAATAAATCAACTACATGTTTGGAAAAAAAAAAGATGCAACAGCATGGCAGTAAAAGAGGTGGCAAAACGGACGAAATATGGTAACAGGTCAAAACGGCTAATTTCTATTATACATTAAACAATCGGTTAAATAAAAATATGTATGCTTGATAGTTAGTGTGTCAAATATGACAACAATAGATATATTGTTTCAGTTAGAAACTAGTCAACTACTATCTCCATAAATTCACTTACAAAGTTTTATGCTAATAGCTACAGTTTTTATGTGTTTCATTATTAGTTAGCCTTTTTTGAACCTTTTGACCCGGTAGAGATAAAATATAACCCAAATTAACACGTTCAATAGCAAGTAAGATGGAAATTACCACAGAATCAACCAAGGACAGGCCTGCTCCAGCAGCGGCCAAACTCTCTTTAAATGTCTGCAATTCTTACAATATCTCAAAGAATCATGACAACTCTAAGCACCATAAAATAATACAAACTATATTCCCCCCAACCCCAAAAAAAAAAACCCTATAACCAATAAGACATTTATGATAAGATAAATTCAATGATTGGTTGCATAACTCCTAAAAATTTGATTAGCATTTTTATAGAACTCTCTTACTGTGGCAGTGGCGTATGTGTCTCCGAATCTACCAATTGGAATAATGCCCTGTACTGAAGCCAATTCCATTGCCTATAGACATATATATACAAGACCAACAATTAGAGGTGCCATCAATTCTAGTAGGAAAAAAAATGCAAATACATGATGCCGTTTCGGAGGTTTTTGATGTGCTATTAGAAAGTAATTATCTGAGAACGGAGAATCATAACTTCAATTAGAAGATTGGAACAAAGTGGGCCACAAAAGATAGTGTTTAGATAATTAGATGAGCTTCTGTCATTTGACGGGGTAATCATAAGTCTGTTTGAATGTTTAAGTGGTTGACAAATCGCTATAATTTATGGGAATATAATATGACCAAGAGGACAATTTGGGGGGGAAATAAAGACGATTTGTGAACTGAAAGTAAAAGCCTACCAGATTAAGTTAAGATCAGGGGTACATATTAATCAATTATACTGCAGTTAATGTGAAACTGATTATTTGAAACCTATATTATCAAAAACACATTTTGTTTATCATTGGGATTAAGAGGCTAGTTTTAGAACCCAAATCCAATCCTCTTCACCATGTATGCGTTATGACTGCACACTGCACATATTTTAACGGTATCTGTTGAAAATAGCAACTATTACAAAAAAGTTCCACAACTGGTAATGTTTTGTGAGCTTGGCATGTAAAGCTTTCCCTAAGAGATAAAAAAACAGCTCATTATTTGTAAGTTTTCATGCGCTGTTCTATTTTAGCAATTTCAGATCCACTTGTATTGTGCTTTGTTAATGGCAAGAAAACCTGCATTACCTTCTCAAGGGAAGAAATATAAGAGCTGGAATGTACGCTTGCAATATCTTCCACCGTAGCAGTTCTTAGGTTTTGGAGTTGAACGATCTCAGATCCTCGAAACTGCACGCAGATAGATTGCTTCAGTCAAAGGGAACTTCAGTTTTTCATTTAGAATAACATAAAACACATCTGCAGCCTATTAAAATCAGAATACCTTTAGAATGAAAGAAATTATGTGAACAAAGTGCTATATCTTTACCTTCTGAGTAAGCTGCATTTTCTCAAGAGCACTCACAATTGCAGGGACTCTTGAACTGCATTCTGGATGTTCATTCTGTTACGAACATCATGTAAAACTTTACCAAGTCTCCAAAATTATTATTGTTACTAAAATAACAGTGATAAATATTAACCACCCCCTAGATTGAACCAAAGTAGGATCAACCAGATATAAATAGAGCCGCTTAGCGCATTTAGATGCCTTCATGTATTCTTCAAGTAGATGAATATTATATCGTACCTCGTTATGACCCATTGCAGGAGCTACACTATAAATCACTTTTGCACTACTCTCCCTGGATGAACAGGTTTGGGAATACATAGTCCGTAAAGTCAAATGTTTCAGAAAATTAGTGCTTCTCTTAGAAGACATTAAACCTACAAAACAAAATAAATGAAGCACATCATCAGACCGGAAACTAGCAATTAAGTAACTCTAGTGTTGATTGATATGCGCAATGCAAAATCATAATAATACTTTCATAACTCAAACAAACTTTCATCGATAAGGATAACAGAAAATCACGATTTGTGATTAATTGTAATTGTGATAGCATGTTATCAGGCTCAAAGTAATCCTCATCATAACTCATTTATTAAACAATAATTCTTCTTTTTTTAAGTTTAATCAAAACACACAACCTTTTATTTAAGATTTCACTAAACAATGTTGAATAATAAGGCCAAAATCAACACCGAAAACAATATGATGATCCAAATTCAGCTCAAAATCAACCAAACGAACATTCAATTACAATTAACGGAAGGCAAATAAAAATCTTACACGTGAGCCTCGACTGCATGATCGCTAAACTGATGAATGGTCGGAGGGTTGAAACGGTGAAACTAAACTACCTTCTGATGAATTAGGGTTTTTAACTTTTTATCAAAATTAAAGACTAAATACCGTATGGCGGGAGCTGGGTTGGAGTGGGCTTGAAGCATGTGGCCGGAGTGGGGTTCGGCTTCTATTCACTTATATTTTTATTTTATTTTTTAAATTTTTTTAAGAAAGCTCATTTTTCATTCTCGATTTGTCCCATTTAAAATCTTCACGTTGCTATTATGAGATGTACCACTAGAAGTGTTCACTTTGATATTCAATCAATCAAAAAGGCTTTAGTATGTAGATTTAATATTTGATTGATGAAAAATGTAATTAATGAAGAATCCTAAAATTATGTGCAAAGTCAAAGTGAACATATAAAATGAGACGAAAGGAGTATATTGTCAAACAAAGAAAGATTGTAAGAACCTTATTAAAAGTAGAAACTTAAGTCTAAACAATGCCAAACGCACTTGAGGCTCTTAGTGTATCCATCCCAAATAAGAAATAATTGTCATGTTTTTAATTTTGACATTAAATATTTTTATTTGTGTTATACAATACTTGATTAAAATTATACCAATGAAAATACATCTAAAAATAATTCCATTAATATATTTTGCATCAAATCACTTTTTCTAATCAACCATGTTAAAGTATATATCTTCGTATTGTTTAAAGTATAATACATGAATGATCTTTGTGGTTTACACACATTGTATGGTTAGTTTCTATACTTTGTTTTGCTATTGGTCCTCGGTCCCTTTTAATGTTAAATAATATATATCATTTAATTTATGTAATAAAATAATATATATAATATATTATAGTATATAAAAGTCAATTAAATTAAAGAAAATAAATAATAAGGGTAAGTTAGTTATTTCAGGTAGAAGAGGGACCAATAGCGTAATATATTCTGTGTTTTTGAGTTGTTATTGCACTAAATAAAGTACATAAATCAACAATGAGAGTATTTGTAAAATACATGGACCATCCATGCAATCTACTCTACTCTTTATTAAACAAAAAAAAAATCATTATGTTGATTGTTCTTATAACTTTTTCTTAACTTTTTAATTTATGAAATTGACTCAATTTGAATGTGTACCGGTTTCAAAATACTCATATTTACTTATTTAAACTTATTATCATGAAACGTGTATCCTTAGTTTAAATAAAAATTACAATCATTAATTATCGAATAATTTTTTTTTAATCATATCTCGATCTAGATAAGTTTATAACGCAAATATGAATTTTAGATTGGTGCACTTGTCGATCTAGTTGTGTAACATTCTTAAGAGTGTTTTCCAAGTGTTTAACATATATCTAAACAATCAAAATGGCAAAAATAGTGCGTTAAAACTAATTATACTCTTGAGAAGATGGTCTTAGTGTAACAGTGTTACATTGGAAACCTAGTTAAATTACTCCATGATTAGCTATTTATTATTGTTTTGCTTCCATTGTACAATATTGTTCTTGTTACTCTTCATTGCTTTATGCAATTTGTTAAGAAAACTTCAATTGATGGTAATATCCGTAGAGATACTCAAGGTTTATATATAATCTTTACCGGATTAATTACTAATATAATTCAATACTTGATTTATTACTCTGTTTTATGCTTGTCTTGTAGTTGTTAAATCTTATTTCATCAGTTAATGTTCGATAGTAAGAACATTAATCAATAAACCAAATGAGGTATATAACTCTTGGTTGTTTTTTTGGCATAACAAACTTTCATTTTTTGACATTTTCGGAACCATTTGTTTACGTGTTGTTTATGTTTTTAATTGTGCCTCCCGTAAGTTCTTTGAATGATGGCATGGATGATTATAGAAGTGAGTTAAATGCTTACATTTTTACCTTATTAAATATATGATGGCATGGATGATTATAGAAGTGAGTTAAATGCTTACATTTTTACCTTATTAAATATATACGCTCCATCTAATGATATTTGTTCTCAATATTATTTGAGATCCGGCCTATAGAAAACAATGAATTTAACAAGAACAGTAAGAACGGAAGAAAAGCTCCTGTTGATCGAGAAGCAAAACCTAACCAAGTGAAAATAACATAAATCTTTAAACGGACCGAGCATGGTCCAGAAACCAGCAGTGGTTACCCTTTTGGTTTCCTACTCAACACAGGGAAGACACAATCCAAATACGGGCAGGAAGTTGCAAAACTTTGACAAACCGACTCCTACTCCTAGAAAATTAGTGTTTACGGGTTAGTTTTACGTTAAATAATAACACAAGAGGAAGCTCCAAGATTTTGTTAATGATTTTTGATCACTTTAAGTGACATCACTCCAATTTCTTCCTCATGAGATTCTTCCTCTGATACTCCCCAAGACATTGAAAAGAGCAAAAGAATATATATATATTTCAAACCTTCAATGAGAATGGCAAGACTACTATATTACACAGGGTTTAGTGCATGGAAATGCAATTAACTTGTATCAGATATCTATTGTGTGTATCCAACTTACGTATGATATTTTTAATGCATCAAACTATTAAAAAGAATATTTTAAGGTAATTTGATGACACACAATAGATATCAGAAGTTAGTTGCATTTCCAAGTATTAACCCTTATTACACAAACCTCGAATCCTTGTTTTTGGTAGCAATTAAATGCCGCATCGTTCCATGGAGCAACAAATAGGTACACCATCTTCATCCCTATCAACACATTGGATATAATAATTTATTATTAGCTATTGAGAGTTAATATGATAATTTAATTAATAAGAAACTTACCTTTAGATGCAGCAATCTTCAAGGCAGTTTCAACAAGATTAGAGGCAATCTTCTTCCTCCTTGAGCATTTGGAGACAAAGACACTCGTAACATATGAATCCAACTTTGAGTCACTAGCTTGACCCTATCCAAACAATGTTACAATATTTACATATCGATAAAAAATGGTTTTTGCTAACGGAAGTCCTAAAGGCTATCGTTAAGACTTTAAGATATGTATAAAGGATTTATACATTTACTAAAATTCAGGGGGTCAAAATAAAGTCAATGGTGGACAATGAGTTGATTATGGTTATAGTACAAGTTTTAATGTGTGTTTGAAAGTCTTAACTTTAAGGCTTAAATTATTGAAACTAAAAAGCTTAAATAGTTGATTCATCTTATTATTAACTTACATTTTAAAATCATCCTACAACCTTGAATTTGGAACAAGTAAATTCATCACCCATTAATTTTTATACAATCCTTAATAATTTTGAAAAAGAAAGAACATTGTGCATTCTGGAATTTGAAATGTAAAGATGAATGTTATCCCACTAATTTTCTACAACCCTTAGTTTTGCTAATTTTATCATGCATGCATTGTGGACATACATACATATGAATGGTGTAGTAAGAAAATATGCCTAACAGAAGATCATAAGTATTCTTTATATTGCTCCATTAAATTTAATTTCCGTAAGTATTTCATCCCCACTAACTTTTAAACTCTCCTTAATTTCATTATATTTCTACGCATAGTTAATTTTGAAATGCACGGATTTTTTTTAAAGAAAGACAACTCCAATTATCTATCTTACGAATATATATAGAATCACCACAAATATTTATAATTGCCTTCAACACAGCTTAAACCCTCAATCACTAACTTGATGATTTCTTCACGTACCACTAAACTATAGGTGCTTTGGTAATGTAGGAATTGAAGTTGTCCCAATAATTTTTCTACAACCTAACTTCACTAATTTTTCATGCATTATGGACTTACAAAAGTAGGTAGGTTTGGGGTTATGAGGTAAGAAAATTTTAAGAGATAAACATATACCAAGCAAAAATTCATTAGTAATTTTTTGTAGTATTGCTCATTTAAAATCTAGTTTTCTTGAGTATATTATTGAAATATAATATTGATATATAGAAAGAAATAAAAAAAGACATAATATAGTAATATACCCATGATAAGACCTCATTCTTCCAATTCATCTCAAGGCGCAAGTCAAGAGCTCCCACAATTTCGTCTAACCTGAATTGTCAAAACAGGAAAGAACCTAATTTAGTAACTCTAATTTCATCAGAGTGTTTTGATTGTTAATGCAATGTATGTACATACATACATTCAACTAATAAAAACCGAAATCAATTTTCAGTTTAGTTATGCATGAATTCAGTTTGGACACGTAGCTAGAATTCTGTTAACGTGGGCCAAATAAATAATGACAAATATGATAACGACAAGGGCTACCAATAAGAGAAAACTGTATTTTATTGAAGTCTCATTATATCAAACTAAAGCTTTGCATTTAATTCACTTAAACATTCATTTTATATGTAATGTATTATTTATGATTTTGAATAATAATGTATTTTTAACCGTGAAGACTTAGACATTCGAATCACATATTGATCACTAGGTTAAGCTGTTGAACAATGCATTAGATCATCAACAAAAACACATCGATAAAAAGCTAGGTAAATAGAAAATATACATACATAAATATATATATATATATATATATATATATATATATATATATATATATATATGTATGTATACTTACAGCTACAAGAGAATGAAACTCTTGTTTTTTGGATTCTTCCTTTAAATCTTCGTACTCTAGTTGTGTGCATTCTTTCATGAATTTCTCATCCAGCTGCAAAAAAAGAGAGACATAATAACACGATGTATTAACATTATAAAATCTATAACATAATTAATAAAATGATAATATTTAAGAGACAAAAAAAAATATTAATAAAAAAAAAACCCTTAAATAAGTTTTGTTTCGTTTATGGCGATTAAATATGAGTGTGTGAGATCGTTAAAAGAAAAAGAAGAACGAACCAAGTAATCTTCATCGTGAACAGCCTCACGAATAATGTAACTACCGAAGCTTTGGTGCACTCGAGAAGTGTTGAACCAACGTCTCGATACTTCCCTGCAAATATTGTTGTAATTAGTCATTCACGCTTACTAACTAACTGTTGACGGAGAGAGTTGCCCGCGAGAATACATACGTGAATCTGTTGCCGGAGAGAGCTGGCAACGCGATACCGATACCGTAAGAAGTCGGAGTTGGATTTGATGGAATTCGATGAACAAAATCGTTTCCGGAAATCACAGGCAGAAAACGAGATGCGTTTCTGGAGCGATTAGCGGCTAAGTTGATGAAGTTATTCATGATGAATATGGTACGTCTTTCGATTAATATAATATAATAATATAATAATAATTTAAGAACATTTAGTTATGTGATATATTTATATTTATATTATTAATGTGAATATTAATATATATACTCTTTAATCTTTGTTTAAAAATTTAAAATTTGAGTTGAATGCGGACATATGTCATTCGATGAATATCGTAAATTATATACCCCGTCCGTTGTAGTCAAAATGTCCACTTTAGCTTTGTACACAGTTTTAAAATTCTCCACTCAGACTTGTTGACTCGTATGTGACTCGTACTGTGTCTCATTTTTCTTAATTTTTGACTCGTGTATCGTATCGTGACTCGACTCGTAAGAGTCACGATCAAACATTTTTGTGTATACAAATTTATGATATGTACATAAAAAGATAATATTGATAATATAAGAACATTTTTATTATAATATTACAATTTCGCTAGTTTCGAGTCATAGGCTCATAATTCAAGCACTACACATTAACAAAAAGGTGACTTTGAGATTAAGAAAAATATATATATTATTTGGGTATTCTGTTTTTTAGATAAAAAACTTCGTCTTTGAGATAAATCAAAACCCCAAATTTAATTGTCTTTTTTCCAAAATATCTTTCCAGAGCTACTTTATTATTATTTAATTTGTTTATATTGATTTTTAGTAATTTAGGTGTAATTTGATTGATAGTTGAGTAAAAAAGTATACAAATCACGAATCGTACGAGACGCAATTCGAATCGACTCGATCGATACGGTGAATTTTTACGAGACAAAACACGAGTCAAAGTAATCTTCAAGACACATTACGAGTCGTATCTTTTTCCTTCCATTCTGCCTCGACTCATACGAGTCGCCTTGCGTCTCGTACAAGACTAACAACCATGTCTTCACTAACTACATTTTTCACCACTCAAATAACATATACACCTACTAAAGTCTCTTTCAGTTGATTGAAACATAGAACTGAACACTTATTTGGGACAAACTAATATAGTAATATTTACACTTTGAGCGGGGCGAACGAAGTATATAAGTTTTTGGAGAAAACTACATAAACTGTAACATCCTGTTTCTGGACCTGGAAAATAAATGATTATTTTAATAATGGGAAATATTTTATTTGATTTAGTTGAAAATAAACAAGTAAAAGAGTTTCAGTTTTTATTGTGACAAGTAAAATGTTACTTGTTTTAAATAATTAAAGTTGACAGTAAAATAAAATATTTTATCTCGCGAGTATTTTCAGGTTCCAGACAATAGAATTAGAAGGGGTATATTATTTAGACAGATAAAAGACTGAGCGGTGGGTGTAAACCGACTCAATCTCACCTACCCAATTTCTCTAGAGCTTCATCTTTGTTCTTGAACCTTCAAACACTCTCTACATACTTTCAAGAAATTAAAAGTGAACTTAGAAACAATTGTTGTTTGGGATTAAACATCAAGATTCACATCATCATCAGCTTGCTCATTATCAAATTGTAAGTAATTTAGTGTTCTTGAGACTTTTATATGAAATTAGGTAAATGGTGAACATATATGTTTTGTATGAATTAAGCTTTGAAAATCATGTTTTGTTGATAATATGATGATTATTTGAAGTTATTTGATGTTTACATGATGATTATATGTTAGAAATTGTAAGTGTTCTTCAAGTTAAGTTTTGAGTTAGAGTTCATGTATAAAATTGTGGATTTGATGATGATGAATGTTTGATATTAAAGTAGAATAGCTTGACTAATGTTGTAATATGTTAGTGTTAGATGTTTGTGGTTTTCCTTTGATAAATTCGTGTTTAGTAGCTGTGATTTTGTGAAATTTGGGTGTTGGTTCGAGCTGTGAATGTGCTGAAAGTTGCTGATTTCTGGGTTTGGGCTTCTTAGCCGATCGGCTAAGAATAGCAGATCGGTTATGCATGAAAAGCAGATCGGCTAAGCAAAGAAGATCTGCTTTGTTAGTTGAAAAATGTCACAGAACTTGACTTTGCAAATAAAATTCAGAAATGCACTAGGATAGCCGATCGGCTTTGAGAAGCCGATCTGCTATGGGTTGGAATTGGTGGATTTTGGATAATAAACCGAAGCTGTGTAGTTTGGTTGTTATATTATAATAGTTGATGTTATTTAATTGAATATGTTTATAATTAAAGTAATAGTTAATCTGTTGGGATGAGTTACTGACTTGATGTTATTGTGATTCCAGATAAGCGGACGGCAACTCAGTAAGATTAGACCACTGAGTTAAAGATCAGATATATTGGTGAGTGGTTACCGTATTCCTCGGTCCAACTCGGTTGTAACGGGTTCGGTTACAACGGGTAAACCAGGATAGTTTTAGTTGTAGTTATTGCCATGTTAATTTCAGTTATTCAGTTGATGATTATGTTGTTTGAGATTGTTTGATGTGATTGATCCAGTTGTGAAAGTTGTTCAGTTGATTTTCCATAATTGCATATGATATGCTTTATGTGACAAGTTGCTAAGTTGTATGGTTGATTCAGAGGTCAACGTTGGTTGGTTGGGTCTGGCTAATATTGCGTAGCTGTCTTGGTTACTTTGATACACATAGTTGAGAACTAACCAACACTGTGAAGGTAGTAGTCAGGCTATCGGTAGATCACTGCGAATGGCATACAGTGATCGTGGTATACTGAGAATAGCATACAGGAACCGCCGATCCTCTTGACGTTATGTGCTTATGTGTTTAATTAGTTGTGGTTTATTTAGTTGTAAGACTTGTTATGATTGGATTGAACCGTCGGTTACGGTTCCATTCACTTAGCCGTAAGCTAACCCCTCGTTGTTGAATGCTTTGCAGATTTTGGTTAGTTAAAGTAGTTCGGGTGGTAGATGACTAGCTGGATGTTTGACTTAGCTGGCGCAACTCTGACCTTTATTTTGTTGCGTTTTGGAAAGTTTTAGTAACACCCGTTTTGTTAATATGTAATTAAATATTTGTAAGTATAAGGTGTAAGTTTGTAAAAGTTGTTGAAATGTTTTGTAAATGTTTGGGAATCACGCTTCCTAAGATTAATATATTATAAAATATGATGTGAAAAGTCGGGTGTTACATTGTGTGTATAGACTCTGTATCTGAATGTAGTAACCGCTAGCTATCGGTCTCGTCCGTATGGCCAAACGGATATGGTTGGATAAGTGTTCTTGGGGAGCCTCCCGGGTATTATGGTTATCCCCAGAACCACCGATCCTCATTATGTTCTTGTTGATTGTTAAGTGTAGTATTTGCGGATATTAGAAGTAATTTAGTGATGAAGCTAAGTCGAATGTTGTGTGATGAATTTACTCACTTAGCTTCGTGCTAATCTCGTGTTGTTACTTCTTGCAGATCTTGATATTTTGTGGGTAGCAAGAAGCTAATGAAGCATGCAGGGAATGTTTGAAGATTATTGCTACTCTGGTCATATTTTGTACTAAATGGAATTTGTTTTAAGTAATGCCCCGAATAGTGAAGTGGTGTAGTAGTTTTTATTTATAATAACTTATCTATAACCTGTTTTGTACATTTCATATATATTGTGCAGTAATAAAATATGAGTTCTAAATATCTACGCTTCCGGTTTATTAATATAATATTGTGTACTTAAAAGAGGGGCGTTACAAGTTGGTATCAGAGCATGGTTTTGTGTACTTAAAAGAGGGGCGTTACGCTTCCGGTTTATTAATATAATATTGTGTATTCGTAGGAATCACGATTGCATTTAGCATATGCAATAAGCCTTTAAACCCCTCGGTATCCCGAGTGAACGAGTTATAGTCTCGTGAGGGTTTCCAGTGAACACACCCACAAAGTTTAAACCCCTGAATTTATCAATTCTTAGGGTAAATCACGAGTGCCTCCCACTTGTTTTCAACATCTTCCTCGTGGTATAGCTTTAACCGATGTCCATTCACAATAAAAGACCCTCCATCGGTCTTGTACAATTCTACATAACCCGATTGATAACCATGTTTTACCGTATAAGGTCCAGTCCAATGAGGCTTAAGCTTTGGTTGTTTCAATTTAAATCTAGACTGAAATAAAAGTACCTTATCACCAGCCTTAAACTCTTTTCTCATTTTCAACTTTCTATCATGCCAAACCTTAGTCCTTTCTTTATACAAACGCTAGTTCTCATATGCTTGCAATCTCAATTCATCTAACTCGTGTAATTGCAAGAACCTCTTCTCACCCGCTTCAACTAAATCCATATTACAATTCTTTAACGCCCAATAAGATTTTTGTTCAACTTCTACCGGCAAATGACACGTCTTACCATAAAGCAACCAATAAGGTGTCATCCCAATCGGTGTTTTGTAGGCGGTTCTAAATGCCCACAATGCATCATCCAAATTTTTCGCCCAAATCGCTCGGTTATCTTTAACCGTCTTTTCAAGTATTCTCTTCAAAGCTCTATTAGTATTTTCCACTTGACCACTCGTTTGTGGGTGGTAGGAAGTAGAAAATCAATGATTTACCCCATACTTCTTCAAAACCTTCTCTAATTGTTGATTCGCGAAATGGCTCTCACGGTCACTAATCAAAGCTTTAGGGATTCCAAACCGACAAAACAAACTTTTCAGAAAATCAATCACAACTCGAGCATCATTCTTTGGTAAAGCCTTTGCCTCCGACCATTTGGACACATAATCCATCGGAACCACTATGTACTCACATTTATAAGATGGTGGAAACGGACCCATAAAATCTATGCCCCATATGTCAAACACCTCACAAACTTGGATGCTTCGTTGAGGCATTTCATCTCTTTTGGAGATGTTGCAGGTTCTCTGGCAAGCATCACAAGTTTGACAAAGTGTTTGTGCTTCTTTAAAAACCGTGGGCCAATAAAATCCCGCATCAAATACCTTCTTACCAGTTACCGAAGGTCCATAGTGCCCACCGGTTAGTCTATGGTGGCACTCATCCAATATCCTTCTAGTCAGCTCCATAAACACATCTCCTAATCATTCCATCGGCACACATCCGAAACAGATATGGGTCCTCCCAGAAGTAATACTTCAAGTCTGAGAAAAACTTGCTTTTCTACTGATGAGTCATTCCTTTCCTCATAACACCTGCAACTAAATAATTAGCAAAATCCGCGTACCAAGGTGCTTCTTCCTCATTCTCTGCATCGTCACCTACCTGCAAAAGAAATTCCTCGGGAAAGGAATCATTAATGTCAGTATCACTTGGCTTGTCTAGGTTTGGATTTTCCAACCTTGACAAGTGATCAGCGGCAAGGTTCTCGGCCCCCTTTTTATCTTTTATCTCAATGTTAAATTCTTGCAATAAAAGAATCCAACGAATGAGACATGGTTTAGCATCCTGTTTAGCAAACAAATACTTGAGAGTCGAGTGGTCGGTGAACACGACAGTCTTAGACAACACAAGATAATACCTAAACTTATCAAAAGCAAACACAACAACAAGGCTTTCTCAGTAGTGGTATAATTTTGTTGAGCCCCGTTAAGTGTTTTACTAGCAAAATAGATAGGCCTAAAGTGATTTCCTTCCCGCTTTCCTAACACTGCACCTAAGGCGAAATCACTCGCATCACACATTAACTCGAAAGGTTGTGACCAATCGGGTGAAACCATAATGGGTGCGTTGGTCAACCTATCCTTTAAAGTCTCAAATGCCTTAACACACTCATCATCAAACACAAAGGTGACATCTTTCTCAAGCAATTTAGTCATGGGTCTAGTGATCTTAGAAAAGTCTTTGATAAACCGACGATAAAAACCCGCATGACCCAAGAAACTTCTAACCCCTTTAACATTTGCTGGTGGAGGTAACTTGGCAATGACATCATTCTTTGTCTTGTCAACCTCAATCCGCACACTTGACACTTTGTGGCCCAAAACAATACCCTCCTTAACCATAAAGTGGCACTTCTCCCAATTTAGAACTAAATGTGCATTCTCACATCTTTCAAGCATCTTGTCTAAGTTAGACAAGCATGATTCGAATGAATTCCCAAAAACAGAAAAATCATCCATGAAAACCTCCATGGAAGTCTCAATCATGTCCTAAAAGATAGCAATCATACACCTTTGAAAGGTGGCTGGGGCATTACAAAGCCCGAAAGGCATTTACCTATATGCATACGTACCAAAAGGACATGTGAAAGTCATTTTCTCTAGATCTATTGGGTCTATAGGGATTTGGAAGTATCCTGAAAACCCGTCAAGAAAATAAAAGAAGTCGTTTCCGGCTAGTCTCTCTAACATTTGGTCAATAAAAGGTAAAGGGAAATGGTCTTTTCTGGTTGCATCATTAAGTCTCCTATAGCCAATAGAAACACGCCACCCCGTAACAGTCCTGGTGGGAACCAATTTATTTCGTTCATTCATCACAACAGTCATTCCCCCCTATTTGGGCACGCAATGGACTGGGCTAACCCAAGGGCTATCAGAAATGGGGTAAATTATACCCGCATCAAGCAATTTGACTACCTCCTTCTTAAAGACATCCTTCATATTTGGGTTAAGCCTCCGTTGTCTTTGAACAACGGGTTTTGCCTCATCTAAAAGATTTATTTTGTGTTTACAAAATGATAGGCTTATCCCAGGTATGTCGGATGTACGCCAAGCAAAGGCACCCTTGTGAGCTTTCAACACATCAAGTAACATGCATTTTTCAGAATTAACAAGTTTAGAGGAAATTAAAACCGGTAATAGATTTTCCTCCTCCAGAAATGCATACTCCAAATGACTTGGAAGTGGTTTCAACTCCAAGTCTCTCGGTGGATCCTCCAACGAAGTCTTGATCTTCAACTGATCCTTACTCTTTAACTCCTCAAAGCTTTCCCCACTTAGTTGCTCTTCAACATCCTCTTTAATTTCCACAGCTTCAAGTAACTCTTCCTCAGTCATTTTCTCATCAACCGTCTGCAACAATTCAGCAAGCTCAACATCCAATCCAAGTAATCCCTGCAACTCCTCATCCAAAGCCTCATCTACGACATCAATACTAAAACAAGTATCGTCAGTAGAATAAGGATGCTTCATGGCCTTATCGACCGTGAAAGCAATCCTTTCCAAGCCCACTCCTTAGGTCAACTGCTTGTTTTTCACATGAATAATAGCATCAGCAGTATGTAAGAATGGATGTCCTAGAATGAGTGGGACTTTACTATCTTCCTCCGTTTCTAGGATCACAAAGTCAACAGGAAAAGTAAATGGTCCAACATCTATCAACATATTTTCTGCAATCCCAACGGGATATTGGAAAGATCTATCAGCCAGTCGGATACTCATACGTGTGGGCTTAAGTGATCCTAAAGACAATTTCGCATAAAGGGAGTAAGGCATTAAGTTTATACTAGCTCCTAAGTCCGCTAGGGCATCACAAGTCATAAACTTTCCTAATGTACATGAAAAAATAAAACTCCCCGGATCACCCAATTTGGGTGGAATCTGATTCCGAACTATAGCAGAGCACTCATCATTCAGAAATGTAGCCGATGCCTCTGATAGCTTATCCTTGTTGCTCACCAAGTCTTTGATAAACTTGGCATAATTCGGCATCCCGGCTAAAACATCAACCAAGGGCACATTGATCCGAATTCCCTTGATCATATCAACAAACTTCCCGTACTGGGCCGCTATCTTCTCCTTCCTCAAACGTCAAGGATAGGGGATCTTTGGTTTATAAGCCTTCACTACCGGTTGTGTGACCGGAGGTGTTGGTGAAACTGGAATAGAAGTAGGTTGCACAGTCTCATCCTCTTTATCCTCAACTTCTAGCTCATCAGTATCCTGCAAAAAAAAGTTAGAAATCTTGGCCTTTTTGACCGGAGGTGGTGGTAACTCCTTCCCGCTATGAGTGGTAATGGCATTTGCATGCTCATTACGGGCAGGTGGTGGCTGATATGGCTTTGGGCCACTGCTAGAAGATGTTTGTCTCGGGTTCTGTTGGGTGTTACTTGGTAGACCACCGGCTGGTCTACTACTTTGTCCCTCGGATAACCTATCCATTTTCCTCTCCAAATCTTGAATCGATGCCTGTTGATTTTTCTGACTTTGCTCTATACTTAACCTAAGATTTGTCATTTGGGTTTTCAACCTCTCGGTACAAGTATCCTGCTTAGAGATAAATTCTCTCATCATCTTCTCCATCAGTGACTCTGTGACTTCTTGTGGCTGAACTGGTGGTGGTGGTACATCGTCTCTTTGGTATTGGTTATGATAATTCTGACCCTGTCGAGAAAATCTGTTGCCTTGATAATTACCCTGATTTTGATTATGATATCCACCTCGCTGATAAGTGTTTCCACTTTGGTAATTACTCTGTTGCATGTAATTAACATCTTCATCCGCCATCATCATATGTTGATCATCACTATTACAATCTTTGGTGGCATGATTACCACCACAATCAGCACATCCCTCACGAAGCTCCTTGATCTCTCCTTTTAGAGTCTTGAACTGATCATCAAACTTGGTAGACATAGCTTTAAGCTTTTTCATCATTTCAGAATTTTCAGAATTTCTGCCACTTCCACTTCCTTCGGCAAAAGCAACTGTCTTTCGGGCTGTTTTACCCTTATTATCCTTCGCCCAATTCAGACTTTGAAGAACCCGATCTTCTAGTACCTTCCATGACTAATTTGGAGTCTTATACATAAACAATCCTCCTTCTGAAGCATCAAGGACAGAGGCCGATGGAATATCAAGACCATTGTAAAAGAGTTCAATGATTTCAGCCTTTGATAAACCATGACCATGACAGTTTCTCAACAACTCTTTCGTCCTTAACCATGCTTCCACTAAAGTCTCACCCTCGAGTTGCTTAAATGCCCGAATCTCTTTCAACAACCTTTCCGCTAAAGCTGGAGGAAAATATCAGTTAACAAAAGCCTCCCTCATTTAGTCCCAAGTTTGGATGGTATCCGGTTCGAGCTCTTGGTACCAAATTTTTGCTTCCCCTCATAAAGACTTGGGGAAAGTCCGTAGTCTGAAGGCTTGCTCCGTGTTTTCACCATACTTAAAATATTCCCCTATTTCCAAGATATCAGCAATATGCTTGTGCGGATCGGCCCGCACTCTTCCATCGAACTGAGTATCTTTGAGCATCTGTAAATGATTACCCTTTAATGAAAAATTATTATCGATTGGTGGCCTTCGAGTTGCTGATGCCGACGTAGGAGCAACGGTCCTAGTCCGATTAAACATGGGTCTATCATTCTCGTCAGCCATTGGTTCTTCCTTTTCCTTTTCCGAATGAACTCCCTCCTCGTATTTTGATTCAAGCTCTTCTTCAAAAACTTCCTCAATGATTACAGTTTCAGAAGTATCTTCGATTTCCATTTTACTGTCAATTGAATACGTCGGTTTATTCTTTGATTTCTTCTTCCGTTGCTTTTTGGTGGTTTTCTCTGGATCGGACAAAGGACTTAGGAGTTCGTTACCCGAATTCCTAGTGTTCATCCACTACCTGATCAAACCTGCAAAAGCAAAGAAAATAAAACCGTAAAACGCACCAGCGCAATACAATTAAACTTTAAAAGTAACTTTCTAAAAATTAAATTCTCAGAAAGGATCAATTAACTACACTGAAATTAAATTCTTAAATTAAACACAGTCCCCGGCAACAGCACCAAAAACTTGATGTGTAAAATCTAATTATAAAATTAAACAGAGAAATACTGATCGTTAACTACTACACAACTGAGGTAAGTATACCCTATCGTGCATAGTATAGCTATAGTAAGTCCAAGTTCGTTCCACAGGGATTATGTATTTAAGAATTATAATTTAAATGCAATTAATTTAAACAAGTAATTAAATGGGGGTTTTGTGTGTCTGAATTGTCACTTTGCTTAACAACTAATTTAATTAAACTAAGTGGACTCAGGAAGAGTCAAAATGATTTATTTAACTTTTAGATAATAAAAACTACACTTACTTGGATTATTTCACTAGTGACTTCAGGGTGTATAGTTTAAACTAGTTTATTTGCGTATTAAGTATAAATCTTATTAAGCTAGGATTAGTGTCCACTTTTCCTACACCTTAATTCCAATTTACTAATTACAATTTAATCTAGTGAAAGACATTCACCAAAATCATAACTTACACATTTTAGTTTATCTTCTAATTTATTTCTTATCTGTGTCCGCAATCAAAGTTCAATTATTCATAGACAAACAATTGATAATGAATACCTAAGTGACAAACATTCGCTATAATCACTTATCCATTCACCAAATAAATTAGAGCTATTAATTAAACCTAAATACGTAAGGTTCTCGATTAAACGCAATTTAATTTGATATAAACATCAAATGATTACACCCCTAATCATTAGCTAATTCATTCAAGCAAGTGTTAGGGTATTTAGCTACTCATATTATTACAGAAAATCTGAAATGAAAATGTAATAGAAATCATGATCAAATGAAAACGTATAACAAATTCGAACCGAAAAACCGAAGATAATGAATTAGCAATTGATAACCTTCAATTCTTCTTGCTTTTCCCCCTCAAAATGCTCCAAAATTAGGGTTTTGATGGTTGAAAATCGGTTGTGAAGAAAAATGGGGTGATAACCCTCAAATGAAAACAAATGATGGTATTTAGGGTTTCTGCCGAATCGATCCATCCTCCGGATGGATTAATCCATCTGCCGGATGGATGCTAAAGCCCAAAGTCTGATGCCGCGTCTGATCCAGCTTGGCCCAACCAATCCATACGCCGGATGGATTAATCCATCCGCCGTATGGAATGAAATTTACCAACTTTTTCAACCTTCGATCCAACCAAACTTCTTAGCTTCAATTCTTCATATATTTCTTTAATAATAACTCGATTTCTGCTTCTTTTTGATCTAAGCTCCAATAAATCTCCTAAATGCAAATATGAACGAATTAAGTATCGTATTCACATAAAATGCATAAGAATTCTATTAAAACTCGTAAACTCCAATACATGTACATTCTAATTATTTTTGCTAAATACATTTAACTTTTCGAACTCAACTATTTAATAACTTTATTTATTTATATTACTTTTTTAACCACTTTGTCTCAACTAAATTTTGGTACAATTAACTTTTATACAAAGATTACTTTATTTGACTTATTTTCATTCTATACTAATTCAAGCTCTATTCATACCTATTTTATAAATATGAACCAAATCAATATCTATTATTAAATAAATGCAATATAAATATAATAAGAAATCAAAGAATATTATAAACAAAATATAACATTGCAACACCCAGTTTTCGGGTCTGGATTTAAATAGTATTTTAATATGTTTTAAAATGGTTGTTTTGAAAATAAACAAGTAAAAGAGCCTCGAGTTTTATTGTGACTAGTAAAATGTTACTTGTTTTAAATTATTAAAGTTGACAGTAAAATAAAATATTTTGCTTCGCGAGTTTTTTCGGGTTCCAGACAATAGGTTCAGAAGGGGATAAAATTTATACAAATAAAAATGGGAACGGTGGGAATAAACCGACTCACTTTTGTAACCTAACTTCTTTATTTCTCCAAACTCATTTTTGGTTCCTAACAATCTTAAACAAATGATTAAATCAATTTGGCTAGTGATTACTTGTGATTTAGATTAGTTCATCTTCATCATCATAAGTTCTTTCTTCTCTACTTGTAAGTATGTTTATTGTGTTCTTTGACTAAATTGGGTATGTTAAAAAGTTGTTGATTTCTTGAGTTATACATGAAATTGAAATTGGATATTGTTATAAGATGATTGATTTATGTTTCTATGATTCTTATATGCCAAGTTGTTAATGATTCTTGTAAGTTTAGATTAAAGAAAGTTAGGGTTTTATCATATGAATTAGTGATTTGATAATTGGAGCATGAAAAGTGTTTGTTTGGTGTTAGTTGATGTTACTATATGTTTGTGGTTCATTTTTGTTGGTTAAAAGCAAAGTTGAGACCTGAGTTTGAAGTTTTAGATGTTAAAAATTCGTAGTTTGGGTATGCTGGTTTGCTGATAATGCTGCTGTAAATGATGAACAAGCCGGCGGGTCATCACCCCCAGCCGGCGGGTTCTGTGTTTGGGTTGGAAACCGGTGGGTTGTTACCCCAAATCGGCGGCTTCTGTAGGCTTTAATACTCAATAAAGTTCTGTTGTCACAAATGTTAATTCACCCGGTGGGTGAGAACGGGGACCCGGTTGTTAAGAGGAGAACCCGGCGGGTTGTAGACCCTAGCCGGCGGTTCTTTGGGTTTTTACAGCAAATCAGACTTTTGATATTTAATTCAAATTTAATTATTCTGTTACATGATCATATGATATGATAATATGGATTAGATATTGGTGTTAATTATGATTAACATGGATATTGGTTATGGATTATTACTGACTTGTATTAATTGTTGTATCTCAGATAAGCGGGCGGCAACTCAGTAATATAAGCCACTGAGTTTGAAGCTAGGAATATCGGTGAGTGGTTACTGTAATCCTCGGTTCAACCCAGTTGTAACGGGTTCGGTTACAACGAGTAAACCAGGATAGTTTTGGATATTAAGTTATGTTATTGTTGTTTGGTTATATTGTGTTATTGATTAGTTGATTTGTAGTTGCTGATTGTTATTAGTTGTTGATTGTTGGTTGTTGCTTGGTTGACTATGTGGTTGATTCAGAGGTCAACGTTGGTTGGTTGGGCTTGAGTACTAATGTGTAGTTGTCTGAGTCATTCGATACATATAGTTGAGGATGTACTTATGTCAGTGAAGGTAGTACTCAAGCTATCGGTAGGTTTCTGTGATGGTATACCAGGAACCTCCGATCCTCTTGACGATACGTGCTTATGTGTTTACTTGTTGCGGTTTATTAGTTGTAAGACTTGTTGCTTGTGGGTTGAACTGTCGGTTACAGTTCCATTCACTTAGCGTGAGCTAATCCCCTCGTTGTTGAATCTTTTGCAGATTTTGGTTAGCTTTTGATGTAGTTCGGGTTATAGATGAAATGATGGGGTGTTTGACTAAGCTGGCACAACTCTGATGTTTTGATTGCTATGTCTTGGAAAGTTTTAGTAACAACCGTTTTGGTAACATGTAATGTAATTAAATATTCAGAAGATTTTTTTTGATATATATTTGTAAGTATAAGATGTTGGTTTGTAAATGTTGTTCAAATGTTTTGGGACTTACGCTTCCTATTGTAAATATATTATAAAATATGTTGTGTAAAATGTCGGGTGTTACAAACATTATTTAATGTTATCACCTACACATCTCCCTATGATCTTATATTTTTTTGATTTAATTTTTTATTTAATGTTATTCATCTTATTTTTAAGGTGTGCATCTTTATTTGATGTTATTACTCTTCTTTTTAACGTATATGTTTTTGGTTGAACATTTATATTTCTATTTAATCTTTATTTTGATGTTATTATTTGATGTCATTGCTCTTCTTCTTAACATGTGTATCTTTATTTGATTTTTTTTAACGACAAAATATCAATATCAATAAAAGAGGGCCAACTAGCAAGATGCTAGAGAAAAAAAATGCAAGCATGATGTAGAGAAATGCAATAACAATTAATACAAGTTCAATAAGTTTTTTATGATATTTTTTTTAATTGATGTTATTAGTATTCCTTTTTAATGTGTAATGGAGTATATTCTATTGAACGAACATGATATATTTAAATTTAAAACTAACTCTTATTAAAATAATAAAAAAAGTTTTAATTCAACTATGATATGACTTATCTATCTATTTATTTTATTAATTTTTTCATTTTTGTTTTTGTAGAATGACTGTATTCAAGCATCAGTAAAGCTAAGGTTGCTGCCGAATGTTCCAAAAAAAAAACAATTTCTTTACTGAATTATTACAGTTTGTAATTTTAAAAATAGTTACAATAATTTGATAAAATAAACTTTTTGAACAAAACCATGGTGATGGTACATCTAAATTTTATGAACATTTCACTTTAGTATTTAATACGTTGTTATCGTCAATATGTTATTTTTCTAGCCGTCCAACGGACGAGTTCAACACTAGTTTGATATATGTAAATAATCTATTCAAGCGATTAATTGACAGGTAATTTGAGGAATATCATTAAATGAAATGTAGCTTGACTAACTGAAAGGTATTAATTAGTCATACGGGCACTGCGGTATACAACAGAGTTTAATTTATATTATTGTCCAGTGGTTGATTACCTATAATTGTGAGTTGTTAAAAGTAGTTTACTTGTACGTAGAGTACTAAATTCAAGATACTACTGGTAAAAAAACAAAACGTGAAACTGATAGGGTTATATTATAAAGTAGAATTAGATAAATAAAATGAAATTGTTGAGTCTTACTTTAAGATTTTCTAAAATAAAATAACAAAATACTTTATATATTGACTAGTAGATCACCCGCACAATGCGCTAGAATAGTATATGAAATCAATAAAAAGATGACATTAACAATTGCTAAATTGATTCGAATACTATGTATAATTGTAATAGATGGTGACAATAAACATTATATAATATTTTGGACACTTAAAACAAACCAAATCACATAAAACTAAAAAGTTTTGAATTGAAAACTTTGGTTTTGATATTTTCCCACCTTTGACGGATGAATAACTAAGATTGTCACTGAAATTATATGGGTTTTAATTAAGGCTAGCACAAATCTCGCGCAATGCTACGGTGGTAGTAGATGGTAGTACGTGGTAGCGATTATGGTGACGATGATCTTGTTTCTGTTAAATACATTTTATATATTCATATAGTAAACTAATATTACTAAATTGTATTTATTTATGGTATTAGGCGAGTAATAAGGAACAATTTTATTATTGGGATGTTATATATAAGTTATTTCATAGGTGTGCATGGCAATCCTTTAAATTTGTACACAAAATTTGTATATCTTGGAGATTTACAACGACATATATTTTGTATTTGGTTTTATGATTTGATTTCATTTATGTATTAATGTGATGGATGAGAGGTAATTTAGTCAGTTTAATTTTTTAAATAAGTTTAAGTGTGAACAATGAACACTCTTTATAAGTAGTATTAGATTATAATGAAACATACTTAAGATCGAGGGTCTCGTTTGGTTCACATGATAATTTCCGGATTAATAAAAATGAATGGAAGGAATTGAGGTTTGATAGAATAAAAAGTTTAGATAATTGGAAACTCATTCAAAGATATTTTATATGTGGAATTTTATTTTAAAGTTGATTCTTCTCTAAATATTGAGTTAGACAATAACATATAAAAACTTTCTTTTTTAAAGCATAATATAGATCAAAATATAATTAGAAAAGGTAAAATAATAGAAAATAAAGTAATATAAAATATTTCATATGTATATTTGAAAGGAAACTGAAAGAAAGGAAAGAAAAAATAATTAATTAATTATACTCCTAATAACTATTGATTTTCACACACAAACCTAGTTAAATTACTTCATGATTAGTCATTTATTACTCTTTTTTATCCATTTGTACAATATTGTTCTTGTTAGTCTTCATCGCTTTATGCAATTTGTTAAGGAAGCTTCGGTTGATGGCAACATCCGTAGAGACACTCAAGGTTTAAATATAATCTTTACCGGATTAATAACTAATTTAAGATTTGATTTATTACTCTGTTTTATGCTTGTCTTGAGGTTGTTAAATCGTATTTCATCTGTTAATGTTCAATAGTAAGAACATTAATGGACTAAATGAGGTATATAACTTTTGGTTGTTGTTTTTTATTTATTTTTATTTTTTTATTTATGGCATAACAAACTTTCATTTGTTGACAATTTCAGGATCATTTATTTACGTGTTGTTTATCTTTTTAATATGCCTCTCGTAAGTTTTTTGATGGCATGGCATGGAGATTATGGAAGTGAGTTGAATGCTTACATATTTACCTTATTAAATATATACGCTCCATCTAATGATATTTGTCTTCACCATTGTTTCAGATCCTATAGAAAACAATGAATTTAACAACAACAATAAGAACGGAAGAAAACAATGAACTTAACAATAACAGTAAGAACGGAAGAAAACCTCCTGTTGATCTAGAAGCAACACCTAACCAAGTGGAAATAACATAAACCTTTAAACGGACCGAGCATGGTCCAAAAACTAGTTGTGGTCACCCTTTTGGTTTCTTACTCAATACAGGGAAGAGTACGCAATCCAAATACGGGCAGGAAGTTGCAAAACTTTGACAAACTGACTCTTACTCCTAGAAAATTAGTGTTTACGGGGTGTCTTTACGTTAACTACTAACACAAAGAGGAAGCTCCTAGATTTTGTCAATGATTTTTGATCAGTTTAAGTGACATCACTTCGATTTCTTCATCATGAGATTCTTGTTCTTATACTCCCCAACACACTGCAAAAACGTAAAAGAAAATAAATAATTAAATATTCCAAACCTACAATGAGAGTGGCAAGAATATATATACTATATTACACAAACCTCAAATCCAAGTCTTTGGTAGCAATTAAATGCCGCATCATTCCATGGAATTACAAGTAGGTACACCGTACACCATCTTCATCCCTATCAACATATTGGATATATTAATTACTTATTAGGAGTTAGGATGAAAATTTTATTAATAAGAAACTTACCTTTAGATGCAGCAATCTCCAAGGCAGTTACAACGAGGTTAGAGGCAATCTTCATTCTCCTTGAGCATTTAGAGACAATGACACTCGTAACATAAGAATCCAACATTGAGTCAGAAGCTTGATCCTATTTGTTGAGTCACTGATCGCTTAACTCAAGATGGTCACTGATTACAAGGATTAAGGGGGAGATCATAAGAATAAATTATGGGAGATTGTTGAAGTCATTAATCGCTGATAATGTGAAATCACTGATCATGCCTTATATTCACAGTCTCTGTCCTACTTAATAAAGAACTCTCCATGAAGAAAATGTTTCAAGTCAAGCTCCTGTTGCTAAAAGTCTTATAGTCGCTGTTTGTATCTTACACCAGCGAAAGTCAAAGAACTTATAAAGATCAAAGACTCAACTATGTGTGTCGCTGATACTCATCTATCAGCGAGAGTCTCCAAGTCTTCTTGAGTTCTTCCTTTTGCTGAATAAAAGAAGTCACTGAAGATTAGCTTTTCAAGTCATTCTTTAGGGCATGTTAGCTCGCACCGAGAATGAGGAGGATTGATGTATCTATCAGTGACTGCAGCATTAAATGCCGCATTTAATAAGAAGTTGACATTCGGCGTTATTACGGCGCAGCACGTGTTCCTCGTAACTTGAAAAGAGTAACGTGGAAGCATCTGATTGGTTTAAGGTACAAGGTGATATTTCCCAAGACAGAATGTCGAATCATGATGTATCACATATCAACTACCTCACCAATCAAGCAGCGACACATGTCTTTCCAGATCCGGAAATTAAGGATTTCAGCGTCTATAAATAGCGTAGTATGTTGTACTCCATTTGGTGTCGATTGTTTGTATTGTTACTTATTTTTCAGTAACTAGTTTATCTAAAATACAAACAACACCAGCGAGTGAACTAGTAGCGTGTTTGTCCACTATTAGTCCACCTCAGCGAGTGAGCAAGTTAGCGTGTTTGTCCACTACTGCTCATCTCCTTTTGTAAGAACTGTATTGTTTGATTTAGATTAGCTTTGGCTAATCTATTCCGCAATCAACAATAGATAAATTTTATCAATAAAAGAATTTATCTTTCAGCTAGTATTGCATCAGCAACTGAACTGCTTATCATACTTATATATTTGTGCTCATATTTCTGTCACTTAAATACGGTTAAAAACTTGCTAAATAAGTTAACACATTAAAACATAAAAGTTTTTAATTGTATTCAACCCCCCCTTCTACAATTAACTCACTGTTAACGATTCATAATCACTAACATAATAGTGATTAGGGACTCACTCTATTCAAACAATGTTACAATTTTTATATTTTTTGATCAGTTACGAAACAGGAGGCAAAAGGAATATATTAGGTTTCTTTTTTGGTTAGGTATTATGTAAAAAGCACTAACTTTTAAAATCTCGTATTTCTAATTTTTCTACAACCTAACTTCACTAATTTTTCATGCATTATGGACCTGTAAATGTAAGTAATATTGGGGTTATGAGGTAAGAAATATTAAAAGACAATGCAACCATACCTAGAAAAAATTCATTGGTATTTTTTTTTAGTATTGCTCATTTAAACCAACGTCTCGATACTTCCCTGCAAAAATTGTTATAATTAGTCATTCACGCTTAGTGCTAAACCAAAACTCTACAAGTATAACTCTATTATGACAAAAATCAAAACTATTAAGATTGTAAGCAAACTTTTAAAATAAGTAAATCAAATAAAAGCTATTGATTATGTACAAATACTAGTATACAACAACTATATATGTATAACTCTGTTTCATATATATCTTTTTTATACATGCTATCGAATGGTCCACAATTTTGATAAATGTATTTTTAATTTATTTAACCACTATTAAACGGAAAATACATCCCTTCTTTAAAAAAACAAATGCTTATCTTAATGCAATCGTTATTATCATTTGTATATACAAATTGCAAATATTAAGGGTTGGTTTGTAAAATGTGCAACTTATAAGGGCTAAAAATAGATTTATAGAAACAATACAAATTTATTTGAAAAATAATACAAATTGTAGGGGACTGTTGTAAAAATTTTGTCTACTCCCTCATTCACTCACCCAAATTCACCGCCATTCTTGCCTGGTTATCTGTGCATCGAATTCCTAGGGCTGTCTTTGAGGGTGGGGGAGGTGTTCGACCGCCCACGGCCTTTAAATTTCGAGGGCCTTCAATTTCCCCCCGTAATGTGATATGTAATATATATGATGATTATATAAGAGATTGACACCTCTTTTATTACCTAAGAGATCTTTGTTAGTACTAGATCTAGATTAAATATATATTTGAACAATATATAGGTCGACTGAATAGTCCAAAATTGAAAACTTACATTGATGTGTTATAGTTTGACTAAAATAGTTAACAACTAACAACTTTGAGAAAATATGTAATAACACAAGTAGTCGTGAAAACATTGATATCCAATAAGTGAAGAGTATAGGATATTACTCGCAATAAAAGTTGGGAAGAATAAGTGTTATTACACATCGATACTATACAGATACATATAAGCGAGTATATACAATGTATTTACATAGTCCTCATAATTCATTTTTGAAATATCAAATCAATGTGTGTAGGGGGGCAAAAAGGTGAAAGCAGCTCGGAATATATAAAAAAAAGGAAAAATTAATAGAAAATAAAGTAATATAAAATATTTCATATGTATACTTGACTTGAAAGGAAAACGAAAGAAAGGAAAGAAAAAACAATTAGTTAATTATACTCCTAATAACTATTGATATTCTCACACAAACCTAGTTAAATTACTTCATGATTAGCCATTTATTACCGTTTTGTATCAATTTGTACAATATTGTTCTTCTTAGTCTTCATCGCTTTATGCAATTTGTTAAGGAAGCTTGATGGCAATATCCGGAGAGACACTCAAGGTTTATATATAATCTTTACCGGATTAATTACCAATTCAAGACTTGGTTTATTGATCTGTTTTATGCTTGTCTTGTGGTTGTTAAATCGTATTTCATATGTTAATGTTACTTGCAAAACTTTGACAAACTGACTCTTACTCCTAGAAAATTAGTGTTTACGGGGTGTCTTTACGTTAACTACTAACACAAAGAGGAAGCTCCAAGATTTTGTCAATGATTTTTGATCAGTTTAAGTGACATCACTCCAATTTCTTCATCATGAGATTCATGTTCTTATACTCCCCAACATACTGCAAAAATGTAAAAGAAAATAAATAATTAAATATTCCAAACCTACAATGAGAGTAGCAAGAATATATATACTATATTACACAAACCTCAAATCCTAGTTTTTGGTAGCAATTAAATACCGCATCGTTCCATGGAACAACAAGTAGGTACACCGTACACCATCTTCATCCCTATCAACACATTGGATATATTAATTTATTATTAGGAGTTAGTATGAAAATTTTATTAATAAGAAACTTATCTTTAGATGCAGCAATCTCCAAGGCAGTTACAACGAGGTTAGAGGCAATCTTCATTCTCCTTGAGCGTTTAGAGACAATGACACTCGTAACATAAGAATCCAACATTGAGTCAGAAGCTTGATCCTATTCAAACAATGTTACAATTTTTATATTTATTGATCAGTTACGAAACAGGGGGCAAAAGGAATATATTAGGTTTCTTTTTTGGTTAGGTATTATGTAAAAAGCACTAACTTTTGAAATCTCATATTTCTAATATTTCTACAACCTAACTTCACTAATTTTTCATGCATTATGGACCTGCAAATGTAAGTAATATTGGGGTTATGAGGTAAGAAATATTAAAAGACAATGCAACCATACCTAGCAAAAATTCATTGGTATTTTTTTATAGTATTGCTCATTTAAACCAACGTCTCGATACTTCCCTGCAAAAATTGTTATAATTAATCATTCACGCTTAGTGCTAAATCAAAATTCTACATGTATAACTCTATTATGACAAAAATCAAAACTATTAAGATTGTAAGCAAACTTTTAAAATAAGTAAATCAAATAAAAGCTATTGATTATGTACAAATATAAGTATACAACCACTCTATATGTATAACTCTATTTCATTATATATCTTTTTTATACATGCTATCTAATGGTCTACAATTTTGAGAAATGTATTTTTATTTATTTAACCACTATAAACGAAAAATACATCCAATTTTAAAAAAATAAATACTTATTATAATGCAATCGTCATTGTCATGTGTATATACAAATTGCAAATATTAAGGGTTGGTTTGTAAAATGTGCAACTTATAATGTCTAAAAATAGATTTATAAAAACAATGCAAATTTATTTTGACAAATAATACAAATTGTAGGGGACTGTTGTGAAAATTTTGTCATCTCCCTCATTCACTAACTCAAATTCACCACCATTCTTGCCTAATTTTTCTGTGCATCCAATTTCTAGGGCCGTATTTTAGGGTGGGGGAGGTGTTCGACCGCCCATGGCCTTTAAATTTCTAGGGCCTCCAATTTTTTCACCGTAATGTGATATGTAATGTCTATGATGATTATATAAGAGATCGACACCTCTTTTATTACCTAAGAGATCTTTGTTAGTATTAGATTTAGATTAAATATATATTTGAACAAATATATAGGTCGACTGAATGGTCTAAAATTGAAAACTTACATTGACGTGTTATAGTTTGACTAAATGTAGATCCCTTGTGCCGGATCAAATCAGATCGTATAATCAATTATAAGCGCGGAAATCAAACAATCAATCACAAACGTTTTCTATAAGCTTTTTGTATATATTCACAATTGAATCGTAAAGCTATACAATCACAAACTCGTTTCTCTCCTCTCTACTCTCACAAAAGCGGCTCTCCCACACTCTCTCAAATGTCTAACCCTAAAACTGAATTCGACTCCTCTATTTATACTAAATCTGCCCTACCTGCGACACTAGCCAAGTGTCACAGGAGCCGACCTGTGCGACACTAGCTAAGTGTCGCATGTCAACATTTGTGTATATTTTCTATTTCACTATTCGTTTACAGACTCGAATATACACACTAATCACATCACATGTTAAGACTAATTGACTTTGACAATTACAAACGTTGACCAAGTGACTGACACACAAAATGCACCAACAAACTCCCCCATGTCAGCAGCTTGGTCAAATAAGTTTCCAATTTGTCTTCACCAACAAACTCCTTCATGTTTACAACAATCAGAAACTCCCCCATTGAGATAGCATGGTCTTCAGACAATCGTGATGTCCTGATTCATGTGACTGACACACATTTATCATACAATAAGATCTTCAAACTCCGTAACCATCTCTCAATCATTATCAGCTTCTCCAATAGAATTTATCTTCACAGTCTTTGAAGAATAACCAACATCCTTTATATCTATTTGACTTGAACAAGATATGTGATATTGAAGAAAATAATATAACAATAAAATCTTTTTGTATTTTTCTTTAATAAACAAAAGGCAAAGAATACCTAAAAAATAAATAAATTGGGGATATGATTGTTTTAGGTCTGCTTAGAGATCATATCAGGCCAACATGCAATTATTAGGAAATAGTAAGTGTTATTTCGATTATCAGTATATTTGTCCACTTTAAATTTACATAGCACACTTAAAACACCTTTTATAAAAATTATTTCAAAATGATTACTGGTATTGTTTATCCACTTAAACATGTTACATCCGTGTCTGTGAGTTAACCTTTTATTGTTAGTATAAATATTTCTCCATAGTCCCCACCTATGACATACCCCTGTAACCCAGACATGAACATAGCTTCCAAATTCAGAGAGAATATAAGAGTATCATTTTTAAGAATCAAGTCAACGGTGATAGGTCTGTACAAATGTACAACAAAGCAACATAACTTGATTCAGGTTTAAGCAAAACCATACTTGGTCAAACCATTTTGGTGACCTTGTTAGGTATCTTATGATTTAAGACTTTTTCAAGTTCATTGACTTGCGTTTGCTTAACTTTTAAGCATATACTAATTGAGACCAGGTCTGGATTTACGTACAACAGAGGAAACAATCAGTATAGACCCCTAAATGATTTCAGATAAACCTCAGGTTTAGAAATATGTCATGCTACGTTAAGGAATTAAGACATTTAGTCGTACATCATATGATGTTTACCACAAGATTATAGACATGTATTAGAATTGCTTTTTAATAGCTCAAAGATCAGTGTGTATCATGCCTACCAGTACATCATATGATGAAGCTAATGTTTATAAAAGCTATTTTAAATATGTCAGATAAACCTACTGACACATCAAACATACACCTTAAAATTTTCATTTTGTGCATGTCATATGATGTACAATCATTTCCCATGTTGTTTATAGACACAATCCAATATCTTTTTGAGGAATACGAATCTTGTTGTTCACATTTCTGAATTAAATAATCATAACTTTTAATATTCAAAATTACTCCCCTTGAACAGCAAATTCTTATTTCCAACCCAAAACACTCCCCTGAAACACAAAACATATTTTTGTATTTTTAATTTAATAAATTTCGCAACATTGCATTTCTTTGATACTAAAAAGTACAAAGAATGATTGTTGCATTAATAATAAAATTTAAAAGAAAAGTATCAAAATCACATATCAAGTCAAATCAAATTCCTGAGGCTGAGTTGGTTGATGTTGAGCATTTATTATTTTCAGATTTATCAACCATTTTATCTTTTTTTGTATCCCTTATAACATTTGTAACCTTAATGGTAGACTCTTCAGGTATATCTTCTACCTCAACGACCTCCTCAACACTAACTGAAGGTGAATTATCAGACTTGACAAAAGTAGACAATGGAAACTCTGTCCGTTTGGTTTTCTCCTTTGCATGCCTTTTGGGATTAGCTTTAGCTTCTTTAGATTTTGTAGCTGGCCAGTTGAGTAGTCAGCTAGAAGATCTTCAGTGCCCTCCTTAACAGGCAAAGGATAGTAGTTAGTAGGAGGAGGAAAGTAACCCAGTCCAAATTTACTATTCTTATCAGTCCTTTGCTTGCTAATGATTTCATCGAAGACATCTTGAGACTGTGAAAAAGTTGAGATTTCTCTATCAAAATATCCAGATTTAGATGTTAACTCATCAAGTTCTTTATTTAAAAGTTCAATTTCTTTAAGATAGCTATTAATAGCATCTTGTTGGCTAAAGACTTTTGATTTATAAGTTTGAGTGTCTAACTTATAATCCTCAATTTGCTTATCATAAAGTCTCTCATTAGCTTTTAGAAATTTATTTGACTCGGTGAGTTTAACAACTTTTTCTCTCGAATCTTCATTATCTAATTGAGAACATTTTAAAGAAGCATCAAGCTTAATACATGATATACAATTAACGGGTTCCTCAGGTTCATTATGTACCTCATGTGCATTAGAGTCAACATGTAACACCCCCAAATTTACTGTTTAGCGGAAGCAAGCTTTGGGGTGCTACTAATCAATAATCAAAACACACAAGGCATATAATGAACGACTCTATATGCGTCGTTTTACAAATACATTGATAATATAAGTCTTACAGTGTATAAATGTTTACAAAAGCCCAATAGTTACAATGTTTAGAGATTAATCGGTATAACTTAGTTACAAAATGTAGTAATGTAAAATAATCTCCTGACGTGTATGTTGACTCGAGCTATGGGCATCCTGAGTGAACAGGTCCTACTGCTGTTGGGTACCTGAGAACACATGCTAAAAAGGTCAGCTAACGCTGGTGAGCTCACAGGTTTGCATAACAAATATGTAAGTGTGAACCACAAGATTTAATGGTAACCGTTTGAAATGAATCAAATGATGTATATGTCTGCTATGAGGTCAGGTCAGCTCGAAATTTTTTTATTTCTACCATATTGTTATAGGGAAAAACGCATCTAAGATTTGAATTCGGGTAAAATCAAGTGATAAGATTTCAGGTCTCGGCACTTAGTAAAAATCTGGCATATGTTTCATGCGACACTTATAGCGACGCTTAGGGTCTTAGGCGTCACTTAGGAAGTGACGCATGAAATAGCAGAATCTGGGTAAGGGCGTCACTTATGGCGTCACTTATGGAAGTGACGCATAGTAAGGCGTCACTGGGTGGCTTGGGCGACACTTGGGAAGTGTCGCATAAAATTGGAAATTCTGAGTTTAGGGCGTCACTTAGGTAAGTGACACATAAGGTGGTGACACTTCCTTAGTGTCGGGTATAAGCGTCGGATAAGGCTTCTAGGCGTCACTAAACAAGTGACGGAGGTAAGTGTCGGGAAAAAGGGGTTTTATGCGGTACTTATGCAAGTGACGCAAGATTAGGGCTTTTAGCGACACTCAATGCGTCACTTAAGTGACGCACGAAGTGACGCTATTGACGGATTTTTGAGCTAAAAACGAGTTTTTCGGTTTCCGTTTGGTCCGATTCTTTTACCCAACCCTTATATGGATATTTCAAGCTTAAAGAAACAACTATAACTCAAAAACACTAAAAATCGAGGAGTTGCGGGTTTTGTCAGAAACTTACAAGTTAACGCGTGAGAATTTCGGAAAGATGGAATTGTAGATCGTTGCGAGATGGTCACTTTTCTTCAAACTGGCTTGACGATTCGATGACGTTTGAGGGTGTTATTTGATGTTTTAAGGTGATGGTGGTGGATGGTGATTTAGAGAGAAAAGGGGAAAAGAGAGAGGAAGATGGGTGATAAAATGAGAAGGAGGAAGGAAAATGGAGGGAAAGAAAGGGGGAAGGGGGCCGGCCCACTTGGGTCCCACCCAAGTGTGGTTGGCTCCAAATGTTAATTCTTGTATTTGCGATCCGTGCGGTGTTCGTTTTCCCAATCGTTTAAACGTTAAATAATTATTTTATACGTTTAAATATATGTTTTTTAAAATACGAGTGTTTATTCAATATTTTTGTTGAATTATATTACCTAATACTTAATAACTTAAATGATTTCGTTTGTTTGTGTGTTAAATGTTTAAGTCGCGTAGACGTTTATTATACGATACGAAATGAAATTGAAATATTATCAAAATAATATTTTGGGTATGATATCGTTATTATATAATTTTATATTATTTAATAAAAATGATCACTAACGTCCGTATTTACTTGAACCGAATTATATTCGATTTGAAACGTGCTCGATTTAACCAAATCGCGCAATTGTATATATTCAACGATATATATTATTTGATACACAAATTAGCCTAACACAATACTAATTACATGTATTACAAAAACAATTAGGACCTAACGACTAGTCCTAATTTGGCGGGTGTTACACAATATCTTTTATCTGAGCCACCATTGCAGTGTGTTGATCCTCTTCTTCATTTATCAACCTTTTCTTTTGATCATAAGCCTCTATAAGAGCGTCCCATAAATCTGTAGAAGTTGCTTGACTTTTGAATTTATTTATCACAACTTCTGACAAGCACATGGTAATCATCTCATGTGCTCTATTGTCTTTTTCAAACTCTTACCGTTCCTTGACTGACATTTGTGCTCTTGACTTAAGGACCCCATCGAGTCTTGGTTGCTCATATCGATCAATAGCGTTAAACCAGTTCCACAACTTTGGATCTTTGTGTTCAATGAACTTGCATAGCTTAATCTTCTAATTAGCAAAATCACTATAGAACAAAGATGTAGAAGGAGGCATTTTCGTACTGAAAGCCATTTCTGAATTTTCCCTCCAAAATTGAATTCCAAAATTTCAAAAACTTTCTGAGTATTGCGAAACTTTTCCGACACTAAAATTAAGTTATCTTAAGCTTAAAAACAAAATTTAAAATTACAATTTTTTTTGCATTTTTCCCGCCAAAATTTCGTTCGAAAAAGTCAAAGAAACAGTCGAGGAAAATCAAACTTTTTCAGACTATAATTGAACACTTTTAAGCCTACAAGAAAAATTTGAAAATGCAAAAAAATTTGGAGTTTCCCGCCAAATTTTTTTTTTTCCCGAATATAGAGCGACACTAGATTAGTGTCGCTAAGAAGTGTCGCTTAACAGGTAGTGTCGCTATATAAGTGTCGCACAATATCAGATGGCGACACTAGGATAAGTGTCGCTGAAAGCCAAGTGTCGCTATCAAGTGACGCACTAAGTGACACTAGGAAGTGACGCTAAGTAGTGACGCTAGGAAGTGACGCTAAGAAGTGACGCTATATCGCGGCTGTCATCTCCAAAAACCCTAAAAACAAAATTTTTCGAAACCCTAATGAAAATTGACGAACAGCAGACAATCTAGCACCAAAAATCAACCCAAAAATCGATATAATCAACACAAATAACCCAGAAACGAATTATAATCGATTAATACCTTCACGAATTAATCGAAACGTTCTAAACACGATCCGAAACCGTCGAATCCTTGATTCATGGCTCTGATACCACTTGTAGATCCCTTGTGCCGGATCAAATCAGATCGTATAATCAATTGTAAGCGCGGAAATCAAACAATCAATCACAAACGTTTTCTATAAGCTTTTTGTATATATTCACAATTGAATCGTAAAGCTATACAATCACAAACTCGTTTCTCTCCTCTCTACTCTCACAAAAACGGCTCTCCCACACTCTCTCAAATGTCTAACCCTAAAACTGAATTCGACTCCTCTATTTATACAAAATGCACCAACACTAAAATAGTTAACAACGAAAAACTGAGATATGTGAAAATAAGTATCAGAGAAATAAATAAATTATTTGAAAATTGGAGCATTACGAATCAGTTTCGTCGAATCTTTATCTTACTTGATATCTAGTTATAGGATCTCGTTTTCGTAACACGACAATTTTGTTCAGGGCCTCTAAAAGTTCAGAGACAGCCCTGCCAATTCCTTCAACAATTTTTGAATAGAATATAAAAAAATACACAAAAGACATTCCTACATTTAATAGTATAGACATACATTTAGTAGATCGAATAACAACCATTTAGGCTGCTCTAATCGGCCTAATCACTTATGCATCGGTTGGGTTGGGAAGTGATTGGAGTAGTGGTGTCATTGAAATGGCCTTAGCATATATAGGAATACGTACATTGAGATAGCTGATAATGGCCTTAACAACATGCAAGAACCGCGATGCGCACGTTGATGATGCGATTAGCCGATAATGAACTTGATCTGACTTTGTTAACTACTTTGATTAGGTTTTTCATGATGATTTGTAAAAATGGAGGGTTCTGTGTATGTATGTATGTGTGTATTCGTTGTATGTATAGGCCGATGTGGTGAGGGTTGTGAGTGTGTGTGTATATATATATATATATATGGTAGTGATCGAGAGGGAAGTGCCTTTTTGGGGGGAAGGGGGAAGCGTTAGTATGCATCAAGAAGCATATTACAATTATCAATCAAAACGTCAACAAAAAAATATTTTTATCGGTAAATAGTAATCAAAACTGATGCTATAAAGAATATTTTAACGAATGAATTTCATTTTTAAGTCATAACATTAATTGATGAATATTTATTTAATAAATTGTTAAAATGCAGTGTGATGCATATTAACTAATATGCATCGCGATGCATATTAAAAACTTTACATTATTTGAAAAATATTTTGAGTGTTAATATGCATCACAATGCATATTAACTAATATGCACCGCGATGCATATTAACGGATTTGGATCTAATATTCATAAATCGATGCTATAACTTGAAGAAATAATTTATCAAGGAAGCTTAACATTCATAACATCGATTCTGATTAACATTTACTAAATTTCAGTTTGCTTTTTTCAAGATTTGTATAGGTGAAGGTAATATGCTTCCTGATGCATACTAACGCTTCCCTCCTTCCCTCAAAAAATGCGCTTCCCATCATGCCACTATATATATATATATATATATATATATATATATATATATATATATAAATTGTTCTGTGTATATGTATAATCTGTATTGTACCTATATCCTATCACCGAAAACGGTGCACGGCACATATTCGTGTGTAGTAACACAATTTTGTTTTATACCATTTGCAAACTTTATATTTTTTATTAATTGTAAGTAATATACATCAACGTGTAATAACACATTTTTGTTCAATATTATTTGCGAACTTTATATTTTCATTTTATGTAATATATTATTTGCACTACTTTATAATATTCATTGTACGTAAAAACACGGGAAGTAGTCGTGAAAACATTGATACCCATAATTCATTTTTGAAATATCAAATTAATGTGTGTGTAGGAAAAAAAGGCGAAAACAGCTCGGAAGGCTGTGTACGAGAACACTATTGAGAACATTGTAGCGGAGTGAAGAAATTGCTACGAAGTACCATTCTCAACCTTATACAACTTTAAAACGGTGATGAGAATGCCTCAACTCCATGTTCTTTAAATATATGAAGTGAGTGAATTGATCTTGGGGATTAATACATTTATACCATACAAAGTAATGTGCAAAAAAGATATTATATTTTACTTTTGTTGCATATAGAGATGAAAAGCGTCTCTCTTTACTACTATCACGTATAGTATTTCAAAAGATATGAAATTATAGGCTACTTTATAAAACGCGGTTAAAACACCTCATGATTAAACTAATTAACTTAATATGGGGCACATCTCATTTATTAGACCTATCTTTAATATATATATATATATAGTTTGGATCAAATGAGAACACTTCAAAAATAAAGAACGGTGAGAACACCTCATAAATGCACAACTAGCCAACAAAAATCATTAGATTCACAATCATACATCTCAAATATGCAAAGAAAAACAAATGCACACTTCTAAAAATGCACAAAAATCGAAAAAAATGATTGATGCACGATTATCTCTATAATTGTGCATCAATCGTTTTTTCGATTTTTGTGTATTTTCAAAAGTCCGCATCTATTCTAATCAATTTTTCTACACATATTTGAGATGTATGAGTGTGAGTCTAATGATATTATTGGCTAATTGTGCATTTATGAAGTATTCTTACCGTTCTTATTTTTGAAGTGTTCTCATTGGAACCTTACATATAACAGAATAAATGGAGGAATTTAGACCCTTGATTAAACTCCCTAATTATAAATCAATGATCTAAATTTGTTTAAAATAAGTACACTTAACACCCCTAATATTTTTTGTAAACTTTGCAATTTATAAAATTGGTTACTTCTGTGTTAATTAAATGAAATGGCCATACCAAACAAAATCCCTAAAACCATTCCCTACGCTTCCCTCACAGCCAACCCTAAATCATCGATCTTTCACCCACTCCTTCATCATCCTGATCATCAATTTCTTGATATTAGCTATGGTTTTTTCCTCTTTTCTTGGTCGTCGAGGCGCCATTGCCTCTGAACTTAGGAAATAACAAATCGCATTCCCGTTTCTTCGTTCACTTCTTCGCTCACACAAACAGGTAGAGGTGGCAATTTTAGACCCATTAGTGATTATGGGTCAATTTGGTTAATTTTTAGGAGGGAATGGGTTTGTTGGGTCTCCTCCCCATTTTTTGGATGAGTCTAAATGGGTTTTTCAATATAACCTATAATTGTGTAACAATTAACCAACGGGTTTGGATAGGTCTAGGGGGTAAAAAAAAAAAATCACCTCATTTCATTTTTTTCATTTTTCACTCAAATAAAAAAAAAAATTTGATGAACCCGAAAACCCGACCCGAGACCCATTTGACCCGGACCCGTTTAAACCCATCCTTCTAAATGATCCATCTAGACCCGGACCCATTTAGACCCAAACCCATCTAGACCCGAGACCCGATCCATTCATTTTGACACCTCTACAAACAGGTAATATAGACTATCTTGAATTATCACGATTTTTCTGTTTGAATATGAAAATCTGTATTATTTATTTATTTTGGTTGTATTTTCTAGGTTTTCTCTTCCGCGATTGATTGATTTGGTTTCTTTGTTATTTAATTTATTATTAATGTGGTGTTTGTTAGGAGATCAATTGAGGATTTTATTTTAATTGGATTTAATATGATTGTTTTGGTTCAATTTTGGGAGAACCGATTCTCAATTAGTTGGTTCCTTGATTTATTCAATGTGAAAAATGATCAATTTTTTAACTATGATATGTGCAACCTTTTTCTTCGTATAATAGTTTTATGCTTACGTAGATTTGATTCCATACAACTAATCAATTATTTACGTGTTTGTATATTTGGGTTGATTTGAAGAAATCTTAACTAAGTTCACATGGTTTTACTGACCATCTAAAAGAGTTATGGTAAACATTTGGGTTATATTGTACTTTGTTGCTTAAAATTGCAGTTCAACATCTATTGTGAACTCACAAATAATGCTGATTTTGAAAGTTATTTTTTCGGTTTAGGATATTCAATGATTGAAGTTTGAAAGTTTGACTTTTGCGATTTGATTGAGTATTGTACCATATGATTTTTACGCAAATTTTTTGTGTGATTTTCTTTTATGTGTTCTTCTACAATTTGGGTAAAAGATTGCCAAATAGATAATAAAATACGGGTCTTGCAGTCTTCTCGATGCTCTTCCGATGATACCCTTACGATGATAAAGTGAGTTTTCTAACACCCTGTTGATTTTGTGTTGTTATACTTATTTTTTTTTTGTTGCCATCCTTTTTACTGTATGGTTCTTATATTCATTTGTTTTTATGGTTTTAATAATAAATGAAATAACTCGGCATCCCTATGAAATTTGCTGCAAGTTACACTGAAATGCACTACTGTTCTGATTGCAGGTTATATCTATGTAAATGTAATGCAAAGGAATTGTTCATTGAATTTTATTTTTACGCCTATTCTGATTACGGTTATTTAAATGTAGTAACTGTAATGGAAGTGACTTATTGATTGAGATTTGTAAACTTGAAGTGGTCAATATAATGTTCTTTCCTGGGTATATATATGCTATATGTGTTTTCGACATAAACCGACAAGTAGTCCATGGTAATACTTTCTATGAGTTTATAACTTTTATTTACTCTGCTTGAATGGTTGTTTCACACTCATTGCTCAACCTCAACTACCTTATTTGGACATCTACTAGATCATCATTGCATATTACTTATTAGTTATTACTTAAGACTTATTATTACCCACCTAATCGCAACATGAATATGAGATATTTATTTTTAGAAGATTTATGGGTTACGTGCTCAGCAAAATAAGGTTCAAAAATATAATTTCTTAGACTCAACCTCAACGCTCGAGCTGAAAAAACCTCTTTCAAAGTAAAAGCATTTAAAGACTTAAGTGAATTAGCAAAGGAAGTAGTTATTTTACTAGAATTAGATGGTTACAGAATTGATAATAGACGAAAAGGTGAAGACAAACTCTGTAAGTTGGGCCAGAGTCTCTATTGTGTTAGAGTATACACATTAGGCAGGAATTGATAAAAGTAATACTCCGTAGTATTATTCTTGTGATGTTAAATTGCAACTTAAAATATAGGGTATGTTTGACATACTAGCTTGTAGCTTGTAGCTGGTAGCTTGTGGCTGGTAGCTGAAGCTGGTAGTTTTTGGTAATATTTGTGTTTGGCAGAATAGTTGAAGCTTGTAGCTTATTATTGTAAAATGACATAAAAGGACAAATATATTAATTTTAAAAGATGATATATAATTACATGGAGGACATATATGTAAATTCATTTTCCATAAGCTACAAGCTACTTCCATAAGCTACTTCAAGTAGCTTATAGTTTTGGAGCTTATGGAAACCATAAGCTACTCAAACTTTTGGTAGCCAAATAGAGCTTATGAAAACCATGAGCTACAAGCTCCAAGCTCCCATAAGCTCTTAAAACGAGCACGCCAAATGTAACATCCGCAAATAGGGCCCAGTAATATTATAATAATTTCCTGATTTTATATTAATTATTTAATGAATTAAGAAATTAAATTGTTATGTATTAAGTTATTGTAAATAACTAGTCATAAAGCTAAATGGGTAATTGTGATTAGTAAATTATTAATCGTTTTAACTTTATGTAGCCGACGGTAAAATAAAATATTTGTTCCCGCAAATGTTTTTTAGTTTCCGGACAATAAGTTTGAAAGGAGACTAATTTTAAAGGGTACATAGAGTCGTGGGATGAGAGGCCGACTTAAAATTTTATATATATTTGTTCTTTTCTTTATTTCTTCAAAAAAATAAAAGAGTAAATACGAGATCGTCCCTGTGATGTCAAAATTAAAACCAACAACAAGCATCAAATCAAATTCCAATTTCAAATTTATGATCTCAGATTCATCATCATCATCCTAATTCTTTTCTTCCTTCTAAATGGTGAGTAATTTCATAAGTTTGTTTGATGGAATTGATTTAAATCCATGAAATTGATATGGAATTAGATGATACTTGATGATATATGATGATATGTGATGATATACGTTGATTAAAATGCCTTAGAACTCGTTTGAAACGTTGAATTTGATGATTTTGACCGGAATTACGAGCTGCTGTGATGAACAGGACGAACAGTGCAGAACCGCCTCAGGTCGCGCCGTGACCTGGGCTAGATCGCGACGCGATCTGCACTTAGTCGCGACGCGACCACCTGTTAATCACGACGCAACATTCATCAATCGTGATGTGATCTAAAGGATATCGCGACGCGATCTCATATATATAGCGACGCAATTATACTCTGCACAAGATCAGTTTCGTTTTCTGCATAGCTAGTATATGAGCCATATGTTACAAACGTCTTGTGAATCTAAAATAATAATAATAGACTGAAATGAGATGTTGGTCGTGAACTAACTTAAATTAGACGCATACTTGTGGCTTAACATGATTAATATTCATTTGATGATATAATGATGTTGGTATGATTCTAGTACTCATGATAGCAAGTTAGTACTAGTAGATTATGAAATGAGTTGTATTAATATGATTGAGTAAATGGGTCATGATAAATATGGTAACTTGGTAATATAGTTGTTTGATGTTACGCTTCGAGATAAGTTGTACGCTTATATATATATAAAGCGGCATAGAGTTGTTGATTACCATTTGGTTATTACTTACCATGTTGAAATGGTGTATTGTGTAATGTGATATTGTGATAAGTTATAACATTATATCATAAGTTCATTATTGACGATGAGTTACTAATTTGTGATATTCTGTTGTATTCTCAGATCAGCAGAAGACTCAGTGACATTAGACCACTGAGTGAGACGACTAAGGTATTGGTGAGTGGACTCGTACTCTCAGTGTGATTTGGTTGTAACATATTTGGTTACAACAAGTGAACGTAGTTTGATATTGTTGATTGTTGATTGATGAAATACACGTGTAATAAATGATGAGTCACCTTCGGGCATCTGGTGATTTGGAGGTCAACGATTGTTGGACTGGGATTGCTACATGTTAGCCAACATAGGAATTGTGAACATGTGTTGTGAATGGGGCTTATGTTGGTTAAAGGTAGCAAACAGTTATCGGTAATACCACTGTATTGGCCTGCAGTTGGTTATAAGTGTTGCTTGGTGCGTCTCCTGGGTCTGTGGATGTCACAAGGACCACCGATCCTCTTGATGATGTTGTGTCTATGTGTTATTTGCTGTTAATCAGTACTGTTATGCTGAGTTGTACTGATAGTGATAGGTTGACTCACTTAGCTTTGTGCTAATCCCATTATTTACTCCTCACAGGTCTTGAGATGATTTTGGGTTGGGCAAGGAGTGGACCGAAGAATGTTTGACTACCGAGCTTTAATCTGATATCTGATTTTATAAATCAGTGTTGTCCTTGTTGTCACATAACACCCAGATTGATAAATTAAGAATTAAATTAGTTGATTTTATATGTTTATTAATTGATGTAACTTATTAAAGTTTTAATTTAGACTCGTGCTTTCAATATATTATATTTAATTGACAATAAAAAGAAGGGTGTTATACCAAACATAGCCATAGTATGGTTGGATACATTGTACAGATTTGGCAAATTAATGTACATTTTTTTCAGTTACTTTTACATATTAATTTATATAATTGATAATTCGTATTTAAATTATTTTGAGGAATTATTTTATAGATGATAAACGACATTTACTTGAGGATTCCAAGCCGTCTAACTAAATATTTAATAATAATGAAAAATATAACCAAAATCGTACGGATATTCTTCGCAAAAACTATAGGTTATGAAGTTATTGACAAATTAACTTTGAATTATAGGTCATAACTTATTTAATACAAATTTATATCATAATTATTTTCTCTTAAAAGTATAATTTTACAAAATTAAATGTCGAAACCTGCATTATCGCGGATCCTTCACCTAGTATTTTATACATACCATCGATTATTCTTTTCAATTTAGTCATTTATATTTTATTTTGTTAGAAAATAGAATTGAAGGATGAAATTATATATTCCTAAAATGAAGAAACTTGAGACCTGTTTACCACCCCTACATATTGCTCAAAACAGAATAGAAGAAGCATGGCCATTAAGAATCATTTTCCTTTTGAAGATTTTAACAACAATAGCTGAAAAGAGAGGCACAAGTATAAATTTTTTTTTAGAAAGGAAACCTTAGGTTGAGAAGTTGATCACATACTGCTAGATTATAGGCTCTTTGATAGGCACAAGTATAAACTGTTTTGGCATATTATAATATATTTATTTATTTGGTTTTTATATCTAATCTCTATATCTTTATTGTTTTATGATTTAAGAACATTTAGTTAAATATGTTGAATAATAAGTAATAAATTAAATATCGTATACAATTATAAATATTGATTGATGCATGCATGTTGAACATTTGAAATGGAATTCAAAAGAGATCCATTTTAATGTTTAAAGTGGAAGTTGCCAATAAACAAATATTGATGTCTTTATTTTATAAGACAACAAGCTAGCCAACAATGGTCTTAATTAAATAGTAACTTTTTATATTTTTATTGGTTGTTGAAAAAAACAAACATATATCTTTATTGGGCTAAATTGCTTTAACACCTATATCCATTGCTTAAAATGGGAATAAAGACTTAGCCAACAATTTCTGATTTGCTTCAGTTTAATTTTATCTTTATTTCCCCTCCTCTAGTTTAGTTGTTATGCAAGAATATATCTCATTGTCACTCTGTAATCCGATCGGTAATTAAATGAGTATTTTTAATACGTAACACTTTTGTTAATAAAATACCATCTAATTTAATGCATGATTTGAGAATATATTTATTGCCTTGTATATTTGAAAAGTTGAAGTTAACAACATAATTGAGTAAGTGAGTGGGTGAGGGTCGATTCCAATGGTTAAATCGACAAGTAAATAAAACCGACTTGTTAAAGGAAAACACAATGAAAATATATATACATATTTTTTAATTTTCTTCTTTAAATTTTGATATTACACTGATTATCTGTCCAATTTTATGATTCGTAAGAGTCATGAGTCGAGACAAATCAGAAAAATCGGTTAATGACTAGTAAATATCAAGGTCATTCAATAGTCAAAGTTCAAATAGCCTTGTGTTTAGGTGATATATGACTCATATTACGTTTACCTTATATCTACAAAAATCTTAAATGTGTAATTCCAACTTCCAACAAAGACATGTATGCATGTGTTTGTAAGTTTTAATAATGTTTCTAAAGACACATGAACTTACTAATATACCCTTAAGTAACACTATATAGCGTGGTAAAAGAGACGAGTTATGGTAAGTTAGAAACAGTTGACTTGTAAAATGTCATATACCTTTAGTGTTATTGAATATTACCCAAAATTTCTAAATGAAGAAACTTAAATGTCAACCTTACACATATATTCTTCAAAAAACCAAACCTCAAAAGTAATCTAGTGATATAATATAAATTATATACGCAAGTAAGTTAAAAATTATAAAAAGTATCAGAGTATTATCTTATTTCATTAAGACCCATGATAATCGCTACGTAAATCAATAACTTCTATTAATCTTCAGAATCCAACAAATTCCAAAAGGTAAGAATATAAGCTTACATGACTAACGAACAAACAAATTTATTGTATATTAGTCAAATCACTGCAATTGGTATTTTTTTAACAACAAAACAAATCAATATATATATCAAGACGACACTAGTGATGAGCTAGAGTTATATAGGAGTTTTTAACCAATCTATCCAGCTACTAATCTTACCATCTCTACATTTAAGCTACCACTGCGATTTGTTATGGTTAGTAAATTAAGATATTTATTAGAAGATAAACTAAAATAAGTACGCTAAGATATTGAACTTGTAAAAATTGTTTCGTTATACATACACGTTTATTTTGTTGGCATTGACTATAAAGGAAAGTTTCGTTTTAAAAGAAAAATTACACATAATAGACGATATTTACTAGTTCAATACTTATATATATCAAATGAATATATGCTTCATACAATAGTAAAAAGATAAAATATAATATACTTTGAAACAATAAAACCAATACAATTATATCCAATTCTTTCTACTCTCTCCGTCTAAAAAAATGTACATATTTATATCACTCTCAAATTAATTGTTCACTTACAAAAGATAACTATTTTAATCATTAAACTCTTCATATTACCCTCATTTATTACCCTCACTCATTTATTTATTGAATAAATTCAATCAAAGTTACCCTCACGGCAAAATTTACATTTAATCCATCTATATCTATAGGCTAATACCAACAAAAAAGAAGTTTGGGGGCCAATTTTTGTGTAAATAACGTAAATATTGAAATCTGAATTTTAAAAGAGAAAAATATAATTAGTTGCGCCCATGAAACAATAATCAATTTGAATATATATATATATATATATATATATATATATATAAACTCTTACAGGAAGATATAAATCTAGTACTCATACACATCAATATAACCATTTAATCATATTATTCATTGCTAATCATTTTTAAACCTCTAAACAAGCATACATATTACAACTATTTTGTTTTTATGTTGCATTGCGTAAGTAGTTTGCTAGTCAAATACCAACTTTGGTTTCATATGTTCTCTTCTCTTTTAGCTCTACCAAATTCTTTTATGTATGTTTTAATTGTACAAGTTTAACTTAAGTACAGCATAACACTTTCGGACATTTAATTCATGTATAAAAGGTGAAAATGATCATAGGTAGAATTTAAATAAGTTATTCTCAAGGGAAATTAAAAAAAAATGTCACTTTTTTTGCACCGATATATCATTTTGCCCTCTCGGAAAAAAAATTGACGATATACCCCCTTCGGTCGCAAGAGCAAAAAAAATTTGCGACTGGAGGCCTTGCGTTTTGCGACCGAACGTGTTTTACCCGTGTTTTGCCACTACGACTAGTGTTTTGCTACTACGACACGTGCAGTCGTAAGACTTTTTGGTGATTTGCGACTTACTCCCGCATCTAGGTCCAAACGCGAATATTTTTTTATTTTTGCTCTTTGCTACTGCTTCCGGTAGCAAATAATTTTTGCTACTGCATCCGGTAGCAAAATTTTTTTGCTCTTTGCTCTTTGCTACTGCCCGGTTGCAAATTTTTTTTTTTTTTTTTTTTTACTTTTTGCTCCTACCACACATTTTATTGTTTTGTAAATACAATAAAATATAAAAATAAAATTTTTAATTTATCCTTAAATAATTATTGAGACACATAAATAAATTTTCAATTTATGAGACACATAAATATAAGATCCTAATAAATGTATAATAGATTTATGTGTCTCATATATTTATAATACATAAATATATAAATAAAATATATAATACATTTTATTAGGATCATATATTTATGTGTCTCATAACTTGAAAATTTATTTATGTGTCTTAATAATTATTTAAGGATAAATTGAAAATTTTATTTTCATATTTTATTGTATTTATAAAACAATAAAATGTGTGATAGGAGCAAAAAGTAAGAAAAAAAAAATTGCAACCGCGCAGTAGCAAAGAGCAAAAAAATTTGCTACCGGATGCAGTATCAAAAATTATTTGCTACCGGAAGCAGTAGCAAAGAGCAAAAATAAAAAAATATTTGCGACTGGACCTAGATGCGGGAGTAAGTCGCAAATCACCAAAAAATCTTGCGATTGCACGTGTCGTAGTAGCAAAACACTAGTCGTAGTGGCAAAACACGGGTAAAACACGTCCGGTCGCAAAACGCAAGGCCTCCAGTCGCAAATTTTTTTTGCTCTTACGACCGGAGGGGTATATCGTCAAATTTTTTTCCAAGAGGGCAAAACGATATATCGGTCCAAAAAAAATGGTATTTTTTTTAATTTCCCTATTCTCAATTAGATTTGCTTGAAAGGCTAATGTAATATTTAGAAAATATCATTCAATAATTCACAAAAATGCCAACCATACATCTTGTGTATGCATTTCCCTTCAACCAACTTTCGTTACTTTCCTAAATCCGGATTTCTTCATTGTCAACGAACGACTAATCACTAAAAGTCAGTCTTTGCCAGCTATTGTCAACACTGTCTAAAATGTGTTTAACCTCAAATGGTGATGGACGACCAAAGGGAAGAAAAATCCTTGCACTTTTGTGTATATATTGCATCATTCTGAATGCAAAAACTTCAAGGATGCCTTCTTTTAGGTGATGAAATATAACTATATGAGAAGGCCACTTGATGCCAGCGAATCATGCTGAGCAACCAGGAGAGATGAGCGAGGAATCTCCTGCAGTTTTCCATCATTTATAGAAAAAACCCGTTCGGCCATAAGAACGGTTTCCAAGCGGTGGGCAATGACAATAACCTACACGATTCAACCTCAATAAGTTAGTGATTTTCCTAAACCATGGTCAACACACCATTATTAATTTTAATATAACAAATAGAAAAACATGATAGAGGTGGCACAATAGGCTAGGCAGCAGGCTGGGTCACAGGTCACAACATCAACATGTGTTTTAATTTTCTTCAGTGAATTTCGTAAATTAAGGTTTTCAATCCAATTACAAATTTGATCTAATTACTTATTATAAAACTAGTTATGAACTTTGCTACATTCTGAATACACTTGGTGCGACTTTTGACCCATTTTCATTTTAGGCAACTTATAAAGTTACTCGATTACCTGTTGATGGGAGATAATTGTTATTATCTATAAAAAAGTAAAATTTCATTTAAATGGTCATCAGTTTGTACTTACAGTACGATCTTTCGTTAAGCGCTGCAAGGCTTGTCTCACCAACATCTCAGACCTTGTATCCAGTGCAGAAGTCGCTTCATCTAATACGAGAATTGAAGGATTCTGATACAGAGCTCTTGCAATAGCTACCCTGCGTTAATACATTAATGTAAAGTTGGTCTAGAAGATTAAAAGCTACAAGTTCATACTGATCAATAAATATGGTTGATCCATTTAATTATGAGTGTGTCTTCATGGTATATCACATCTCTAACGGGTAAAAGAAGCTAACAGAAAGTTCGGTCAAATGGGTAAAAAATATCGACACTTGGGACCACAAGGGGTGAAGGGCATTACTCAGAAAAATGAGTCCTAGAATAAGGATAATTAACATGTATAATTTTAATATTAAGGCTTAAAGTTAAACAAGGTACCTTTGGCGTTGGCCTCCACTTAAAAGTGAGCCTCTGGGTCCGACATTAGTTGCATATCCTTCAGAGAGTGTTTCAATGAACTCAACTGCATTTGCCATTTGTGCTGCAACCTTCACTCTCTCCATATCGATTTTAGTCATCAGATCTCTGTACCCAATATTTTCAGCAATTGTCCCTGAAAAAAGTGTCTGACAACCATTCATACGTCAGGAAGGCAAAACTAGATATGTTTAAACTAATTATCTATGTTATTTTTCTAGAGTAATACTATTCATATCATATTTATCTATTTAGGTACTTACAGTGTCCTGAGTAACCAGTCCAACATGTGTCCTTAATGTTTCCAAAGAGATACTCCGAATATCATGGTTATCAAGGAGAATACAACCTATTAACGAGAGTATTTCAGCATTACATATACATCTAACATCAATCAGTTGTAGAGAGTACTAGTAAGAGGTGACACAGTAGGTGGGCTGGGTAACAGGGTCAAGACACGTTCAAGTCAGGACATGTATTTTAAGAGGTGACCTGTAATACTTATGTTCATATATTTATATAGCTTTTTAAGAAAAAATGACGATAAAGGTTACATTATTTCAGTAATTATCTAAACTTAATTAAAATGACATAGGAGGTTTTAGGCGTTAAAAATATACTTTCAGTTACTTTTGTCCCATTTGACCATTAGAAATCAGACAGAATCTATATCAACCCGTTCAAAGTAAATGGTTTGAGATTTCTACCTCCTGTATTACTTTAACTTCCCCAACATCTTACCAGATAGAGGATCATAGAGGCGAAGAAGCAACTTTACGAGGGTCGTCTTTCCTCCCCCTGAAGGTCCCACAAGAGCAACTGTCTCCCCAGCTTTTATATTAAGATCAATCTTGTTTAAAACGAGAGGCATACTGTCACCGTATCTAAATGACACTTCACAGAATTTTACCTCTCCTGCAACAGATTCTAAATGAACTTCATTTAGTTCCTCAATAACCTATACAGATGTAACAGACGTTTATTAAAAATTCAAACTACCTTTTAACTGTGTAAACCACATCGAGTTAAAATGTACCTTGGGCTTAAAACTTGAAAGTTGAAACAATCGTTCAATAGCAGGCTCTCCTTGCTTTAGCTCATTGTATGCTTTTCCCACATCCTATGACCATTTTTAAAAGGGAAAAATCAGAATGGTGAAATTATAAGACACTACACATAGGCTGAACCATAATACCAGAGACCATAATTAGCAATTAGGAATCATATCATTATGAAAACGTAGGCACAAATAGGGAAGTCATAATCACATTGCACATAGAACGTGAAATGATTCATGCCATCTATTAACCAAGATTGATTAATCTTATTCCAAGTTTTGAAGATCCATCTTTTAAATCAACAAATTTTTAGTATCAAAGTTAGCAACAGATCATGATTAGTTGAACTGTTAAACTATGATGAATTTTATACCAGCCAGTCAATAATGGCAGTCACACAGTCACACTAACAATTTTGTCGCTCTCTGGTTGAAAATCATTTGAAATTATCTTCACAGGAAGTTGTAAGCATAACATGCAGGAATTTGTAAGTTATTGAAAGACAACGGACTGCCTATATATGAACGTGTGAACTCCTGCATAAATTCAAACTTTTCCATTTTGAATTGTCCCAAAAAATGCAATATTTGTTTTTGGGTAACATTATGGATATTTCATCAGAATTGAAACATTTCAACTAAACTATGCACATGAAAAGGCGATGGGATACAAAGGATAATGTAAATGATGTATGATATAAGAAAAATGTAAGGAAAGTAGGGAAGTGAATAACCTGAAGTGGTTCAATCAAGAGAACCAAAGATGTTAAGAACGAAACTACACTAGAACAATTACACGCAGCAACCGATGAGCCCATAAAAATCAAAAGCAGCATCCCGAATAAAGTTAGCTGTACCATCTGAGGAACCAATGCCTTCATTCTCTTTTTATTTAAACGTTCATACAGGTCATCATGAGCAAGCCTCTGGAATCTCATACACTCACTGTATTCTGCATTGTTTGCCTTCACAAAAAGGACTGAGGGGAGGACCTAAAGGACGTCAAGTCATCAACAATCACAATTCGTGGAAAGATTGGCCAGAAACAACAAGAAAGGGAACATCTACCATAAGATGGTCATTAGACATACCTCATTAAGATAGGCTGAGAGAGCAGCAATGCTTAAATTCGCTTTATTTGATATATCACGGAGCTTTTCACCAAAATATGTACTCACAACGGCCATCAGAGGTATCACCTTCAGACATTTCAGACAACATTACCATAAAACTGAATAAACCATTAACATAAAATGAAAGGGCAAACTAGCACACATTGTACCAAATCTCCTTGGCATTGTGAGGGTCGGGAGAGAAGTCTTTGCACCCAACAAGAGGTGTCAAAATGGGTCAAAATTTGCGCTAAGTGTATGTAAGATGCATGAACTCATACTTCAATTCATTCACAAATTACATCATTATTGAAATGATATAACCGAGTAATCATCTTTGACACGCTAATTATTATCAATAAAAAACACAGACAAAAAAGGGTTTTGGGCCAATTTGAACTGACCTACCGCTTCGGCCCATACAGAGAATTACCCACCACCCAAACCTCTCAACCCACACATTATGCCACCTTCACACAAAAGCTTTCGTTACACATTACAAAGCGACTGATACTGTAACAGATAATAAAGAAAGGCATCTGCTTACCAAGGCACAAACTAACGAAAGAACAGGGCTGATAACCACCATCTGATTCGCCATTGCTAATAGTTGCAGGGAACTAGGCACGATGGTCTACCAATATAGAGAATAGCAATTATTAAAAGTTTGAAATAGAAACTAGTAAAAGTGAATGGCTAATGAAGTAGTAATATAACTTAAATTAAACATCCATATCATCAACCCATACAAAACATAAATGTCAATAAATATGAAACAAAATACCGACATTCAACAAAGCGTAAACCGTATCCGCAACATCAGAAGCCTCAGCAGTAATCCTATAAGCAACATCACCAACTGACTTCCCATCACCACCTTCAAAAAACCCTAAATCTCTATTCAAAACCCTACCAAACACAAAAACCCTAGCTTTATACACCGAACGTAACGCAGCTTCCCACAGCAACGACTGCTGCAAGTAATTCGATACCAATCGAACTAAAACGAAAGCCCCAATCACCAAACTCTCGTTTCTCAGTAGTTCTACACTTTTCACGGCAGACAAGTTTCCCACTTTCGGTACGATTTTCGATAACGAGTAAACCGAAACAGCGCTCCAAATCCATCCGTTGAGGATTGTTTTCCATTCTGATTGAACGTAGGGTTTAATTGAATTGAGTGACGTGGATGACTTAATTGAACAGGAAATTGGAGTGAGGTTGTAGGTTTTATGATGATCATGACGTTTTGTGAAGTGTGGAGTGCACGTGCTGATTGAATTTAATCGGGTTGGTTTAAAATTAGGGTTTAATTTGAGGGATGAAGATGATGGTGGAATTAGAAGGATCATTTTGGTTCGTGGTGTGAATGATCTGTTCCCGCCTAAACCCTAACGATACCTTTTTATGTTTAACTATTTTTTTTATTTGTTTATACTAATACTAATATTAATTAATTGAATGCCGAAGTTTTTTATTTTATTTTTAAAAAAAACGAGGGAGGAAAATGATGTTATAAGAAGAACAGCTCAACAAAGGGGGTTGGATTAATAAATAATTTGTTTGAAAGTTTCTCTTTTATAAGATCTTAAAGATTAAAGATAAATTTTATATGTTACAATGAGTAACTGTACAATAATTCTTCTAGCTATAATTTTATGATATTTGATGAAATATGAAAATCATTGAATATGTAGTGATCATGTGATATCATTAGGAAAACAATAAGAAAATAATTAGTTTCTTTTGATTTTCGTAATTTTTTACTTTAATCTTTATCGATCTTAGTTGTTACGCAGTTATATTCTCGGATTCTATTTATATCTTTACAATGTTATTGATAAGAATATAAAGTACAGAACCTTTAGATTCATAAGCTTGCATATGAGATCACGTGATAAGGAACTTAATTTGATGTTTTTAAATTGTAAAATTACAATGAGGTTAACTTCTATATAAAACTTATGCTCTATTCTTTGATAATATTACCTTCATCCTACTTAAAATATCCACTTTAACTTTGCACGTAGTTTTAAGATTCTTTACTAACTATCATTTTCAACAATTAAATACCAAATCTACCTTCTAAAATTCTTTTTAATTGATTAAATAATTCTTTTTAATTGATTAAATATGAAAGTGGATAACAAACTTGCATATTACTCCGTATAATATATGATATGATTTGATTTGTCTATTTAGACAAAACTTTAATATACTTCAAAAAAAACTTGCTGAAAGCACCAACCAGAGTCATGCTATGACCAAACAGTCCTTCACTTTCAAAACCACTACCAACTACCTTTCCCACCATTTTCACACCACCGTCGCCACCGTAACCAACAACACTTCCACATCATGGAACACCCATCTCCGGGAGCTAACCAAACACGGCAACTACCAACAATGCATCGATCTCTACCGCCAAATGCTCCAATCCGGAACACGTCCCAACGCGTTCACATTCCCAGTCGCCCTGAAGTCCTGTGCTGTCCTATCACTCCCAATCTCCGGCACACAGCTTCACTGCCACGTCATCAGAACCGGGTGTCATTCGGAACCTTTTGTTCAAACAGCTTTGATTTCCTTGTATGGGAAATGTTGCTACATTGAAGATGCACGGAAACTGTTCGATGAAAGTCCCGAGTCGCAAAAACTGACTGTTTGTTATAACGCGCTGGTAGCTGGGTATACGAAGAATGATCGTTTTTTAGATGCGTATGAGTTGTTTAGGAGAATGAGAGGTTTGGGTGTTCGTGTTGATGCTGTTACAATGTTGTGTTTGATTCCTGGTTGTAGTGATTGTAGAAAGTTGAAATTTGCAGAATCTTTACATGGGTTTGCGGTGAAAAATGGGCTGGATGGTGATTTTTGTGTAGGGAATTGTTTGCTTACGATGTATGTAAAATGTGGGTGGAAAGAACTTGCTAGGAAGTTTTTTGATGGTATAGTTGTTAAAGAGTTAGCTTCATGGAATGCTATGATTTCAGGGTATGCCCAAAATGGATATGCAACTGAAGCGTTGGAACTTTATAAGGAATTGGAGTCATCCGGTTTGGAGCCTAACCCGATAACACTTGTTGGCGTGTTATCGTCTTGTGCTCACCTTGGTGCACGAAAAGTTGGTGTGGAGATAGAAAAGAAGGTACAAAATAGTACTTTTAAAGACAATGTTTTTGTGAATAATGCTTTGATTAACATGTATGCTAGATGCGGTAACCTTGTAAAAGCCCAAGAGATTTTCGATAGTTTGTTGGATAAGAACCTAGTATCATGGACAGCGATAATAGGTGGTTATGGGATGCACGGGCAAGGTGAAACTGCTGTTCATCTTTTTAATGAAATGATAAGGTGCAACATTAGGCCTGATGGGACGGTTTTCGTTAGTGTATTGTCCGCGTGTAGTCATGCTGGGTTGACTGACATAGGGTTGGATTATTTTGATTCGATGAAGATGAAGTACGGGTTGAAACCAGGTCCGGAACATTACTCGTGTGTGGTGGATCTTTTGGGCCGGGCGGGTCGACTTGATGAGGCTCAAAAGGTTATTAAAACAATGCCGATGGAACCTGATGGTGCGGTATGGGGAGCTCTTTTGGGTGCTTGCAAGATTCATAAGAATGTTGACCTAGCCGAGGTGGCATTTGACCGTGTAATTGAGCTTGAACCAACCAATATCGGGTATTATGTTTTATTATCAAACTTATATACCGAAGTCAATAACACTGAAGGCATTCTACGAATACGGGTCATGATGAAAAAGAAAGGGCTCAGAAAAGATCCGGGATATAGCTATGTTGAACATAAAGGAAAAACTCATATTTTTGTTGCTGGTGATCATAATCATTCACAAACAGATGAGATATATGCAATGCTTAATAGGCTTGATGATTTGGTAAATGTTACTAGTAGTAGTGGATTGGTTCACAGTGAGAGATTAGCTATTGCGTTTGCATTGTTGACCACTGATATTGGGCAGGACATTCTTGTGATAAAGAACTTACGGGTATGTGGAGATTGTCACGTGTTTATAAAGTTGGTTAGTAAGGTTGTAGATCGTCAGTTTATTGTTAGAGATCCGACCCGTTTTCACCATTTTAAGGATGGAGCTTGTTCATGTAACGACTACTGGTAATGTTCACTTTCTTATCGTTTTTGAAGTATAGACCAGGTTATTCAAGGATTTTTCATCTTTGTGGTCATCTGGATGAACAAGCACAGGTGCATCTTATAATTCAACTGTTAAACCCCTAAACAGATCAAAGTCAAATCATGTGGTTATTTACAACAGCAACAATTTTCCGAAAGATGCATACAGAACCAGATTATATCCTAAAGAGGCCAACAGAGCAGGTGCTGAAAGGGTCTTACCTTGCCCATTTTTGTATAACATGGTTGTATGAAGTGAACAGACAGAACAGAACGAGGATTTAAGTGGTTTATAAAACCTGGTTTTGAAACAGAAAGGTCTATGAAACCTGGTTTGGAAACAATGTGGGTTCAGAGAATAGTACAAAGCATTGTATTCGCCAGTATACATGTATTCACCAAAACACATCATTCCTACAGTTATTATGCTATGTTGATTTTGATTAGCGAGCAACTCCACGTGGCCATTCACATCATCTGCACACCAAAAGCAACAATATATCGTTGAATTTTAACCGAAAAGTTTGTTTTCGTTGAAGAATTTGACATACCATCTGTCTATAGATAATTAATAAACGTCGAAGAAATGAACAAAAGGCTACTCATTTCTTTGGTTTGTTGAAAACATTATAGACAACCGTATATTAGTACAATTAAAGCAAACTATCTCATACGATTAATGATTTTCACATGACCCAAATTCAGATGTCCAAAACACGAGACTCATCAACAAACGTTTTCGTAAGCAAATCTCAAATTACAAAAAAGAAAAAATAATCTAAGATAGTGAAAGCAGAGGAAGCAACTTAACTCAAATGGAACTATCGATATCAAGGGTGCAGTTTCTTTTCTTTTCCTACTCAAGAACACACAACTTTTCTACTATTCTTCTTCTTGCTCACTTTCTTTTCTTTCATTTTTTCTTCCATCTCTCTAATGACGTCTCTCGAGAAACACATATCTATAGGTGAAATCATACTCTCCACATACTCCATGCCATTCTGTCCCAAATAGTAAGCTTCATCAGATAACGCAATGTTAAGTATTTTATACGATTTTTTGGACGCGTCAAAGATGATGAGTTGTTCGCAGGAATACTTCAAAAGAATTCTTCCACTATCCATTATAGAAAGAGGCCAGTAAAGTGGATCATTGAAACCACCGAAAGGTGATTGGAATGTATAAGTTTGAGCCCACGAGTACTTACAGTCGTGCCCTTTCATAACCCACATCTCGAACCCATCATCCGAGTTGTGGTTGAGCAAACATAGACATCCATCTATCGGACCTAAAAGACAGTACATGTCCATATCACATGTAATCCAATGTAAAAATCCATTAGAAAATGTACCCACATTTATTCAAACCGAATGTCTCTAATGTTGTGTGCTGATGTATTCCATGAGCTTTTAAAACAGTACACTTGACAAATATCCTTACACGTTTTAAGTCTAACAATCTTTAGGTCATCAGGGATTGCACCATAGCCAAATCCGTATCCATTTATACCATACACACGATCAGGCGGACGTGGAAGTTTCTTCGACACACGTGAAAATGGATTATATAGGATCATCGTTCCACAATGTTCCAAAAGAACTATCCCATTCAACGTTCCAATGATAAGATTTCTATGTTTTCTACCATGTGAGTGATCTTTTAACAGACGACAACAATTGAGTATCGTCGTCTATGACATGTATATCTTTGTTTAGGGGCAGAATGATGGATTTTCGTGATCTTAACTTCATAAAGTAGGGTTCGCTAAGCATTAGATTCCAATGTTTCGATACACATCGAAACTGAAAGAAGGGTTTTGGCGGAAGCCGAGCAAGAATATTAAGAGCGATCTCATCAGGTAAAACAAAACACGAACTTGATTTTTGATTAGAACGCTGGCTTTAATTCATCGCCATTTATTTAAGTTTAGGGTTTCTCGGTGTCTTAATCTATTTATAGATCGATAAGCTAACATAGTCCGTACCTATCCAAGATTATATATAACTTCCATATTTATTATATAGGTTTAGGATTTGGAAATTTAAAAAAGGTATTCTAAATTAACTAGGACTTTTTATGAGCCAAGGCCGAAGGGAACGTATTGGGCCTAGCTCCAACACCATCATAATATAATCAAATCAAAGAAAGATTGATGGATGAATTTTACAAGAGTCTACTTCTGAGCTATTGATGGGAATAATTACATGTGTTCCCGAATTATAAAGAATGGGAAGGAAATTTACACGTTTCTTGTTACCGAGTTAGAGCAAATTGAAAGAAATTTCATTAGCCATCCTTCAATTTCTTCTCAATACTACGCATAAAGTTTGAAGAGAGGAGAATGTCACGCAACTTGCATATCGGTTTGCGTAATTGTGTTTGGATTTGTGAGATCTGACCAATCAACAGTGACACTTTTCAATTGAAGAATAACACTAGACCTTGAGATAATGAAATCCAGAGTCTCCACTCTCGAATACTCTGCTTACACTGTTTTTACGAATTTATAATATCACACACACACACAAGTGCATAGAGTGTAATTCTAATATCATCTTATCGTTCCTTGTATATATATCAATCTGACAGAATATTACAAAGAGTAATCTGAAGTTGATTATGTTCATACCATCTGTCTGTTGATAATGAAAAACGTTAAGAGTATCATAATTTTCTCATGTTACCCAGCCCATGTGACCTGACATGACCATCTTGCCACATCTACGACTAGCTAACTTGCGAGGTGTGTTTCGCTGAAGAACCACATTAAGCAAAATACAAAAAATAGAGTAAAAATGAAATCAATAAGAACTCGATTAACAAGGTAAAAGTCAGAATGCAGTTGATACACCACTTGTTTCACCAATTAGGATAATCAACTGGCCACAAATCAGCTTCAGTTATCACTAGAAACATTCTGGGAAATAAGAACTCAATTACATAATACACCAATATCATACTCATACGGGTCTGGAATCATTGACCTCTACTGACTGGCTCGAGTGCTTCAACAGTAACCACACTATTACCTCTTATCACCTGCGGAAAAAAGACAAGATAAGCTTTTTTTTTGTTCGTGTAAACACTTAAGTGCAGATTTAAAATTCTAGTATCATTAACGAGATACTTACCACCATGCCAATTTCATTTTTCTCATCACCATTGACTTCCACAGTATTGTCAATCACAAGGTTCATGAACTGGTCAAAACCACGAAGAGTCCCAACCACTGTCCGATTAGCATTCAACTTGACTGCAATACAACGTTTAAGTAAAAAAGATGTTATTATAGTATCACAGCACATTCTTCATTCCATGGTTGTAACCAAAACAAGTCACAATATTGTTTCTAACTAGAAAATTCTACTCATATATAAAACCAAAATACACCATAATAACTGATATGGAGAACAGGCGTTAATCCATCAAAGAAAATTCACCAGTTACACATTAATAGAATTTTAAATCTGCAGAAAACTCTAACATCTCTAAATATATATAATATATAAAAAAACTTCAACACACGATATTTGGAGTAAAAAGCAAAGGTGTTGCAACTATCACGGGTAAATAAGCCACAACATAGATATATTAGTATACATTTTCTACTCACTACTCATTAAAGTCATTATACACACAACCAAATAAGGCAGTTCCACAACACATCAAATTCAGTATCCATGTTTCGCTACAGTCGGTCAAGTACCTCTAGAAACTCAGCAACTACAGAAATGCAACGACTGCCATGACCTAATTATTCTCGATAGAAGCCTAGCTTTGAAATTACTAAACATTCTGTGTGCATCATCACATACTCTCGGTATATGTAGCATCATCTATCTCTTATCCCTATGTTTCATTATACTTTAAACCTACATAACTATGATTTCATGTTACAACCTAATTCGAACAAACGCTCCACAAACAAAATTCATTCTAAAATCAAAGCACTGAGCAGAATTGAAATAACATAATATATTTATATAATTTATGTGTGACAGTGAAGACTAAAAAGGAATTTTTGCCCTAATTTCATTAAATATGGCAACGATTAATTAAAGCTGTAACATATAACAATAACGACTACGTAACAGAATCGAGAACTTACTCTGTAGTTGCTTGTCCATGTACCTGTGATTTTAATTGAAACAAAAAGCAAATATCGTAATAATTAGAAATTGCGAGAGTAAAAAAGGATAATGATTAAAAAGGAGAAATAGAGAGTGATTACTTCTTGAGATCTGGAGGTTGACCTGATCTGCTCATGGCGAAACCCTAATTTTTGAGATACAAACCGAGGAGGTGAGGTTGAATATTTTGGTGAGGTTTATCGCGCGCAGAAACCCTAATGCATACGCAGTTATGCACCGCTGGCTTTTATACATCAAAAATAAATAACTTTAATCAGGAGGGGCTTTTTGTAAGGAGAAATTTACTGACCATTCAACGCATCAATTTTACTAAATGGACCGTGTCAGGAATTTTTTTTCATTTTAAACCAAGTTATCGCCGAATGCACTTTTTCCTTTGGCGATTCGGCAATTTTTGGTGATACTTCATCCTCTCACGACACGTGGCACCTTATTTTCGTCGGAAATGGAAAACATCGTCGGACCCATAATCTTCGCTAACCTGACAGCTGTAATTCAAAAATCGCCGAATTGTGTAAATCATTCGGCGATCGGCGATTTTTTTGAAAAATCGATTTTCGAGCCCAAGACCCTTCTTCTTTATAAAAAAAAGAAGATATTGTGGATGGATGGTAGCAATTGTGTTATTTGTATACACGGTTGTTGATTTGTAATTTGAATGCTTGTAATGATATGTTGATGTGTTTTAATTTCATTGATTGATAGTTATAATTATGCAGTTATTATTTTGTGAATTGGTTACGGACGGAAACATAGAAAAGTTAGTTAACAGAGGGAATTGAATTATTTGTCATAATCTCTCCATGGTTCAAGGTTTCATACCTCCACTAGCATCATCGGCCAAACGATATGATGTACCACTTCAAGGATTGGTTGCGAGTATTTTTTACAAGCCGATAAACGTTTAAAATAAGCAATCCCTCGAGCGAGACACGGAAGAAGAAGGGTCTTGGGCTCGAAAATCGATTTTTCAAAAAAATCGCCGATCGCCGAATGATTTACACAATTCGACGATTTTTGAATTACAGCTGTCGGGTTGGCGAAGATTATGGGTCCTGCGATATTTTCCATTTCCGGCGAAAACAAGGTGCCACGTGTCGCGAGAGGATGAAGTATCACCAAAAATCGTCGAAGGAAAAAGTGTATTCGGCGATAACTTGGTTTAGAATGGAAAAAAATTCCTGACATGGTCCATTTAGTAAAATCGATGCGTTGAATGGTCTTGTACAGTAAATTCCTTTTATTTAAATATCAATTTTGTTAGTCGTTACATATATAAGATAAAACTAGTACTCGTGCATATTAGCGGTGAGTACCGAAGTTATTTTTTGATTCACACAATTTATTGTTTACACAAAGAGTTAGTGATGATAGAAAGTGTTTTATTTTTTGTGTCGATTTAAAATGTTGAATAAGTTGACATTTAAAATATTTCATTGAAAAAATCAACAATCACAAAAGTTCTATTTTAAATGTAAATCACACTGTTTATGTATGGTATGTATGGTTTATTATTTTATGTCTTGTAACTCTATCTATATTTTTTAAAAGAAAGTTTAATGATATGATATGTTAAAATTATAATTTAATATTGTGCAAAGGTTAAAAGAAAAGGGTTGAATTTTATAAAATAGTGGTTTAATTAGAAAGATTGAGATAATTAATGAAGGTCAATATAGACTCTAACCATTGTTAAATTCAATTTTAAGAAGACGATGGAGATGCTTTATATATGGAAGTTGATATATATAACAAAAAAAGTTATTCATACATCAAACTGTACAACTGCATCTGCTTATAGTACAACTACACTATAACATAATTTTGTGTATGAATAACTTTTTGTTGTTGTTGTATTTATCACCACCTTTATATATAGTTAAGTTAAAGATAAGATAATACTATTGTGCTTAATGATTATTATTATTATTATTAATGATTATTACTACTATTGTGCTTAATTGAAAATTATATTACTTTCATAACTAATCTTAAAATAATTGATGTTACAGTTAAAAAGGATCATGATCTACTATCTACCAGGTAATATATCTTAATATTGTTTATAGTTGTCGTTTAACGAAACTAAACTAAAACATCTATCATTGTATTTGTGTATGTATGTGGGGTGGCGGGTAAAGGGGATATATCTAGCAAATTCATTTGTGTATGTATGTGTGGCATTGTATTAGTGTATGTATGCGTATACGTAGCATGTTTTGTTTCTGAAGCAGTTAAAAATGGTTGATCTTATTGTAGCTCCAAATGGTGTAAAGGCCTCATCGTGTAGTGACTTCCATACAATTGTCTAACTAAACTTATATCTACCAAAAAATGACACGTATAAACTTATAACAGTCTAACAGTCTTAAGATTAAAAGATGCAATTATCAGTTCAACGATCATATCATGCCAAGGAAGGTCTCATGTTTAAATTTGTAAGGAGTTATATTTAGCGTTTTGGATCATAGCCATGATTGTGCCTAACTTTAAACATTGTAAAACTAGTTAAGAGAAGGATAGAAAAATAAATTAATAAAAATTAAAACATATCAGTGACTCTACTAATTGCCAGCCTTAAAGGTGAATTTGAGTTGCCAAACCCTCACATGGTCACATGGCATGCATGTACTTCGGCCAAATGGGTACATTTGTGCTACTAAAAAGATTTATGAAAGTTTGGTCACATGGTGTAAGGTTTCAAGTCCTGTCTTCAAGATGTACAGATACATTTCCTACAGGTTAACAAACTGTTGAAGGTATTTCTGCTATAAGTACTACAACGTACCGCAATACGCACAGACATAGTCAATAAGATCATAGTCACCCTTTCAACTGATCACATTTTTCTGTAAATTCTGAAAAATCTATGGCAGCATCTGTTTATGCATACGAATGCGGAAACGTAACAATGGAAACAAGTTGCAGGACCAGCAAAATTATTCAGAATATTAACGAGGTAGCCCCAAAATTACATTCAAGAACATTAATCAGGAATCCCTAACAAAATGAAGTCAAAATTACAAGTATATTCATTAAGGAACACTAGCCCCAATAAGAATTTTCTTCATATGATCCACAAAATCTTGCATTTGTTCCCTTGAATGGGTTGGAGATGGATATACACAAGCACAATCAAGCTGACCATCATTGATTGTGTCAAAGATTGCGAGTGAAGGACTCACGCCATGAACAGAAGCACAACCAATGCAATCCAATAAACCAATGTCTTTGTGCAATTGATTGGTGTTTTCAATTAAGGATTCTTCAAATACAGAAAAAAGTGAAGTTCTTAATGAAGAAGAAGGTGTCAAACCGGGGTTGTCGATGGCTTTGCACATGAGAAAGTTTAGGTCGGCCATGTCTGTGAAATGTTTATTGTTGTTCTTTGCGGTTTCTAAGGACGAATAGATTCTTTGTGCTAGGTCCCATATATCTTCTCCCCCTTTCACATCGTGGGAATTTAAGATGGCAGAATGGTAAAATCCTGCATGTAACACTACATCAGGAGTTGCAGCAATTTTGACGCATTTACTTATAAGTCAGTCGATTCGGGTAGGCATCTCTAGCAGGTTGAATGCGTAAAGAATGCCACAAACAGAAATGGGTCAAATGGGTCAGCAGAAAGAAATCGTGCAAATCGATTTTTGATGTATAAAACCTCCTGATATTTTTATTCTAAAGCTATATTAATATTGAATTCATGTTTTTTTTTTATATTAATATTCATATCCAATGCACTAATCAAGTTATTAATTTATAAATATACTGAGAATTTTTGCACAACGTTTCTGGACCAACTTTCCATCATGGTTTTGACGCGTACCAAAATAAATTACCCATTTTGACATGTACCCACACTGCACATTTTGCCATCTATAAATTTCAGCCTCTCACATACGAACGCTCTGAATACCAGTTATGCAATTTATTGTGGCATATACAACAATAGAAATCATTTCTCATCTAGTAATATGTACCTAACATGATATGTGAGCAATGTATGTAAAAAGTAGGCTTACCAACATGATGATCACCAAGAACCGGATCAAGAAGTGAACGACAGTCGACAAGAGTTGCAAGTGAATACTTTTCCCATTTCTCATCGGGAATGTTTTTAGAAGCATGAGCCGCTATAAATCCAGCTGCTGCTAACAGCCCAAATAGCTTGATACCTCTCGACTTGCAGCCCTGAAAGATTAATGTCACAACACAAGTACACATATTAATCAGGATAAAATAGTAAATGTACAAGTACTCGAGACGGACTCAATATCAATTTGGCAGTTCTATTTTATTTCATGCTATACCATGTTTTCAATTACGCATGAGGATGTATCCTTTGACTATTGAAGTCATTCTAGCTACTTCTAAATTTCTAACAGTCAAATCGAATGTCAATTATTTATATTTTTCAAACAAACTTGCAAACTACATTCATGACAAATTCTACATATCATAAGAATTGTAAGCAAATTTCCAAACAAACTCCCAAACTACATTCACGACAAATTCTACATAAATTTAGGAATTGTAAGCAAATTTCCAAACAATATTTTTACTAAAACCGTGTCATGGTTCAACAATGTATTTGCTCTGTATCAAAAGAAGAGGCATGCTTTGACTATCGAGGGTTACCTAATTACCTATAACCTTTACATTAGACATCAATTTTCTATGTTTATTAACAAAATCCGCAACCTACACGAAACCTTATTACAAATTCCACATTGATTGAAAGTATTGCAGCAAAATTCATATATCAATATCTAACAAACTTGTATCCGAAGAATCCGATTGACCACAAATGGGAAACAACACATCTAACCGCACTCTTGAATGTTTCATTTTTAAGTAACAATCATTCTTGCAAACCTATAACATTATCATTAATCCACATTTCACAAATCTTGCATCAACTAAAAATTCCATAAATTCAATCAATCATCATGATCATAATTAAGAATAAACAATCAACAATTAACAAAACGATATAACAACAAACACTTACAGAAAGAATCTTTTCGGTATCCTCTAATCCAACTTTCAACCTAACGAATTCTGTCGATTTCGGGAACCCGCTTTCCTTGAATTCCAAATTCGAAAACCGAAACGAATTAACTGAATACCCAAACATATCAGCACCACGTGCCCAAAACGGTTTACTAGCTTTCCCAGCTGGCACACAATCCTCGATAGCTAACCCTAATCCATCTTCTTTCATCAAATCCACATTATCAATATCATCATTACCAATCAACTTCAACAATTCGCGTAACAAAAACGCAGCGGATGTCCGATCACAAACCGCCGTATGCAACCGTAACATCACCGCGTATTTCTCCTCCGGCAAATTATACAAACTCGCAAACATAACATCAGTTCCAGTTTCCGATTCAGATTCATTACCTTTCCACGCGTTGGTGTTGATTTCATGTTCTAGGGTTTCGTAGAACGAGAAACTGGAATCGGAGGACGTGATTTGGAGATTTGAGGAAGTTGAGGGGGTGAAAAAGGAAAAGGTGGAAGTTGAGGTGTTGAATCTGATTTTTGATCGAAGAATAGGGTGGGCGTTTTGTAAGGTATGGATACAGGATTGAAGGTGAGGGAGGTTTGGTGGTTTGGAGAAAAGGAGAGATAATACGGTGACGCCGGTGCCGCCGGGAACGGCGCGGCACCAGCTGTATTCGGTGCCGCCGACGGTACGCGACGGTGGATCGGCCGGAGATTGTGATTGTGTAGACATTATTTTGTCGTTTTGTGGGAAAATGTAATGAAGAAAGATTGCAGGTTTTTTTGATTAATTGGGAAAATGGAAATGAAAAGATGAAGGAAAATGATGATGGATTTTGACTAATTGGGAATTTTGATTGTAGAAAGAGGTGTTGGTATTTTGTACGTACGTGAGAAGTACGTATATACGTTGTTATGATTATGATTGGAAGTTATATTTTGATATTTTCCAATGTTTTTATACGGATACGGATCTTATATACTTTTTTTGTGATTAAAATTAAAATATCAATTTATAGACAATTAGACTGTGATCAAATTTTTTGTAGAAAGATAAATACCGACACAGTTATATCATGAAAGCATATGCATTAACACGAAAACTATGACTCGACTCACAATTTTAAAGTTGATAAATTATCTTGGTATCACTATACCAATAATCCTTCACACCCTCACTATCGTGAACATCAACTGACGCATCAGTTGAAGCCACATCAGCGTCACGTCAGTTTTTTTCAAAACTGACACTCCACTGCCTACAGTGAACATCAGTTAACATCACTTCTGTTTTCTTGGGACCCACACACTAATTTCTTTTTCTATTTAAACACAAACTTAAATAACACATATTCATTTAAACTAAAAATGTTACATAAATAAAAAATAAAACGTTACAATTCCTAAAAATAAAACGTTACATTTTCATTAAAACTAAAAACATTAAATTAATAAAAAATAAAACGTTACAATTCCTAAAAATAAAACGTTACAATTCCAAAAAATAAAACGTTACAATTCCTAAAAATAAAACGTTACATTTTCATTAAAACTAAAAACTAGTCGTCTACTCCGAATCCTCCGAACCCGCTTCGTCTTCATTTTCGGTGTCGTCCTCGTCCGAATCGTTGACTTGCACCGAACCCGAACCCGCTTCACGACCAAAAACCGTCTTATAATCATTCTCATAATTATCGACCACGCTTTTTCGCACCTCCGCGAGCATTCTTTTTTCCTTGCCTTTAAGCCCCTTGGGTATTTTTTTGTATAACATTTTCCACGATTTCAATATAGTTTTTTTGACCGAATTTTTGTCAATCGTGGCCAATGTTGCTTTTTGTACTTCCGCGGCTTCTATGTTGGCTAAACGTTCTTTTTCTTTCAAACTACGCGAAGAAGTAGCGGCGTCACTCGAGCCTGAACTTTTTTGACTTTTTTTAGCTTTAGCTCGACCGGGTGGGCGACGAATAATGTCGTCTTGGAACAACCGTTCCATGTTGGTCGCAAGTGGCTCGGAAGTAGGCATATCATCACCAAGATTAATTGGTTCGAGTTCGGGTTGGCTTGGTTGTCGGCTCATGACTCCATCATTTTCCATAAACTTGGGACAATATCGTAGCACATTCCAACATTTCTCATATATGAAGGCTCGACCTTGTTGATCCTTAAACGCCGCATGACACCCCCTAACAATGTCGTCGTCACTTGCCCTGCTTTGACGAGGATTGGTAAGATGTTTGTGGATTGCAATGAAAATTTTGCAATCGCTACGAATTTTGTTCCACTTTCCTTGGAGTTGGCTCAAAGTACGTTCTTGAGGTGCCACCGAATTATAATCTTTTAAAACTTTATCCCAAAAAGCTTCGAAGCTTTGTGAACCCTCTTTCTTTGATTTTTCGGAACGGTGGATCCACCGTTCGGCTAATATGAGCGCCTCGTCGTCGGACCATCTAACTTGAACCCTTTTTCCTTCTACTTTTCCTTTTCCTTTTCCTTTTTTCGGCTTTGGGCTCGACACGGGTTCGAACTCGGGTACGGCTTGGGGCTCGGGTGGAGTGTTGATGTTTCCGAATTGTGGATAATTAATTGGAGTTGGTGGAAATGGTGAGAAAGCCGATGATGGTTGGGTTAAAAATCGTGGGTCTCCAAATGGTGATGGAGTTTGTTGGAATGGTGGGGAGTTTGTTGGAATGGTGGTGGAGTTTGTTGGTATGGAGGATATGGACCATAGTGTTGGTAATTGTGGTAACCTTGAAATAGCGTGGGGTTATTTGCGTATTGTGAAAACCCGGGTGCTTGACTTGGTGACGAGTTGCTCGATTGAGCGGGAGACGTGGCCGTTGGTGAAGTTGGATTATGGGTCAGATTCGGTATTGGATTGTTTATTAAATTGTTCCACATATCTTCGTCGGTTGATTGATTGCGCCTCATTTTTGTGAAGTAGAATTTGGTATAATTTTTGTATGAATGTTGTGTTTGGAGGGGTGTAAATTTTGTGAAGTGAAAATGTTGGTGGTTTGGGTTTGATGTATAAAGGTGTGTTGGTGGTTAAAAATTGTGAAATAGAATGGGTTAAAAATTAAGAAGTAGAGGTGTGTATAGATATAGATTTTTTTGTGAATGGTTTGTTTTTTTTTTCCTCTTGCAGCAGCCACGCTCCCTCCAACGGATATATTCCCATTTTTTTTTGAGCCGTTTAGACACAAAATAGTCCACCGACGCGGGCTCACGGTTTCCTTCTTTTCCTTCGGTTTCGTGACGAAAACAACCGACGCATCACAACCGACGCCTCGTGCCTATGGCGTCGGTTGCGTCACTTAAACCGACGCTTCAACTGACGGTGCCGTAGTGAGGGGTCTTAGTGAACCATTATCAATTTTGATAAACTTATAATAATTGTATTATGTTGTACTATATACATAAGTAATGTTTAATTTTGATAAACTTATCAATTCGATGAGTTTATCATTGTCCATTATTTTTATAATTTAATTTAGTATTATTTCTATTAGATGGATCAGAGAGAGATATGTTTAAGATTTGTTGATTAAAAATGTAAACTTTCTTACTTGTTTAATTTGATTATGTACGTTTTGTCGTATTTTATTTTTTATATAGTGGTTGGGGTGTTCAGGATTGCATTTTGTAGAGATTATTTGATTATTGGTTTAACAAAACACAAATAAGCAAAATACTATTTTGGAAGAAAAAAAATGATTATTTATATTTGCTAGAGAAAAATTGCAGTCTTGAAGAAGAACGTTTTGAATTCTTTTTTAAAACGTCATTTTTAAAACGGAAAATAAGAGAGATTATTTATTTATAAGCAGTGTTTTAAAAACCGGTTTTTTAAGCGAATCAGAAATGTGACCGATTCCGGTCGAACCGGTTTGAACGGTTCAACCGGCCGGTTGGACCGGTCACTATTAAAATAAATAAAAAATATTATTTTTCTTATTCTTAAGTATTTTTCTTAACATTTTTTTTAAAAAATAACATTTTCTAAACATTTTTTCTTGTTTTTGACAACTATAACAAAAAAAGTTATAATAATAATATAAAAACAATAAAAAAAAACCTAAAAACCGGTTCAACCGATTCGTCAAAACCGGTTCAACCGGAAAAGTCAATGGTCTGATCCGATCCACTAAAAAGTCAAGAACCGGCTCATTTTGAACTGAAAACTTCTCCGGATTTGGTTTAATTATTTACTAATACAAGTAATAAATTTTGATAATTTATCTTAGAGCAAATTTGAAATATGCGACACATAAAGAAAGATAAATTGCCCAATTCACGCTTTATATATATTATATAGATCGAAATATATGTTTAAAATTATACGAATATTATCGTTACTATATACATGTTCTTAAAACACAAATCATGTAATCACGATATATGCTTATCTAGTCTTTATAGACCTCAAAATTCGACCTTTGACCATAGCAACGAGACTACTAGTCCACTGAAAGTCATGAGAATTTTGACATAATTATGATCATTTTTATCATAGTATTATTCAATAATAATAATAATATATATTAAAAAATGGGTCAGATTACTAAATTCAAGAATAATTTTGATAATCACGTTTGATACTTAATCATATCACATACAAAATAAAAACATAGACGGAATAAATACTACCAACAGTAGCGCTAACCAAACTTAGAGAAATAATAAGTTCACATAATTTTTACAAAATGAAATAAAGAATGAGAGGGAAAAGAATGAGAAACATAAGAGGGAAAAAATGAATTAATGTGATTGGTTAATTTTACTTCCCATATCATTTTGTGTAATTGCTTTTGTAAAATTTAAGTGAGTGTAACATTTCTTCCAAACTTAATAATATCATGTTATGAGTTACAGAGTTAGTATGACATATCACATATATAATAGAAGAAATGATACTTACAAAATTTTTACAAAATATAATACATAAAATGATATGTACCAATTAAATTAAGAGAGAATCATGTAAGAAAAAATGAATTAATGTGATTGGTCCATATCACTTGCCAATCATTTTGTATAAATTTGTTTGTAAATTTTTAGTGAGTGTAGTATTGCTCTATATAATAAACAACATAGTGTATGTAAACAACGTGATCTTATCTTCTTTTAACATATATATTCACGGTGTCTAGTTGTCACATCTTATGTTCAATTCATTAATAATTTAGAACCTTCATTATTATAATTAAATTTAATAACCAACTAAACTCAAAGGTGCTTTAGTCTTGAAAAGGATGGTTACCTAACTCTAGATAACAAATAAAAGACAAGAAATTAAGATAGTACTATACAATCATTCAACATCTAATTAAATGTGTTAGGTAATAGCTATACTCAGGGGCGGAAATAAAAATTATGCATGGAGGGGGTAAAATCAAAATTATTTTGTGTTTCTTTATAGTTTTGAGGGGGCAAAATCAAAATTATTTTGTGCTTCTTTATAACTTTTATGAAAATACTTGCAGTTGTTACAATTGTTGTTTACATCCCAAATGAGGGATGCAGTGTTCTGTTGTTCTAGTAAGAGTTTGAGCGGTACTAACGCTTTTAAGTATTTTCTATCAAAACATAGGCACCAGATTGTCTACACAGTGATGTAATCTAAATTGTTTAGAGAAGTTCGTATTTGATACTTCAATGCTTGAACAAGTTTATGATATTCGAGCTTAGTAAAACACCCCGACAATCATGTATTTGAGATACAGTTATAGTAACAACAGATCATGTCTGCCCAACTGAATATCAAACCATTTGTAACAGGTGTAATCACAAATGTATAACTCCTCATGAATTTCAATTGCGCTCATATTCATCACTGTAGGAATTGTGTTTTAGCTAAATAGCGTGGAGGTTCGAGTCCTCTTCAAGGCATAATTAAGATTTAAGAATGCTTCAGAGTAGATTTAGATTACAATCAAAAGATATTGTTTTGTATCTTAATCCAGGCTACAACTTTCACTTGATGTATATATATACAAACAACATCCAGAAATGTATGATCTGGAAAATGGAATCACCATGCGATAAACGACAAAATAACATCTAGTTTTGAAGTGACTTCAAAACAGAATGCATGAGGCGGCGACATTGCCACCTTTATTAGCAGCTGGCCTGCAAAAAAAGCATCATGAATGCACACCAGTTATTGACCACTTCATCTGCAGTTTAATACCATGCTTGGCTTTCTCTGTGCAATGACTTGACCAAAATTTGATCCGTTTGATTACCAAACATAACCCAAATTGACCCATTTATAAGCAAATGGGTCAAAATGGTCATCACTAATCATATGTGTGGGAAAAGTGTCATAACCAACCTGATATAGATTCATGAAAATGACTAATGATAACAACATGATCCCAGTTCATTCCCAAAGCAGCACCAAGATGAGAATCAAATTCACTTTTGTCTGCATGAGCCCAGTCGCTGATATCTAGTAACTAAGACCAGTTATTTGGATTATTACAACTTTTCTTCTATAATTTCAAAACGGGGGATATGAGAGAGGATGGGCCAATATTTGCCTTTTCTTATTCTACACTTGTTTTTTAATTCTGGGGATGGATTAGTCACATACAAACGTGAAAGTGAAGGGAGTATCGTCTCTGGCAGATCTCTTAGCTTATGGCATCTATTTATGTAAAGTTTTTCAAGGTAGATAAGGTGATCCATGCCTTTTGTAACTGATTCCAACTCATCAAAGTTAAAGATATGCAGACTCTTTAGAAATGATGGAAGAAGAAAAGATGAAGAAGAAGAAGTATTCCTCCTCATATCCTCCTCCACTGTTGCAAATGTAACCACTCCTGAATTTCCACCGAATAACCGTAGTTGAACAAGTGAGGTTGGGAAATGTTGCATCCCCCACTCTCTCATTCCCTTCTTTAACTCTCCTATTATTAGAGATCTTAAATTAGGAGGCCACAAACCATTAGGAAATGCATTGTCCATACTTGGACAATGAGCTATGGATATGGATTCCAAAGATGTGAGACTTTGCAAATGCTCATGAGGAATTGACTTTATATTCTTGCAATAACTGATCTGAAGAGATCTTAGGCAAAGAATCGGAAGAAAACCAAAACCTTTTTCTGGAATGGATTCTATATTATCACAATTAGAAATTCTCAATTCAGTGAGATGAAGCAAGCATCCTTCAGGAAAGAACCTCAGATTTGATATCTTACCTAATTGAAGACTTCCAAGTGATGACAAGAAGTTGCTGAAAAGCCAATTCATCTCCAGATATTCACAGGAAATATAACAATAAAGATGCTTCAAATTCGATGGTAAGTCCGAAATTGGTGGGTAAGACAATGATGTGATTGAATCACAATTGGCTAATACCAACTTGTCGATACTATTTTCAAAGTTGCAACTCTCCAATTTCTGACAATCCTTGATTTCCACTTCTCTAATAGATCCCATGCTGCTAATCACCAAATTCACCTTTTGCTCAGCCAATGCCACCAAATTTTTGCACCTAAATACATATAAACTCTGTAAACACACAAGCATCTTGCATGCCTCAGCTTCTGATTGCCACAAGTAAGTGAGATCATCACAATCTGAAATGCTTAGCTTTTCAACTTTCTGGAGACACTTTAGAACTTCTTCATGTAGCTGGGTAAGCCCTTTAATATTTTTGACTGTCAATCTAAGAATTGATGAAGACACACCTACCACGCTTCTTAACACCTCTCTTGAACATCCTTCAACATGTAAAACCTCTAAAGACGGTATTAAGTCAATTGCCACTATATCGAGTTTTGGACAATTTTCTATAGAAACCTCACGAAGATGAGGAGTCGATCGAGGGGTTTCATCTTTGTCACCATCTATAGCTGACCATTTCTCCCAGGTCTGCATATCTTTAAATCCCAAAACTTCAAGTGATGAAAATGCAATACCATTACCAGAATTAGCAGGTCCAAGTAACGCTGGACCTAGTGTTTTTAACCCATTCATGCTTTCAAGAAACAACTTTTTAAGTGAAGGTAGATGTCCAAGTGCCGGTAAACATGTACAACTTATACATCCACATAATGTAAGTTGACTTAAGTAAACTGATGAGGGATCCCCAACCCAACTAGGAAATTTTGTACCCATGTAGTACAAAATCTTGAGGCTTGTCATCTTCTCATATGGCCTAAGCGCTTCAAGTACTTCATACTCCACTCTTTCATTCCGAGTATCATCAAATACGTACCCACTCCAATCCAGCTCCAAATGAAGAATACCTTTCTTTTGCTGTAAGTTGGCTTCCTTTGCCTGTGTTGCATTTATAACTTTATTGAGTCCTTTTTTGGAAATCACACCTCGAAGATGCAATAAGTTTTTAAGATCAGATATTTTGAACCCACTAGCTCCTCCAATAATGACTTTGGATAGGGTTTGTAGACCCGTCAACCCACCAATACCTACGGGTGTCTCATTCAACTCTGGAGTATCACTAATATCCAGATGTCGCAAGTTAATTAACTTTACACAACTGTCTGGCAAGCTAGATAACTGAGGACAGCCGGATAACAACAAGCACTGTAGATTATAGAGGTTACCGATTTGTTTGGGTAAACATGTGATGTTAGTTTTGGAAAAGTTGAGGTACCGCATATGCTTGAGACTACAAATGGACTTTGGTACCTTTGTGATCCTATAATAAGCAAGGCTTAGCACCCTTAAGAACTGTAATTGGGGGACTAGTTTTTTAAGAACCTTGTTCGATAAGTAGGAACTTCGCCTATCAATATTCATAACTGATATCGGTAAGAAAGTTCGCAAGCGTCTGGCACTTTCTATAGCCTTGAATCTTTTGTAGACTTCAAAGTGTTGACGAATAAATGAAAAGTGGTAGAACTTCTCTAAAACATCGTTTCTCTCGTCAACATCCATCTTATTACCCAACAGAAAAAAGAACCCTCCCGAAACATTCGTCGCCAGGTCATTTATGAGGTCATGCATTGTATATCGTGATTTATCCTTAGTTGAAGATTGGAAAAATGATCTTGACTCTAGATCCTTAAAGCACTCATGACCTAATTTCTCCATTGACTTGCTTCCATTTGACTCATACAAACACCCTTCTGCCATCCACAATAGCACTAGTTCTTCCTTGTCAAATATGTAATCTTTAGGAAATAAGCAGCAATATGCAAACATACGTTTCAAATGTGGAGGAAGATCATAGTAGCTTAATCTTAAAGCTGGAAGAATCTCACTTCTATCATCTAAATTCCATATTTCACTATTTAACAACTCCTCCCATTCTTCCTCACTTGTTTTTGTTCTCAAAACTCTCCCAAGTGCTTTCAATGCCAAAGGTAATTTGTCACATTTCTTCACGATACCTTCACCGTGCAGTTTTAAATTTAGATGTGAATCGAAGTTTTGTTTATCTAATGCATGTTTAGCAAGCAAAGATAGAGCTTCTTCATTCGACAAAACCCCCAGAGGATAAGCTTGGACAGAGTCCATCACCGATTCGACCGTATACTTCCGCGTTGTAACCATAGTTTTACTTCCATGTGCCCCAGCAACGAAAGGCTGTCGAAGGCGTTCCCACTCAGTGTAGTTTTCGTTCCAGACATCGTCTAGAACAAGTAGGAACCTATTGTTTAATATTAGAAAGGGCCACTTGAAGCTGATTTAGAGTTTCAAATTCTATGTCCTGCCCACCTACATCTCTATAAATGGCCTTGCTAATATTAAATACATCGAACACATCAGAGACACAGATCCATGACATGAGTTCAAAGTGATTCTTGACTGTCTCTTCGTTGTACAAAATTTTTGCAAGAGTGGTTTTTCCTATTCCGCCAAGACCAACAATAGACACGACGCTCACATTTTTATTACACGATTCGTTGCCTACCAACTTCTTTAGCAATGCCTCTTTATCCCCTTCTCTTCCCACAATTTCGGATACATCAACCAGTGAAGTTTCCTCTGATCGCCGACTTGTTGTATTTGACCTTTCAACATTACTAATTAAACCCAAAATATCTTTCTCCTCAAGCAGGGAATGCAATTTAGATGTAATCTCATCTAGTTTGGAACTCATCTTACGATGATATTCAAAAGCATAAAATTTGGTTGGAAAGAACTTCAATACCTTACCAGTGATTGCATGAGATTGTTGATTCAACTGTTGACACATAGCTTCTGTCGCCAAATCATCGATACGTCGTCTATGTCATAAGCCAAATGTTGGAGCCTGTTAAGCCATAACTGAACAGCGCTATCTTTAAAGTGCTTTTGACCTGCATCAACAAGCACAGCTTGAATTTGGTACAAAGTGATCTTCCATTTCTCCAGCTTAGAATAGATTCGTGTCGATCGAGCCAGCCTGATCAAGTCGGAAGAGGCCAGTTATTCAAAGAGAACATTGAGGAATGCACCAAGAATTACTTCAGCGATCGCCATTGAAATTCTGGAATAGAAGCTTGTATTTTTTTTTAGAGGTTTGATTTCAACGTAATGCAAGAATGAAGATATTTGCAGATGAAGCAAAAGGTATTGATTGAATCTGTATTAATCAAAGTAAACTTATGGTCTCACAAATACTTTATTAAATATGCAGTAGTTGAAGGTGAGGTGATCACTTATTATAATATAATCCAGTCTTACAAGTATATATCCAACATGGAAATATAATAGATATGTATTGATCAAAGTCTCCATCTGCATGACTGTGTTGCATTTGGAAATAACATTAAGTCTCCATCTTCATAGCTGTGTTCCTTTATATACAATACAATATGCAAGTAGCATTATAAGTCTCATCTGCATAGCTGAAAAATAATTGAAGTTATAGTTTACAAGTTATCAACCAGATAATTCTAAATTTATATTGCTCTGGTCACTTGTTTTTTGGTCAATGAATGAACACACACAACATATACGCCAATCAACAACGTTCGATGACAACATGTTACAAACTTGAATATTAATAATTTGGTTTAGTTTCAGAAAACATTGATCATTTTTAAATTTAACTACATATTTTTTTTTGTTTCTGTGTGATGTTCATAATACTGTATGAAGGAAACTTAATCACACTAAGGTAGTAAGCTAATATTTTACATAGAATATAAACCATACTCACTTTTGAAGGATTGGGGAAATAATATAAACCATATTCACTCGTTTTAAGTAAGTCAGTTAAAATTACAACTTCTAATTGAAGTTCTGTAAGGAAAGGCTGCTTTATGAATGTTTGAATTCAGCTTGTCACTTTCTGTTTTACGTCAGAACATTCAGGTCAAAGACCATTTCGATCCAACTAAGTTTTTAGATGACCTCTTCAGTTCATGTGAATATGTGCTCAGCAAAGTGATTCATGTTATGATGGACTACGATGGTGTTTAATTGATAGATGTGGTTTTCAACCTCTTTATATAAAAATGGGTTGTTTTGGGTTATGTTTAATGTTCAACGGGTCAAAGAGTGTAAGTTTTAACTGTAAAAGAAAGGGGCCGAGCAGGTCAAACGGGTTAAAAGTCTTCATAAGTTTGTATAATTGAATAGAAGTTTGCTAAGCTGATTTATTAAAAGAAGTTTAAGTTATATATGTAACAATATTGTTAAGTTTTGTAATTAGTCATATGTAACAGTTAACACGTTAACCCATTTATTACGAAGAAAACAAGAGAATGGGATTCAATAGATATTATTCAGGTCACAAAGATACCAGATACCAGCTGCAGACTTCTAGTGATCTGTGTAACACAACATTTGTAATTTGATTCCATCATCTGGTATTCATAAGCTTGTTGGGGTTAGATGGTGTAACGAAGCTTTGCACACAGAAATGTTACGATGTAGTCTTAATCGATGTTTATCTTGTAGACAGTAGACTATATATGTTATCTTGCAGACTCAAAAGTGAATTAATTTGCTGATTTTTATTCTCTTTTTGATTTCAACTTGGCAAATGGTTTTCATGGTTTTCCAGTCACATTGTATTTGCATTTGATGTTTCAATTTTTTTAATTTTTTTGTTTCAGGGGTTCAAGTTATGAAATGGCTTGAATGGTGAAAATTAGGCTTGTGAATAATTGAATATGAAGTTAGATTGTCAATAGTGTGAATGTGTGATTGCCTTATAAAATCTGGGCTTTTGAGCTTATTTTGTGTATAGCCCATCCTATACTGGACCGGCCTTTTCCAGTATAGGCTTTAGATGCTGGGCCCATGAATGATCAGAGTTAAAGCCCATTAATTGTGCTCCTGTCTAATTCGTGGTAAAACACAAAGTCACAAACCAGTCATTCTTAAAACACCTTAACTCATATTATTGGGATAAAACCAACAAGAAGTAAAGGAGATTGCGTGTAATAAAATTTTACAAGTATCATTAGTTTAAGGAAAAATTATTTCATGAATGTTTGCGTTACTTAACTTAGATATGCCTTTAACAGACGAGCAAAATGTATATACCGTATAAAATTGTGTTTTGCGTCTACCAAGTTACATTCGTTAATTACCTTTTCTGGCAAAGAATCTAGTCACGAAAGTAAGAATCATTAAAACTGTTTTAAAACACTCAACACAACCCGATACTAAATATGATAAATCTAACGACTCAAGACAAAACAAAGATAGAAAAAACCCAACATGTTAACTTAATAAACCACGCTCCATGGTACATATAAGTGTTAAAACACCTCAACTAACTAACATTGTTATCATTTTTAGTCTCTGGCCAAATTAAGAGGTGTGTATAATGTGTGTTAATTGCAAGCTAAATTCGATACAAGCTATACTAAAAAGTTATGTCATAGCGTGAGACTCGCTATATTTGTGTGTAAGGAAACATGACTTCTCATATTGAATTCATAATGAAAATAATTAAAGATCCCAATCTCTAATTTATTGTACTTACATTATTTAACCGCCCCCAATTTCAATATAGTTTTAGCAATATTTACCTTTATTAAGTTTTGCTAGTTGATGCTATAATTTTTATTTATACAGGATTAATCGGTTGATTCACAATTTAAGAATAATGGCTACAAACAATCAATTAAAACAAGAGTTTTGTAATGTTGTTAATAAATTTGAGGGAACATAAATTAATTAATTGTACTATAATTAAAAGGAAAATGCTATACGTAGCCCTAAGAGCTATGAATAAGAAATTCAGACACGCATTGAATGTTTGTACCTTAATAATAACCACCCATCCCTGAATATAACTTCCCCCAACCAACCAAATATACAACATTTTTATGCACGAATCTAACTCTTAAACATAGCCTTTATGGTTACAAATAGCAAAATCCTAATTCATAGTTCTTAGGACTTTAATTCATAATTAAAATTGAGGGGATAATGAGTTTGTTATTGTTTAAGTGCAAGTGTAAGATGTCTAAAGACTTTAATTCATAGTTCTTAGGGTTGTCGTTATCAATTTGTTTTATACAATAGTTGATAACCAAACCAAAATTTATTAATTAGTCATGCAAATGATTATGAGAATGTATGTTTTTATGACAATAAGAACACATGAAACATGCATCTTAATTATCAGACACCAAAACAGAAACCGCAATTCGTTAAGGTTAAACTCAAATAAGATTTAAGCTCTCCTCTAGGAATTTCACATAACGAGCACCTAGCTAGTGATTGTTGTTGTTGAATATTTAGCTTCAAAATAACTTGGTTTAACATAATGTATGTAAATGTTATAAGTTATTACTTGAACGAAAGGGTTTTAGCTAAATACAACAAAGCAATGTTTTGTTTAAATGATGATTCTACCAAAAACGTACAACCAAGATTGGTTTTGGCCAATATTTATCATTCGTCGTATATGATATCAATCAATATAGTTTTTTAGAGGATGGTCACAAATGTCACACATTGCACTATATCGTGAAAAGTAAGATTACTTTTGGAATGCATGAGAAATTAGATATTTCAAATGTGGAATTTGTTTTTGAGCCAAATGATTGTAAAGAAGTAATCTATTGATACGCTCAAAACTTTGTTTTGCCATAAAATTTTTGAAAAAAAGACATGATTAAAAACTTATGGACATCACAATAAAATAATCTTTATTATTCGAATGTTAAAATGTATCGTAATGTGAATGTAAGTCCTAAGCTCTGTTGTTGCTTGTTTGTGTTCGATGTTGTAGGTGAAAACAAGGAGAGGGGATATGGGTCGCTAGCTAGGGCCATTACGTCACATTTCGATCGATGAATTATTTTTTTTTTCTTTTCGATTTGTGATAGTATTAACAAATTGAAATAATAGAGACGTTTGGTTACTTAAAAAGGACTGTCATTCTTTGATTTTTTATGCTCATTACATATTATTAAATCGAAAATTGAAGTGATCAAAATAGAGACATTTGGTTCATAAGTGAGCCGTAGACCGATATATGGTATAGGGGATACATTGGTGTCGTTGACATCACAATGGTTATGTATCGTTGACCAATTCAAGTTTATATCTTTTACATTTTTAACGCTTGATCTTTTCATTTATATGAGATTGATCCCTCTTTCTAAGCTGGTAACACCTAAAAATAGGTTATATTCGCTACCTATAGTATTTGACTACTTTTTTTCCCATATGACTAACATAAATTAAAGAAGCATTGAAAGTTTGTACCGTGAAAAGACAATTTCAGTGTCTTTAACCAAATTAAAAATCAAAATAACAAAAGTTAAAGGGATCTTATAAGATTATGAACAAATAACCAAATTAAACGTAATTGTTAGATTAATTTTTTATTCTAGCGTCGAAATTAACTAGTCAAAACAAAAGCGTGTGTGACTTACATATAGATTTTGTAGACAACATACATGTCGATAAGTGATATAAACATATAAGTTATGTTTTGTGTTGTGTTGTCACAAGATAGCCCGTTATGTGATGAAGACAAAGAAATTGAAAATCATTTATCTGTTTAGCTTTAAAATTGCAAAAGATATTTGGATTTGTATCTTCAAATGGTTGAGTTTACAACTTCGAACATTATGAAGTCCGTTGCATTGTAATAATCTCGAACTACCTTCATCTCTCAGATTGGAGCAAGAAACGCTTCTGACATCGTGGGACGACGCGTAGTCCTTTGGATCTTATGAAGATATAAGTAACGACGTTTCTTTTTGAAACATAGGTTACTTGTAAGAAAATCTCTTGGAGACAATTTTCTTTTCTTTTAATTATTTGGTTTTCTAGTATCTAATTATATGGAGAGAAAAAATGAAACTCGATTTTAATTGGATGAAATGGACAATTCTACACCAGGCTCATCCTAATGGATAATTTTGTTAAAGTCTTCTTTTATTCTAGTTTCTTGACTAGTAGCTAATGAAATCTGTTCTCCCGTTCAAAAAATGTGTTAACAAAGCTTACTTTATACACAAATAGTTGTCGTTTGGGCGTAACAACTATATTGTTGGCCGGCAGCACAAAATAATGGTGTTGTTGGCTGATCATCATTAATAAAAAATTACACATTTTACAATTTTTAACCTTCAACTTTTTTACATTTATACAAATGGTTAATACACACGCAGGGGATTAAAGTATCCCAAAATGTTCACTTGTGGTACTAAATTTTATGATTTGATAAAGCTATAACCCAACTTTAAAAACCTCATTTAAGTGGAAAATGAGCTGATAAAGATTTATCAATTTGAACAATTTTATAAACTTTGTTATTCTTGTAAATATTTTAATAAACTTTACTTATCCTTGTAAACATATTAATGAAACTTTAGTTACTCTTAAACACAATACGTATAGTTAACTCATAGTTTTGTCAAATCATAAATTTTAGTATTCAAAATGAACATTTTGGGATACTTTAGTCCCCTCCGTGTGTATTAACCCTTATATAAATGACCCCTTCATTAATATTAACATCATCGTATCTTTCAATCCGTGTTGTTCAACCGCACGTATTATTTTTCATTCGTTTTTATCCATTTATTTTTTTCACATATATACACACTTATCATTATTATTTATTTATATTTTTTAAAAAGACAAACACCACACACTTCAACAAATATTTACATTAATTTATGAATATATACAATTATCCCATTATTTACACATCGTAAGTTTTACTTCTTAAAATAAAACTTTTTCTTGTAAAATCAAACCATAATTATCCGAATGCTGCCAATATACTCTCTCCATAAATAAGGGGGCTTTAAACCACGTACCTTTCATCTTGTAACTCCCCATAACCTCTCATTTCTTCTTCTTCATATTTCTTACAAAAACCCCAACATCCATTATTAATTATAAGCCATTATTACACACTAATTAAGAACACTAATAACACCATTGAAATAATGGTATTTAGCAGTAAATTCTATAAGGTTTTGCTATGTTGTTTCCCAGTAATCTTCATTAGTTTCAATGGTGGAGTTATGGGTTTCCATAATGTTTATCCTGATTACCAATCTCTAAGTGCTGTTAAAGTCAATCAGGTTCATAAACCTGCTTACCATTTTCAACCTAAACAAAACTGGATTAATGGTACTTATTCTTATCCTCGTTATTCTGTATTTTTCTCATACACATAAAAGCATGCACATTATATATATGCATGTCTTAATTTGTATGTGTACTTTAATGTATTTTTTAGAGATGAGATTATAATGCTAGTGGTAGAAAAGGGTTATACTAATTATTAAACAATTTCATTTTCTTGAAAGAAACTCTAAAACGTTAAGTCATTTGATTTTTATCAAGTATAGGTCATGTTTTTATGAATAAAAAAAAATGCTATAAGTGTGTATGTATGTCCATCTTTTTACATTAGTTAGTATATATAATTGGTTAGTAAGCACAAATTTAATATATTTTGTGTTTCAGTTATAAATCTACAAGAGATGTTGAAGTAATATATGCAAAATGCTTAACTTGATCACTATGTTGCAAGTAACCCAATGGTGATTAAAAGTATTGAACTCCTTTCAAAATACGTTATGATGTAATTAGTTAATTTGTATTACGGTCACGTCCAATGTGATTTTTTTTTCTTCCGAATATTATGTTTTAATATAGTCAATTCAATCGACTCGAATTGTTATTAACTTAATTATCAAATTTTGTGGCACAGAATGTAACTACCTTCTGAAAAAATGGAGTCATATATATGTATGAAATTAGTATTACTATTACGACCAGCTATGAAAACAACGTTGTAACTTGTAACAGAAATGATCAGTAGTTGCATGGTAGTTGTGGTCATAACCAATTAAGCTCCATGCAGCTGGATACCTGCAGTAGACTGTGTCCATAAATATAACACTGCCAATAAACACATGAAACTATATTACATAAATATTCGAGTTATTTTATTTCTCAAGTTTTTTTGGAGAAAAATTAAATAGAGGAATCCGAGGATTACTATGTATATATTGGGTCATTTTCTGTTTCAATAATTCTTCTATTTTAAGACGTGAGAATATTTGCATGGCCCAAATGAAATCAAATGATATGTAATTTTGTGAATTGTAGAATAATATAGATTACTATATTTCATTCTATAGCATAAAAGTAATAATTAAATTATTGATTCATGGAAGTGTTGAGATTGTAATTGTACAGAAAGTTCGCATTTAACTTATTTACTCTCAATGTAGACACTTTATATGTTTTAACGAGCTAAATTGCTACAAGAGAACACTTCAACGACAATTTACACGTTTATCAATTTCGTTAATGATGACCCTTAGGCTATTGATAACAACCAGTGTGGTTGATCAATGGTGGTTAGAAAACTGATTTAATTGGTTAACGCGCACTGAGTATTTAACTACGATTATTTTCAGTTAGTTTATTTTTTGACGGTTGATGGTTTTATAATATAAATTGACTATTTTTAGAGGTGGAGCTAGAAGGGAGGCAGTGGGGCAATCGCTCCCCCTAGAAATAAAAAATTATCGAAAAATATCATTTTTTAAAGGTAATTAGTGACAGTTTGTGATTTTAACCCACCTAATAATGTGATATAAAGAAAAAAAATGCCCCATCTTTTAAAAATTTCTAGCTCCGTCCTGATCTTTCGTGGAAGTTAGTATGTTATGAGAGCATGATCAGTACGCACTGGTGTGTAAAAAATTGCATTCTTGAGTATATGATTTAATTATCCTGTAAATTTAGCTAATATGTTTGCTCTTTCGACTTATTTGCATGATGATGATTTGCGGCTCAAATATGATAAATGCTCATAGATCCAAACGGTAAGTTCTCAAAACTACATGCATTGGTTCAGGGCCGGTACTACGGTGAGGGCAGGGTGGGCAGCCATTTCCACCAAGTTTTTATGAGTTGGGAAATATTTCGTAAGTTTCGGTTAATTTGTATATTGTTCTCATAACTAATAAATACAAAACAGTTTGAATAAAATAAATATTGATGTATTTAATTTAATGGTTGGGAAGTGGCTTGGTATTTAAGAAATCCGAATTTCAATCCCTTGTTACTACATTAGTTTTAATTTTTTTTTCCCTTTATGTTTTCTAAGTTCTTCTTACTATTTTATTTCATTGTATATATGTAATATACTATTTTCAATCAACATAATTGTTAAACTATATATCTTGGTGATTACAATTTTTTCCATTTTCTCGTAATCTACATATGACAATGTTTTACACTATTACTATATATACATGTTAAGCATAAGTATATTCGATTTACAATTTAATATGAGTTGCTAATTATATGAGTATATGTTATATGTTGTCCATGTAATTAAAAATTTGAATTTGATGTTGAACCTAATTCACTTTGGTTCAACTAAAATACTTTTGGCTAAAGCAAAAAAATTGAGTTGATGACCCGAATCCAACATACACTATTAAATTTGCCCCGTTCGATTTTTTCTGGTACCGCTCCTGCATTGGTTAATAATAATATAGATAGACTTATATCGAACTGATAAGTGTTCTATGCTTTTCTGTTACATGACAGCACCAATGTATTACAAGGGATTTTACCATTTCTTCTGTCAATACAACCCAAAAGGCGCAGTATGGGGCAACATTGTGTGGGCCCACTCGGTCTCAAAGGACATGATCAACTGGATATCGTTAAAACCCGCAATGGTACCATCAAAATGGTTTGATAAGTACGGGTGTTGGTCGGGGTCCGCCACAATTCTCCCTGGTGACAAACCGGTCATACTGTATACCGGAGTGATTAAAGAGATGCCCGACCCAGGTTACCAAGTCCAAAACTACGCGATACCAGCTAATTATTCAGACCCGTATCTCCAAGATTGGGTCAAGCCCCAAAACAATCCAATACTAAAGCCCACACTAGAGAATGTTTCGTCTTTTCGTGACCCTACAACAGCTTGGTTCAACAATGGTCATTGGAAAATGTTGGTTGGTAGTAGACATTACGATCGAGGCATTGCATATTTGTACAAAAGCAAGGATTTTGTTAAATGGACCCGTGCGAAACAGCCATTTCATGAAAAATCAGATACTGGTATGTGGGAATGCCCTGACTTTTACCCTGTATCCTCTCATGGTCATAGATACGGACTGGACACTTCAACGTTGGGTAAGGGGACTAAATATGTTTTCAAGGTGAGCCTTGATCAGACGAGAAATGAGTATTACACGATTGGCGAGTATGATGTGGTGAATGATAGGTACCAACCATATAACACATTCGTTGATGGTTGGGCTGGGCTAAGATATGATTATGGGAACTTTTATGCGTCTAAGACATTTTTCGACCCTGTTAAGAGACGAAGGATTTTGTGGGGTTGGGCTAATGAGTCAAGCACAAGTAAAGAAGATATTGCAAAAGGATGGGCAGGAATTCAGGTATGGACTCTATCTGTTCACATAATCATATGTGATTGATATGGACCCAAAACGAATCTAAACCGCTTTGGTCCTAAGCAGCTATCAAAACTTTATTTAAATTCGAAACTTTGCAGTTGATACCACGCATGGTTTGGTTGGACCCTAGTGGGAAACAATTGCTACAATGGCCAATTCAAGAACTAGAAACCTTAAGGAGTAAGAGGAAGAATTTAAGTAATGTGAAGCTAAATAAAGGAGATACCAAGGAAATAAAAGGAATTACTGCAGCTCAGGTTTGTACTTTTAGCATTAGTTGTAGTAAATTGAATCACTACAAGAAAAAAAGAACACTTCGCTACAACTATCTTATTCATTCTGTTTGTTTTTCCTCTTATCTAGCTTTTCATTATCTACACTATTGATACAATTGGATTGCATTAACCATTCAAAGCTCTTAACAATTTGACATAGGCCGATGTAGATGTTCGATTTACATTTTCAAGTTTGAGTAACGTCGAGGCATACGATAAAAAGTGGGACAAGTTTCCACCACAAGATCTCCCAAAAGACTTATGTGGGATCAAGGGTGCAACTGTACAAGGTGGACTCGGACCTTTTGGGATTCTAGCACTCGCCTCCGAGAATCTTGAAGAATACACTCCAGTTTTCTTTAGAGTTTTCAAGACTCGTGACAATAAGTATAAAGTTCTCATGTGCTCTGATGCTACTCCGTAAGCCAATTTCAATTCATTTAAAACCAACTAATGAATATTAATATGTTTTTATTCAACACGTGTGAGATGTATTGAATGATAGATTCGTATAAATTCAAAAGACAAAAAACTTTACTAACATATCTGGTTCTGTTATATTTTTCATTTACAGTTCCTCACTGAACACAGAAGAATACAAACCATCATTTGGAGGGTTTTTGGATGTCGATTTAGCTGAGAAGAAGCTTTCGCTTAGAACCTTGATCGATCATTCTGTTGTAGAAAGCTTCGGAGAGGGAGGAAAGACGGTCATCACATCTAGGGTTTATCCGGAACTCGCAGTTGGACATGATACGCATTTGCATGTATTTAACAATGGAACCGAGATAATCACAGTTGAGAGATTGGATGCTTGGTCCATGAAAACACCACTTATGAACTGATCACTAGGTTTTGTGACACTAAATTATAGAGATAGAAATAAATTCAAAATATAGTAGTTATATTGTGTCATCCTTGATATCTAGTTTTACTAGAAAATCAATGAAATCTCCATTGAAAATTATAATTTATATGAACTGCATATGCCACTATGGCAGGATTTCTCATTGATTACAATTACAATTTATGATTCTTCAGTATAATAATAAGCTAAAATCATTGATTAAACATAGAAAAGTAATTTTTATTTTTATGTAGGGATGCTAATATGCTTCCCTTTAATCTCTCATTACCACCATCTTATATAACTTACCTCTCTCAAATCATTCTTCACCACCACCTCACAACTTCTTTCTCACCTTCATCTATAAACTCCAATTTATTTGTCCTGTTCTTAGTTTAACACATCTGAAATGTACATTTATAATTAAAAAAAAAAACACTTATTTGATATAAAAATAAAATAAAATAATGGGGTCTTTCAATATGGTTATATGGGGTGTGGTTGGGTTGGTATGTTTCTTCCCAATGTTGAATAACTTCAAAGGAGTAATGGCCTTTCACAAGGTTTCTAAACACTTGCAACACATAATGGCGTTTCAAGTTCACAAAGATCATAGAACCGGCTATCATTTTCAACCAAAGCATCATTGGATCAATGGTTGGTTGTGAATTATTTTCCTTGCTACTTATGCATGCTATTCAATGTCGATTAGTAAACTGTTTGTCATATTATTTCTTTCGAGCATAAACTGATGATTTTCTCTTACAATTTATGTGCATGGTTTGTCGCTGAAATCATCAAACGCTTAAACAGATCCCAATGGTGAGTCTATACCCTGTAGTTTCTGTATTTACTAAATTACTAAAAATATGGTTCTTAACTTCTCTTTGACAATTTGGTCATATTTACCAGCACCAATGTATTACAAAGGATTATACCACTTATTCTACCAATACAATCCAAATGGTTCTGTGTGGGGTAACATTGTGTGGGCCCACTCAGTATCAGAAGACCTAATAAATTGGACCCCACTAGACCCAGCACTTGAACCAGACAAGCCATTCGACAAGTTCGGTTGTTGGTCTGGGTCTGCCACAGTCCTTCCAGATGAGAAACCGGTCATTTTATACACGGGAGTAATTGATGAGAACCCAGAACCAGGTTATGAAGTCCAAAACTACGCGATACCTGAAGATCATTCAGATCCCTACCTAAAAAAATGGATTAAACCCAATGACAATCCCATTATCAAACCAACAAAAGAGAATGTGTCCGCATTTCGTGACCCCACGACAGCCTGGAAACTCAATGGTCAATGGGAAATGACTATTGGTAGTAAAGTTGATATGAAAGGTGTGTCCTATTTGTATAGAAGCCACGATTTTATTAAATGGACCTTGGTAGACCACCCGTTGCACCAGAAAGAAAATGTGGGCATGTGGGAATGTCCTGACTTTTACCCTGTATCGGTTAAAGGAGACAAGGGTTTGGATACTACAGTAATAGAAGGCGATATCAAACATGTCTTTAAGGTAAGCCTTGATATGACTAGATATGATACCTATACAATTGGAAAGTATGATACAAAGAAAGACAAATACATACCTGATGAAGGAATGATCGATAGCTGGGCTAGTTTAAGATACGATTGGGGGAACTTTTATGCTTCTAAGTCTTTCTTTGACCCTTCAAAGCACCGCAGGATTATTTGGGGATGGGCTAACGAGTCTAGCACTGAAGACGAATATGTCAAGAAAGGATGGGCTGGAATCCAGGTTTGTTTTTATTTTTTTTACAACTTTTTGAACCTCTATCAAAGCCAAAATAAGTTAAGATTGGATATTTTTTTATTATTAACATTCGTATTTTTGAACTTTGTCAATGGTGTAGTTAATTCCACGAACTGTTTGGCTAGACCCGTCTGGAAAACAACTGCTACAATGGCCTGTCGCTGAATTGGAAAGCCTAAGAGAAAAGCATGTGCAACTAAGCACTAAGGAGCTCAAACAAGGAGATAGAGTTGAAGTTGAAGGAATTACTGCTGCTCAGGTTTGAAATTTGTGTTCATACATCACAGTACGACGTTAAATTGTTATGAATATGATCATGATTTTGTTGTGATTGAAATACAGGCGGATGTGGATGTGGTATTTAAGTTCCCAGGTTTGGATAAAGCCGAGAAGTATGATACTAAATGGGATGAAATATTCCCACCAGAAACTCTTGCGAAGAACATATGCCACGTTATGGGTACAACCAAACAAGGTGGATTAGGGCCATTTGGTCTTCTAACATTGACCTCAAAGGATTTTGAAGAATACACCCCGGTCTTCTTTAGGGTTTTCAACACTCCAGATACTAAGCATAAAGTTCTTATGTGCTCTGATGCCATGCCGTAATGTCTCTTTCTCTCTCTATCTCATCGATAGTTAGATATTCTCTTTATATGTGCTACAGTTGATTTATAACCAACAATGGACAAGTATGATTAATAAAATTCTAACTAACGTTCGTTTTCTTATTCCCAAAGGTCAACATTGAACCACAAAGAATACCGGCCATCATTTGGAGGGTTTGTGGACGTAGATTTATCTGACAACAAGATTTCACTTAGGAGTTTGATTGATCATTCGGTTGTGGAAAGTTTTGGGGCAGGAGGAAAGACAGTAATAACATCCAGGATTTATCCGACACTAGCAGTTGGTCACAAAGTACATTTGCACGTATTTAACAACGGCACTGAAACAGTAACTGTTGAGAAACTTGATGCTTGGTCCATGAAGAAGCCTAAAATGAACTAAAGAGGATATTTCAATGGGAGATCAATTAACCTAAAAATGAAGTGGTTTGGAAATCTAATGTAACCATGTACATCCAATACATGACAACAATATTGCATTCTTTAAGAGAAGAAGAAGAAAATTAGTTGTACTTCTATTAGAAGATGAACTAGCTTGTAGAAAGTTTTCCCCTTAAGGCTGATTCAAGCTCTGTATATGTTCATAATTTAGTGTGAAATCAATCAGAAAGCTTGATTTTTGAGCATCAACATTTTCACCCTAACAAGGTTACTGGGTGGTTCAGCTGTCACCTCTGAATAGTTCCTATCAGAATCAATACATAAAACAGAGTGAATTTGTAAAACTTATTAATTGAACAAGTTTATGTTACAATCTCAAATTTGGACCTGAACATAGATCTGTCGTCCTAAAAAATAGCTTTAACACTAAACAGATCCGAAATTAATCTCATGTTGGAGACAGATTTGTTGAGAAAATCACATGTAAAGCATTGAATTCTCGTAAAGACATCAGCAAGACTAGTTTAAAATCAATCAACATTTTGATTTTTTAACATCAACTTATACACCCTAATAAGTTTTTAGACCATAGATGCTGAAATCTAAGTTTAGAAGACGATAAACCAGAAGTGGACAAGACAATGACATCAATACAGGCCAGCAACAAGAAGTGGGGATTTCGAGTAGAGATGGATAGGAAAGTCTTCTTGTAATCTTTTACTGGCTGGATGGTAAAACTCACCCCACCCATAACCCTTCACAGCCTATTAATGCTTTTAAAAGACACTCAGAATACTGACTGGTTCAGTGGTCACCTCTGAATGGTTCCTATCAGAATGAATACATAAATCACAGTGAATTTGTATTTTGTAGTAAGATACAACTTCCCAAAGTGCTAAGTTATTGGTCATAACTAAAAGCAAAACTGTATCATAGTAAGCTTTATACATACTTAAGGCAGACACTAACTTAAAGCCACTAGGTATGGTGAGACCACAGACCTAATGGCATCTAGCATTGTTTACAGTGTCCAGTTTTTACTCTACTACTCTGAAGCTTAAAAGTCGAATCTTAGACCGATTCAGTCACACATATATATACTTCACATCAAGCAACACACACACTAAATAAGACTATTTGGACTAAAAGTACTTACATTTGTAAGTTTTCAATACATTATGATTTGCCAGATTGTTGAAGCACTAACTATCATATATGATTACATAAACTTTTCATACATTAAACTATATCTTGCAGACACAAATAAAGAAACACAATAATAATAGCAAAGATTGTAACTTTTATTAAATTTCCAAACTCTGTCACAACACTTCGTAGCTACATCAAAAGTAGTTTTTTATAAACTACTATTAGTCTCCTCAACTTCTTTTCAACAATTACATACCGAGAAAAACAAAATAACATAAACAAGGCATCAAACGGTTCAGAACAAAATTGCCTAATTCCAAACAGAAAGAAAGAAACATAAAAATACAGGCCAAAAAAGAAAAATGAAATCTTACCCAGTGATCATAGTTCCAGCCCCTTCATCCGTAAGAACCTCGAGAAGCAAGGAGTGTTCCAACCGCCCATCGATAATACTCGCAGTCTTAACCCCTTGAGATAACGATTTCACACAACAATTCACTTTCGGAATCATCCCACCGGCAATCTTCCCATCTTCCATCATCTTCTTCACTCCTTTCACATCGATTTCCTTCACTAAACTTTCCGGATCATTCTTATCCTCAAGAATCCCAGCCACATCCGTCAACAACAACAACTTCTCCGCCCCCAACGCCGCTGCCAACGCCCCGGCAGCTGTATCCGCGTTAATATTATACGATTGCCCTGTCCCATCTGCCGCCACAGACGCAATCACCGGAATCAAATTATCGTTAATTAACGGCCGTAACACCGACGTATCAACACTCGAAATCTCTCCAACAAATCCTAATTCAGCTGCATTTGGAGAGGGAATAGCGGTGAAAATCCTTCCATCTGTTCCACATAATCCAACTGCAGTTGCACCAGCTTTATTAATCAATCCAACTAAATGTTTATTAACTTTACCGACTAAAACCATTGAAACAATTTCCATAGTCGAAGCATCAGTTACTCGTAAACCATTGAGAAAATGCGGCTGAATCCCTAACCGGTTTAGCCATTGATTGATTTCGGGACCACCGCCATGAACAAACACAATACGAAGACCAATGCAAGAGAGCAAAACAAGATCTGTGATAACAGATGCCTGCAGAGCTTCAGATTTCATCGCTGCACCTCCATACTTCACGACTACGGTCTTCCCCCGAAACTTCTGGATGAACGGAAGAGCTTCGGAGAGGATTTTGACCCGCGTTTTCGCGGGGGTTGTTGCGAGAGTTTCTGTTAGGACTGTTTGTGCAGATGATTTGAGACGTACAGATGTCAATTTTGATGGTTTTTGCAATGGCTTGATGCTAGTATTTGGGAATGTTGGTGTTTGAGGAATAGAGGGACGCGTAAAATACGTTTTTGCTGCCAACATGCTGTTATTTCGTCACTAAGCAAAATTGCAGGTAACCCGGCAGTAACTTACGACGATTATTTGCAGAAATGCTGAAAACAGAAAGTATAAACAACATCAAAGCCGAATATTCCGTCAAGAAAAAATTCCAATACAATTATAAAACATGGTCAAGTTTGTGTCTTTCGGAAAAGTTATCTAACAATACAAGAATCTATGATTCAAGTTTCTCTACGTTACATCGTATTTACACTTAAAACACGTTTGCTAAATTTCAGTAGCATCCTAAAGACAAAGAGACACAATAAACTTCTCAATATTCCAGAAAACAAACGTCAAATTATTCCGTACCTAAACACACTATACGAACATCGATCCAAACAGTCACATATAAGCAACAGTAACCATTGAAGTACTAATGTTAACTAATTACAGACAATAGTATTTTAGTACTATCTAAATCGTGTAACAGTTCCATAAGCTTGGTTTAATTAGCAATAATTGAAGTTCACAATGTAATATTAACACAGTCGAATTACTTTTTATCTTGTTTTTAGCATATAAAATAAATAATGAGTAAGCATAAGAATAAGAATGATGGTGAAAATAAAAACAGAGTATTTAACATGTAAATTGAAGCTAAAAATAATAGAATAGAATACTCGCAATTGGAAAGCGAGATTTTTACCTGTTGGAAATCAAGGACGAATTCAAACAAAGAAAAATATTAGCGGCGATACGATTAGGGTTTCTGGTATCGAACTTCACTTAAAAAATTGGGGTACTCTTGAATTGGGCACTACCGCACTACCACTGGTTGTTAGGTGACACGTTGTGTAAAAAAGTGATTTACGAAGAAAATAAAAGTTTATGAACAAATAATTGCAGGTTTAATCTAATCTAGACCGGTAGCAGGGTCAATCCGTAGGCATACAAGGAATACAGTAAAAAATGCAATTTTTATAGTAATAAATTGAAACTCGATATAATGAATGAAGCCGTAACGACTACTACCTCTACCTTTTATGTGGCTCTGTCTCCTGAGTGATCTAGGTCAATAGTTTGAAAACTTAAAAAGAAAAAATCATTTTTCTCATAAAAAGTTTGATGTAAACATTACTCATCTATCTAAATCTAATATAATCAACCGTTATTACCAATCAAATCTCTTGATGTAACTCAGCTTCCAATTAACCAATCAAATCTTTTAAACCCTCTAAAAATTAAAATTAGATTGAACTTACCGTAAAATATATCACGATAATTCAAATTAGCATATATGCAATATATCATTACAATTCAAATTTAAATGGGTTTATTATTTCATTATATATTATACTTTACACTTTTTACTATTGTATGCGACATATTTTCATTTGTTTTATTGCATGTAATGAACTTGTAAATATGATTTATTGTATGTAGTATTTCCTTTTTGGGTAAGGCCAAAAAAGGAAATTTTCCTATTTGGGCTTTACCCAAAAAGGAAATTCTACATACAATAGACTATATTTACAAGTTCAATACATACAATAGAAGTTTTCAAAGTTCGTCGCATACAATAGTACAAAAAGTAAAATTTAATACATAACGAAATAATAAACCCAATTTAAATGTTACATATATCACAACATAACGTTTTCTCTGTTCAATTAAACGTGTCACGTGATATACTTTTGATGTACTCCTTTTGTTCATCTTCTCTTATCAAGGCACCAAGCATAAGAAAAAGGAGTCCAACATTCTTTTTTAACTAATAAAATTCAAGGAAATAAAAAACGATTTAACATTGAGTTGTTCGGCTTTAATATTCAACTTTATCAGACGAAATGGTATTCCTGATGTTCTAAGGTGAAATACACCGATAATTCTCAACCTACTCCTCAAACTCCAAGTATACACTCATCTCTGAATCTATTGTACATGATAGTAGTACAATTTTTGAAGTTTGGCAAATTAATTTGACATTTGGATAATCATTCTATATTTAGTCAAAACCTTAATAAACTTTTAGATTTCACCTCATGATTATCCCATTTGTATTGTTCGAAAGTTGGGATTCATTCATATATATATACACCACCAATTTTATTTCATACACCATATTGTATGCATTAATATGCAGTACAGTACAATACTGTACTGCACAATTTTGGTGTATGAAACAAAAGTTGTGGTGTATATAACAACACCCATTCATCAACAGCAACAAAATAAAAATAAAAATATATAAATATAAAAAGAGACAAATTAGACATAACTTGGGCTGTTTGTGTCATGGGCTGTCTATTGTGTTTATACTTTATATGGGCTAAGAGTCCAAATTAGACAAAGACATAAATAATGATAATTAATCTTTAATTGGAAAATAAAATCAAAAAGCTGGTTTGCCCGAGAGGTTAAGGGGGAAGACTTAAGATCTTCTGCACATAAGTGCGCATGGGTTCGAACCCCATAGCCAGCATTTGATTATTTTAAGTTTTAATGTTTTTTTTTCTTTCTTTTGTTTAACTTGTCCTAATAAACTGTACAAATGACCATGTTTTCTGGGTTTTTTCCTACATGCCAAAATTAGTTAAACTGTCTTCCTGTTTTCAGATTTCAACAAATGCACCAAGAAGTTCGATCTTTTACTTACAAAAATAGAACACGTTTCGTGCTGTTTCTACATGAGTTTGTATCGAAGCTACGGACAAGTAATAATATATATTGAATTGTTTGATCTTGATCTCGCGACACACTATGATCCTACTGCGAGTTTGAGATTGATATACCATGGGACCATTACTAGACGATTCATTTTGTTTGCCTTCTTAATTCAATGTAAGTATATTTAATAATTCTACAAAGAAAACACCTTTTTTAGAACGTCATATCCTACACTAGCTATTATGTACATTCACATATATTTACAATTTGGAACATATAATCTGTGAGTTAAGAGGTTTCTCGCATATCGCTAGTGCTATGTCATGGCCCTTTGGTAAAGAAAACATGATTATATATGAAGACCAAAGCGAAAAGCAAACAAACGATCAATAAGGTTTCTTGGATTCGATACCCGACAATGTGACAAGTGGTCCATCGGTGTTCTTCGAAAAGGAAATTTTGTCATTCCCGTTGAAAAGGAAAAGACTTTTCACTAACTATTCTAAGTCTTCCTTTTATTAGAAAATAAATATCAATTAAGAAACTATATTTGTATATATATAAATTGTTCATTTGAGTCCCTTCAAATGAGAAAAGGAAAAAAATCACAAGATAAACAGATTAACTAAACTGCTTTTATAATAACGATAATTGATATAAAACTACATACTCAATGATACTATTCATCCTATTTTAGAATATGTAATTAGCTACTACTTATAATGTCTTTTTCGAAAACTTAGAACCATTTATCAAGTTCTTCCCAATCCCACAAAGGTTGATCATCACTCTCCATTGTAGAATTAGAATGATTAACGGTTTGGTCGTCCGACGAGTTGTAGCTATGATCATCAGACAAGCTTGTCGTTGTCCTCTCTATTATCGGTGTATGTCTTGATGTTGTTGCATGATGTTCGTTGTGGCGAAGAGGTTGTGGATGAACCGGTAATATTTGCTCGTTTATGTTCACTCCTGATGGTCTTCTGTCGAATGCTCTCAAATTATTCGATTTCACATACACTCGACACAAACTTAGCTCTTCCATTAACTGCATTTTAATATAGTATTTCAAAACTTAGGCAAGAACAAATAATCAAAATAATAATAATAATAATAATAATAATACCTCAGGCTTTTGGTTATTGTTTGTGGAGGCCTGTTCTTGAAAAGCCTTGTATTCATTCATCTTCCATATGGTCTTTGTTCCAGTAGGAGCTCTACCATTGTAAAAAACCATGGTTCTCTTGATCCCAATGGGTCGATTATTACTAGACGAGTAAACAATGCTCGGAGATCCAGTGGCCTTCCAATAGCCGGTTCTCGTGAGACGAGATGGTCGTCCTCCTCTTGCTTCTTTCTCTTGTCTAGGAATGAAAAAGAACCATTGCTCGGGGTCTCCTTGACATCGCTCTCCAGCATATTCTGCGTCGAATGAATCACATTTAAGATGATATATCAACTAATCAATGTTATATATTTAGCTTATTATGCAATATAGTTTCATATATTCACAAATACAACATGACATAGAAGATAACTTTATTTTAATGTATGGTAGATATACTGCATTTTTTAGGTTGAGTCTTCAACTTTTAACTACAATGAGCATAACACATAGTGACCCACATTATTGCATGAACACCAACCAACAAACTTATGGATCTATAATAATTGTTATAAGAGAAAAGCCTTGTACTTAAAATAATCATTAACTGGCTTATTAGCTTATCAACTTTAACTTATATGCTGAAGTTGATAAGCATATATATAAGCCGTAAACACGAGTTTATCAATTTTGAGAAAAAAATTGATAAAAAAGTTAGCTAGACGAAGAATGGTACTAACGAGGGAGATCCCACGGATAGAAATCGTAAACATGAAGTTGAGGTATGACTCGATCAATATCTCGTAGTAGTAATCTGTTCTCGCCGCGTATCTTGTGCTTTAAATAGAAAGTTAACAACTCTTCTTCTGTTGGGTAGAATCTAAATCCTGGTATGATCACCAATTCCTCACCCTCCATCTCTCACTAATCGATAGCTCGATCTTAATTAAGTATCGTTCGTTTTTCTAATGATAGAGCAAATATCAAACTTAAGCACAACGTACTTTACATGAATGAGAAAGAAGAGGGTGTATATATAGAGAGAATAATAAACACACCAGTGTATACTGTATATGCAGGTATGGGAGTATGGGGTGTTTGGCTTGGCTTAAGCTTGTTCGCTTATGCGTTATCTAAAAATCATGAATGTAGAGCTTTTGACTTTTCAGCTTATTCACCGTTAAGAAAAGCTCACCCAAACACCTTCAAAAGAGTTTTTTAACTTTATTATAACACAACAAGTTAAAAGGCCCTCTAAAAAGCCAGACCAAACAACCCTAATTAAAACAGATGAAAGTTTGTCGTATACGATAGTAAAAAATTACAATTTTAAAACATAACGAAACAATAAACCCAATATATAACCCTTAGAAAGTTCCATACATTTGCTTGGAAATACTTGTTTTGTAATTTCTCTATGTACTGTGTTCTTTGATTGAATTGACATGACCTTCACAAGTAAAAAACTTCTATGTATTTAGCCAACATTAATTATTTACTTTTAATTGTTAATTACTCCGTATAATAGCCTTTCAAAAAAAAAATTACTCCGTATAATAAAGTTGGTTAATCATCCAATAACACAACGAAATTTCATTCAATATATATTGTGGTTGTGTCTCTAGTTGTTATTGTACTTTTAAGTTTTGTTCATTTTTAAATGTTATTGCGTAATAACTAGAAACTGAATTTTTTTTGTTCATTTCTGATAAATTTTAATTTGTTCATTTTTAATATATTTTAATTTGTTCCATTTCTTATATTACTCCTTTAACTCGATCGAGGATCTTACAAGTCATTTGACTTCCTCCGTGACTCCAATCGTCCGCGTGGAAAACAAGAAACCAAGAAGTAATTAATGGAGTTCACACGGAGCCCATATCTTACTTTCACCGACTTTTTAATAATTCTAATTTTAAGTCATTTTTAAGTAGAAATTTAGTAATAAATTATTGTAAGATTTAGTCAAGTTTTGTTGGGTTATTATTATTTATTAGCCCATGAATATTTGATATCCAATTTACTTGTGCATTTAGGATCGGAAGTTGCTATACTTTCAAAAGTTTGTAAATAATTTTAATTAAGGGTTTAGCGTGTTGAAGTGTATCGAATCATAGTCTGACTTTCCTTGTATGTATTCATGCTTTCATTGTATGTAACGAACTTGAAAAATGTTTACGTTGTATATAATTTATGGTACTTTTTTCGCATTTCGACTATATAAGTTGTCACGCGACGTCCTTTACAATCGTTAAATTGACTAAAATATATACAATTTAAATAAATTATAAGATTGTTATATACAAAGTAAATCCGTATAGTTCGCTACATACCACAAATATCAAACTGTATATTAATACATTTGCAGGGCACTAAACTCTAATTTTAACGTAGTAATTAAAGATGCCAATTGCCAAGTATATTGGCATTTTTTTTCTTTGTTAGTTATTCAATTACTTAACCAACAAAATAAGGGATCAATATTTAAGACTAAACCATGAAAAAGAATAAGATAGATTATGTAGATTTTGATTGGATAGTATATGTGCCAAACTCACAGTAGGGTTTGTGACAATGATAACATCTTTTTTCTTCAAGTCGTTGCAAATGTTATAAAAAAACATGTCGAAATTTCATACTAAAATATCTGAAAAAAGAGTAACGGATAGTTGAAGCATTTCCTAGTGATTAACGTCGCCAAAAGTTAATGATGTTACAATTGTTTTAGAATTACTTAATTATGTGATTAAAGTACTTTACAAATACATGTAACAACTTAAATTGATAGTTTGCCTTTAATATAGATAATACATTTGAGAAAGTATATAAGGGTTACAACATGGATCATTTCAAACATTTCCATATATTTTCTGAAAAATGACAAAATTGTGATGAAGACTGGAGTCAAGATGTTACACGGAAGTACATGTGTTACTTCATTGACCATAACACAAGTAAACACCAGACTTGAAGAAAACAACATGAACATAGAACTCGATCTAGAAATCGGATTCTGTCAAGACGAGTAAGTGAGAATGATTTAACGCGCTCAAATATTCATTGTACGAAAATTTCAAAATCTATATTGATATACCCTACTCAAGTTCCCGTGATGATAGTCTAGTAGTGCCGGATATATGCAATATAAAGGTGTAGGTTATGGGTTCAGTTTTTGTCTTCATAATCATTTAATTGCGGGTTACGTGATTTACATCCCTCGTGTTGCTCGTGATAATTGTCTATGGGATCGTCGTATGTTCTGTAACCATTTTTCTTATTTACCCTACTTAAAGTTAGCAACCAATAAAACGGGAATGTAAATTTGTCACTTAAATTAGACCACCGACTTTTAAATCATCACAAACCTACTTTTCTAGTAATTCAATCCATACAAATTGGGCCTAAGATCGATACATTAGTTTTATAGGCTTTTTTATCCATCTTTATTGGGCTCTAACTTCGGCCCACTATCCCCAAACCCCTTACCCAGTTACCCGTACAAACAAATCTTATAAAACCCTAAATTGCACCTTTTTCTACCTCTCCAAATTAGGGTTCCCAGTAAACCCTAAAATCAATCAATTAATCAGCCAAAAATCGTTGTTTTTCTCTCCAATTGATTTGTGTTTATTAATCAGTTCATGCGCAGCCCTTAAGATCGCCTTCCAATTAATCAAGATGGAAGCGTTTTGAGTCATAGCTGCGCTAAATCAATTCTGATACATATATACGTACATTCTTATTTTTTATGTATATGTATCAATTTTAGGGTTTCTCTTCAGGGTTTTCCTATTGAGATACTTTTTCCTTCCATGAGAATCTATTAATTCGTGGCAATTACACTGTTTAATGAAATCTAAAACCTTTTTAATTTTCTGAATTATTTGTATGATAGTAATAATTTATTATTATTATTATTATTGCAGTTTTTCAGATTGTTATGAAATTTAGGTTTTGAGGTGTTTATGTGTGCCTCGAATTTTTCTTGTGGAAAACATTTTTCTATAAATAAAAATAAAAAGTTGTTAATTAGTTTGTGATTAATTCTGTTTATTAAAAATTGAAAAATGAAAAAGGCAAGAATGAGGAGAAATATTATTATGGGAAAGGAGTAATTCTTTGATGAATTAAACCATTAACGCTTATTGATATTCTGACTTGCCAATGTAATTAGTTAACTTTTGAATTTGTAAAATTATTTATCAAGTAAAATTATGCGAAAATTTGTTGATTGAGTAAATTAAATTTTTGTGTGTGTAATGTGTAAATTATTTATATAGTAACTCTTTCAATTTACTTGAAGGTAAGATGAAATAAATAAAGTTCGATAGCTAAATAAAGACCATATTCATAAATAATTACTTATTTAATTGGATTAAAAAAATGAAAAGCATGAAGCTATTGATACATGTTGAAGGAAATAAAAACGTTATTAAGCAAATTGTACTAATTCTATGAAGAAAGTTTACACTTAAAAAGATGTTAACTATTCCAGTGAATATTATATCTTTTTGTTAAATATCGAAATAACCTACAGGATTTGCGTGATTGTAAAACTTTAGCATTACGAGTATAATTTAATATCTTGTAATATAACAAAATTTACGTGATTTTTAAAAATTGTTTGACATGATTTGTAAATCAAATAAAAACCACTTTAAAAGTGTTTTTTTACCACATACAGAAAAACCTACAAATTGCAGTAAAAGCATGTCAAATTCACCTTTTTATCTACCTTCCACACATTTGTTTTCATTTACTTCTAGCATTATTATATTGATCAACACTGTTAATAAATTCTAAAATAATTGTAGAACAATACATGTGCTGTGATGCTGGTGTTCTTAGACCATCTCCAATGCATTAGACTTTTCACTGACACGTCAGCATCCTTTATTATCATATAAATTCTTACAATGCATTGAACCTTACAAATTTATTATACTGACACATCATCGTACTATATGTTTTCTTTTCTTAAATATATAAATTGGAATTAAAATTATCAAATATAAAAGTAGTTTCATCTTAAATTAGAGAGAGAAAGTTTAATATTATATGTTTTATTTCTTAACCGCTTTTGTAAAATCTTAAATTCTTAAGCTTTAAAATTTTTTAAGCTTCAATTGATTCTAGAAAAAGTAATTCCGTTAATATAATTATTATTACTATAGTGTAATGTAAAAGTATAATTTTAAAATATATTAATTCATCGAATATCTATCTATCAATGTGGGCAGATATGGAGGGTTAAATATAAATGTGAATATGGCTCAGAAACCAAGAAAGTGGAGTAAGAGCATCAGCAACGCTCCACGGTGGAGCGTCGAATGAGAATTACAGAATTGCCATTTAATAAGTTTAATCCACTGTACGTTGTACACGTATTCATGCGTTAAAACGAGCGTCCAACTCTGTACAAACGAGTCTTAAGATGATAAATGGTAGGCCCCTCCACTTTCTTGGTTTCTGAGCCATATTCACATTTATATTTAACCCTCCATATCTGCCGACACTGATAGATAGATATTCGATGAATTAATATATTTTAAAATTATACTTTTACATTACACTATAGTAATAATAATTATATTAACGGGATTACTTTTTCTAGAATCAATTGAAGCTTAAAAAATTTTAAAGCTTAAGAATTTAAGATTTTACAAAAGCGGTTAAGAAATAAAACATATAATATTAAACTTTCTTTCTCTAATTTAAGATGAAACTACTTTTATATTTGATAATTTTAATTCCAATTTATATATTTAAGAAAAGAAAACATATAGTACGATGATGTGTCAGTATAATAAATTTGTAAGGTTCAATGCATTGTAAGAATTTATATGATAATAAAGGATGCTGACGTGTCAGTGATGTGGCAATGCATTAAACTGTGAAGAGTCTAATGCATTGGAGATGGTCTTACATAAGGATTGTAATTGCACTAGGAATTTAGGATTGTAGACTAGACTTATGCTGGGTCATATGAATTTAATCACCAAATAATCTGACCTATGAGTCAAACTAAATGACTCACAAAATAGCTTTGATGAAAGCACACAATAATTAACAGGTGAATTTCGGATTACTAAAGTAAGCCGAACAAGATATATGAACTGGACTACTTGAGTGCAGTATTTTCTGCAAATAACTGATACAAAGAAACATGGTATTTTGAAGAAATGAGACAAGATAGAGCACTTAATAATTGAGGATTGATTTGTACACCACTGTAAACCGCCAAGTATGCTTTGCAATTTTGTATACGTCTAAAAACTAGTAGTGTACGAATCTATCGCGCTTAATAATTTGATTAATAACAGAAGGGCTCCTCAAGTTGGAATTTGAGCACGTTTGAAACATACATAGTGTGATAGTGAAATAAACTTAAATGCCAACTACTTTTGATCACATTGCAATCAAATACTCTTCTTTTTTTTGAAACGGCAAATAACACCTGCGGGCCAGTAATGGAGTATCATCGTGCCACCACTACCAGCCCATATATTGCCTCACCTAGGAAAAACCACCACAGGACTCGAACCCGAGACCTATGGGTAAAACCCCATGCATCACAACCAGTTGAGCTGATGATCATTTGCATCAAATACTCTTCTAATTTACATGCAAGTATAGCAGCATTAATCAGTAATGTGGTAGTGTTATAACCACATAACTTCACAGGTATAAATTCTAAACACAAATGAGATCAGTTACAACCGGACAACATATGCCACTACCCTCGTCTACTAAGGCTGGGCTTAATAACAGCAAAAAGAGCAAACGTACGAAAGTATTCATCAGGGATTTCAAGTGAACATACTATGAGATTGATGACGGAAGAAGCACCATTGCACATGTACAGTATATTCAAAATCTTTCATAGTAAACAACAAAGGATTCATCTTTAAAACCAAACAGACCTATTGCAAAAGGATTCCACACTCTGGAATAAAACTTATGAAATTAAACTCATAATGTAAACAAAATACTTCCAGCTTCCATAAGATGCTCTTTCTCCTAATCTCAAAGTTCAAGAACAAAAACAACTCAAATTCTTTCACAATAAACATCAAAGGATCAATCTTTTTAACCAAATAAATTTAAAATCCCCTTCAATTCAGCTACTTTATCGAACAGGTCATCAAATTAAGCCCAGATTGTAAGTATAAACACTTGCATAATCCTCAATCTTCCATTTTAGAAAGTAAATTTTGCAGTAAATCCATCAATAATAAAGGTTCATTAACAAGAACCATACAGAGTAAAATTAAGTTTCATATCCATAATATATCATATTATCAAGTAACAGTTATTACAAAGCATATGAAAATGCAGCAAATATATATCATTGCTCCAAATTTTATGCACATTAAAACCAGCATAAAGTATAAAATTACACCAAGTAACTCCTAATGCTGAAACAGATTATAACACTAAAAACTTCTTCATCATCATCATCCAAAATTAAAACATATTCAAAACTAATTACTCCACTATTTATATCTCTCTCAATGACTGCAAAAGCTTAATTAAAAAAACCTTCAACTTCTCAGTCCAATAGGCAATATCAAAACTACCTGAATTCATCAACAGTCAATCAAGGAAACCTGTTTTCCTCCAAACTGCATTCCTAACTAACCGAAGATCCCTGCCTTTCAATGTCCTTCCAGCACCTTCTAGAACCGAAAATGTCGTATGCGGCGAATTCGACGAACCTCCACGCGCCACAATTTCATGCGGCGGAAGCATCTCCTCTTCATCATCTTCACCGATATCCACGTCAGCAAGTTCACCGCCAATTCTCGTCTTCCGCGCAAACATCGGAACGTTCACCGGCGCCGATTGCTGAAATTTCAACGGCATAGACTGAGATACATCTCGTTCCTGCCGATTAGGTCTCGGAATTGACGGAATTAACCTAGACGACGACGGAGATGGCGAATTTACCGCCGTCGGTGACGCGATTGAACTGCTAGGGTTTCGACGGTTTACTACCGGACGGTTGTTAGGTTTCCGGCCGTTATCTTCCGGTAATGCCGCCAGAATTCCGAACTTATCCTGATTCCGAAACGATTGATGATTACCGTTAGGGCTCCAGGTGTTTCCTTTCACCGGATCTAACGATTGACGCTTCTGTTCCGCAAAATCGCCGGTCCAGAACACGTCATCTTCACTGAAATCGTCGCCGGCGACTGACGATCCGCCGGAGATCACGCCGGTAGATGACGGCGGTGAGAACACGCCTAAAAATCGGTCGGATGACGGCGATCGACGGTGACGGTAGGTAGCAACGCCGTTCGGTTCCATATCGGATAATTGATACAGATACAGATAGATATAGATAATTATAGAGATATAGATGTATATACACTAGGAAATAAACACTTGAGTCCGAGATTATAATAATTTGTTGCAGAGAGGGGGTTATCTGGTGCGACGAGTTTTTTGGTGATTTGGTGGTACTTAGATTCGATGGACGGTTAAGATTGGGGTAGGGTGATAAGTGGGTTTCAGTGTGGTGTGGTTATCTCGATGATATAGAGAGCAGTTACAAAAATGACGTGGCGAATGGACACCGAGTGACGGAGAATGTGATCATAGGGGCACATATTTGACCATGATGACGTGTACTTGTATTTTCTTTAATTAATCGTTTTATTAAATGTTAAACACTTTTCCTTTTGTTAACAAAGATAAAATGAAATTTTATAATCAATTTTTAATTAAATAAGATGATTACAATGCAAAATTAAGTACTTATCCGGATGTCGACATTATTATGTTTATTTATATATACGTAGTATATCGTGTTGGATATAGAGAAAAGTGATCATGATACAGTTACTTTTGGTATTTTGCCATTTGAAAAATTCAAACATGCATAGCACTACTTGTAGTTGGATGGTATTAATTATTAATCAATCAATTAATTTTATCAAAGGAAGATAATAAATCAAATGCAAAAGTACTTTATCATAGTATATTGTATAAATAAAATCTTTGCACAATTCTCATATTTATAATCACGTCACATCAAATCAAATAATCTAAATTATATCAAAATGCTCGTTTCATCCCAAATTTATAGTCTATGCTTTATTTTTTAAACGTCCCTAACTAATTGTACTGAAAAATACGGTGTTATGATATTATTTTTTCCTTAAACTGCATTGTTTTGTAATTTATACATGTATTTTTTGTGGAAAACAGTAAACAGTGCTAGAAATTGTTGTTCAAGTGTATGAAAGACTAGTTTTGATTGAGATAAAACATAAACTAAAGCCAACTCTATTATAAATAAAATATCGAAATTGCATCCCTACATGACTACATACCTAAATCAGTCAAAACTCTTGAAGTTGTGACCAAAACTTTGGGATGGTATTAAACCAGCAAAACACAAAAAGGAACTAACAACCGTTTTAGCGAAGGAACTAGCTACCCGAATGAATAGCTGCAAGTCTTCTTTACATCTCACTCCGTTGTAAGTAGCAGTGTCTATTCGCAGCTCAATCTTTTGATAGTTCTACTTTTGATCCTTTAGAAGTAAACATGTAATGCCCATTTGGCTCATTGGCTTATCATCAGTTTTTAATGTAACTAAAGCATAATTACAGCAACATAAGCAGTTTCTTACTAGTACTGATAGTCTGATATACTATACAGTATACACTGGAAGTGGAAATAAAGTAAGCCCATAAGTACCCATTTGGCTAATAAGTATATCCAATCAGTTTTCTTGATAGTATATATCAAACTATAAAAAGCAACAAGGGATCAGATCTTAGAAATTTAAATTGTGCAAGTCGCACATTTCTAATGATATCACATTTAATTTTGGATATACTAATAACTAATGCAATAGACAACAATATCAAAGTTACTCGGCTACAAATATTTTGAATATGGTACATATTATAAGCATATCATATCATGTACTATTATTAGTACAATGAACTGTGCACAATACAGACTAAATCAAAATACGAAGTTATACAACACTTGTAGGCATGCAGCAATCAATTATGCAGGAAAGGAAAGCGGCATGAGTTTCACAAAACAACCTTTCTAGTTCAACATACTACAGCTAAAGTGGCCATTTGATAATATTAGTTTCTCTGCTTTAACAACCATATCAAGGGTGAGAGGAACAAAACTTCGAGATGGGCCATAGAAATGAGGAAAGACGTTTGTACCATCCACATCTTCGTAAATTAATCCATCTCCAAGCTGCATAAACAAATCCAAATCACAGAAAAACATTCAGTTGGCCATATACATAAAACTATATTTCCCGTCTCAAACATTATTGCATAATTCATACGATGACAAATTGCTTGCCAGTTTTGCAATAGTTATATTACAATTCCAATGCTTCTATAGCTATACTATCCACAATTTTTTTTTATCAAACAGAGTATTACAAGCATACAAGTATGTAACCAGCAAGGCAGCAAGGATGTTCATAAGTTGACCCATATACTACCGTGCACAAGGTGAGACTAAATGGGAGGGATGTGTAGCGAGTCAAAACAGATTGGGGTCAAGATTCATAACTAGTAATATTGGCATGAGCCAGAACAGGTTGGGTCAGGTTGGCCCGAAAAACATTTTGCCCAATTTTATTACAACTGATGACTGTATATGATTACATAAATCAATATTTCATGAATAATCTATTTGTTCATAGAAAAGATGATCTACGAAGTTGTATGCATTGTTTTATTTTTTTGAGCAAAGGTGTACACATTTAAACCACACTTTTGGTGACTTTTACTTGTTTGACACATTTCGCCTGTTCTAGTTCTATATGTGACTCGACCCATTCAAAAGTAGTTGGGTTATAATTGCCATCCTAACTGAACATGTGCCTATTAAAAATGGTCATGGTATTTACCTTCTGCGAATCAATCTGAAGCAGGAATAGATCTTCTGTAGTATTCAAGTAAAACCTTTCTAAGGTCGACTTTACCTGCAACGCACAAGTTACACAATATCACTTACCAAATCACTCATGTTCTTGGTTCTAGTAATGTGTTCTAAAATGCTCAAGTAACATTGGCAAATTCATTTTGAATAAGTAAGAAGTTTTTAGAATAAAAGCATAGACTAAAAGTCCGTAATGTGGTCAACCACATTACCATAAACTTATTTAGAAAAAACCGCTGATTACACGAATATTTTTCCAGCTGATAATTGATCAACTTATCATATTGTTCCATATGTACTTACGTAGTTCAATACGAGCGAAAAGACACATAATTAAAGCAAACTCAATTTATAATACAGGATTGTAAGATAAAGGCCTACTTTTTAAGTAGTATCATCTATTCATATCTATATCTACATGTATATACTACATAACACTGTAAGACATTTTAACAAAAAACTAATGTAGAGAAATGTAAAACTAATATTCCGCTTTATAACGCGTGTATCCTGCTACTAGTGCATTAAAATTTAAAATGTAGAAAAATGTGGGTGTTTGGCCTAGCTTTTAGCTTCTAGCTTTTTTTTTGTAAAAAGCTAAAAGCTAAAAAGGCCCAACTACTTGGCTTTACAAATACAAGCTTTTTTGTTGTAAAAAGCTATTAAGCCAAATCAGTGTTTGGCAAAAAAAGCTTAAAAAGCTAAAAAGCCCTCTTAAAAAGCTAACCCAAACCTGATTGAGCTTGCTGAGATGAATAAAGTTAGAATCTTTATCAAGTTGTTGACCAAACGTCGATTTACTGGTTTGCAGTTCCGACCACTCGTCGGCAGTACTAATCCGGTAAACGAATTCATCGGGTCCAACATTTCCAGCCATTTCTTCACCTGCTTAATTCCGGTGATAAATTAATTGTAGTGTTGTTATGTTTCTATTTAATTTTAATTCCTGAATAAATTAAATAAAGAATTTCGTTAATGGAAATAGATGTAGCGACGATCGACGTACCTGAAGAGAGGTCTAGGGTTTTGTTTCTCGTTAACGGTTTCGGTTAAGATATAGACCTCCATTGGGTTGGTGTTCGGGTTGATCCGATCCATTTGGTGATCCATATCTTGTTATTTTGAGTTAAAAATATGATTTATTCATTTTATTTTGATCAACAGGAAAAAACAAAAACAAACATAAAACATAGGCTACACATTCTTAAGTTCATATTAATATATTATTATGTGATAGTCCGTATTTATTTATCTCAAACGAGGTTTGGTAATTTGCGAAGTTGTAATATCGGAATTCTAGGTAGGATCGTTTTTACCTTCGCAATATCGGGATTGTAAGATCGAGATCAAGATCGTAAATCCTATCAAAATATAATTTTTTATACAAAGATATTTAAACTCTAGTAGAAAACTACTATTAAAGAAACTAATCTAACATTCAAACTTTTATATTACTGATGTGACGCAATTTGTCAACATATATTTCTCGAATGATAAACATACTGAAACAAAGAATAGTAGCATAGTATAATTGCATCAAAGTTTGAGAGCATATTACTAATTAAAATTCATAATCGTCATTTTAGAGGTTCTAGACTTTTTCTCGGGTTAATTTGATAATATATGGGGACATTGAACTTGAAAGCAAATGTATGATAAGTTTTGAGGTAGGATTCTGACTACTTGTGGGCCTTACAAGTCCAATTATAGAAATAAAATATTAGTGTATTTGTAAGATCGGATAGTTCAACAATCCTACGATCTTACGATCGATTCTACGATCATACTCCGATCTTACCTCCTGACCGATCATACTCCGATCCTGCACGTTTTCCCTTGGTAGGATGGTAAGATCGTACGCTTCTACGATCAGAATCGCGATCTTGACAACCTTGGTAATTTGTATACGTTTGAACTTTGAAACAAATACCTGATATTGTTTTTCAAGTTGATTATATGACAACTGATAAGGTAATTCAAAAGAAATAAAAGTGATGTTCTTTTATATCTTCTAACCGATAAAAAGTAATTCAAAATAAGAAAAACTAAACATAACATTTTTCGCGTAATATTCTCCCGACTGTAGGATCATTACGATTTAATTGTTTCATTTGATTTTCTCATGTTTTTCAATTTAAGAATAAATATCATCAACTTATACTCGATTAATGTTGTTTCCTTTCCATCATTAACTTTTTTATCCTTTAAGTTTTAAACTGGAAAATACGATCCAAACAAAAAGTTATGACTAGTTTTTATTATAATTTAGTTTGCATTTTGAATTTGAAATGATAATCACACAAATAAAAAATAAATAAATAAGTTAAAGACAAAATGAAAGACACCCTCCTAATTATTATAAAACCTCATGCAATCCATAATTTCTCATGGGTTTGAAAATTATTTATTTTGTGAGTTTTACGATCAAACTTCATCACATATAATTTTTATTTTCATTTTATTATATCAAAATTAAACAAATAAATGTGTCATTGATTTTCCTTCTTCTAAGCATCAATTGATGTTTAACATAAGGATCACTCTTAATCATTACGATATCATATTATATGTTTTGAGATACCATAATAAAATATAAAAATTAAATAATATCCGGCAAAAGTTTCATCCATTTGTCAATTTAGTTATGTGACGCAAACCATTATTTTATTTATATATCATGTATAATTACCTCTTACAAGAAAGTCTTAACTATTACGGAGTATGATATACTATAATATAATAGAGTAAGGTTCAAATGAGTACACCTATTTTAAGTGAGAATGGGGGAATCAATGTAAACCATCAGATTTATCAAATCAATGGACCGTATTAATACCTCATTTTTAATCAAAAAAATCAAATTAAATTAGATTTTGGGTGAAGGGGTATAATGATAAATTTACAATTTAATTAATTAAATCCTTTTTTCACTTTTGTTCAAAAAAAAAAAAAAAAACAAACACACATAGATCCTTTAGTTTCCTCTTGTTCCTTTCGTTTTCTTCTTTGATGATTCAACCACTCAACCCTAGAAATCCATATTTTGTTCATCAAATCATCTTTGTTTGAAGCTAAAATCTTCGTTTTGTTCATGTACTTGCTTCGATTAACCTTACTATCGATGTGTTTTTTTTACCAAAATTTCACTTTTGAGAAAACCTAGTTATCAAACTTGTTTAGTATTGAAATAATACGGATTTCTATAACCGGAATCACTTGAAAATGGATATTCGTCAGGAGAATCCTGCAGCTACAAGCTCGTCAAGTTCGATTGATGCTCGACCAATAAGATCCGTACCATTGCGTTAGTTTTTTTTATGTTTATTTTTAATACTTTGCGTTAGATTTGTTACTATTTGCGTTCTAGTTTGCGTTTTGATGTTGTATTGCATGCTATATGTGCAAATGTGTTTAGTTTGAAATTAGGGTTTTGGTAACACACGTGTTTAGTTCTGTTTATACTGATTTCAGTGTCTGCAAGTGTTTTAGGTATGTTGTGATTTTGAATTTACACAAGTGATACTTTGTTTGGTTTGTATTTAGTGCTTTGAATGTTGTATTGAATTTCTATATGTATTTGGTTTGAATCAAGGTTTTTGGTAACACAATTGTTAGTTATGTTTATTGTCTTGAAGTATTTTTAGGTCTGTTATGGTTTGAATTTACACAAGTGTTAGGTCTGTTTGGTTTGTATTTTATGATTTTGTTGTTATATTGAATGTGTATATGTGTTTGGTTTGAATTTAGGGTTTTGGTAACACATGTGTTAGTTCTGTTTATCTTGAATATATGGTGTGTAAGTGTTTTTTAATCTGTTGTGGGTTGAATTTACACAAGTGTTAGGTATGTTTGTTTATGTGAATAGTATAGTCTACTAGGATGTAATAGAGTAACATAATATTTTTGGTAGTTTTGATATTTATATTGATGTAAAAGTCATTCACTATGTAATGTGTTTTTATGTGATATGTAAGTACATTGAACGTAAATATCATGTTGTTATATTTTGTAGAGTATGACTATCATATGTGCTTATTTGTATGTTTTTTAAAGTTTTTTGTGTGTTGGTTTTTACTTAAAGCTATTGGAGATTGTGTAACACCCCCAAATTTAATATTTCGCGGAAGCAAGCTTTGGGTGTTACTAATCAATAATTAAGCACCAAAGTATAGCAAACGACTTCTAACTGAGACGTTTGTAAAATGGTTACATACCATTATAAAATAGGGTTTGAAAACATAATATTTTCATTACAAAAGTAAGGTCCTCTAGAGTCCGCGTACGTAACGGGAGATTCCATTACATAACCATAGTTACAAAAGATAATGCTAAAGAATCTCCGTTAAATGCAGTTTGGAAATCATGCGACTCTAGCTAGTAATCCTGGAGTAATCCTACTCCGTACGTGTACCTGAGAATACATGCTAAAAAGGGTCAACACGAATGTTGGTGAATCTCACAGGTTTGTAAGTAAGTAATAGTTTGAACACAAGATTTTTATCAGTTGTGCCCGCAGGCGTAAATCAAGTATCTGCAACCAAGCAAATAATAAGTAAATATGTATATACCGTTGCCATGAGCTCATAGTCGAAGCTTAACCCGCAAATCAGTAGTACAACCAAGTACTGTATAGTGCCCCCGCGAGTGCCCAATCCAAACACTCGTACGAAACAAATAAAAGTCGCCCGTTTATACATAACGGTTCGTGGTAGCGCTACTACCCTGGGCGGGGAGGGTCAGTCCCTAATGGATCCATTAACTGATATTCGCGCTTAAGTCCATAACTAACGAAACTATGATGGAGGGACTTCAGTGGATTAGTAAGTAACTCATGCAAGCCCGTATATGAAAAGTAAGTAAATTTAGCACTTGTGTTCAAGAAAAATGTAAGCAATGTATCTCACCCAGTAAGTAAAATAGTAAAAGTGGGGTTGTAAGACTCACCTGAGTCAAGCAAGCAAGCGTTTAACTTAATAAACGTAAAGTCCGAAAGCAGTAGTAATCCATAGGTTTCGCGAACCCGCAACCTTCTAATGCCCTAAGCATATAAGGTTGTATGTATAAGTGAATGTCTCAAAAGATCATTCATGCTAGTTGTCCACTCAACTAGTTATGTCTAAATACATTTGGTTTGTGTTTGAAAGTGTGTACGACCCGTTGGTGATACGTTTAGTTTTATTTGTAAATGTTCCGTAATGTTTTCTTATGGTTATACATAAGTGTTTGTTTGGAGAATAATATATATATATGTGTATATATATATATATATATATCCGTGAATGTTGCATCCGACAATAGTCTTTCAAAAAGTATTAATATTTATTCCGTGAATATTTATTCGACAACAGGAGTCTTATTCAAGTGTTTTATTTATCCGATAATAGTTATGCTACAATAAGGATTCTCGAAGCACTGTTTATGCGACAATAATTTCACGAAGTTACTGTTCATGCGACAATGTGATTCACGGAGTACTGTTCATGCGACAATAATTTCACGAAGTTACTGTTCATGCGACAATGTGATTCACGGAGTACTGTTCATGCGACAATGTATTCACGGATTACTTGTGATTTTTATCTAAAATAGTAAACGTTATCAAATCGTTCTGAAATTTTTACACAAAGTTCCTACATATGTTATGTACTTTCTGTAAATTTTTTTATGATTTTTGGAGGTCGTTTGATATTTTATAAAAATTCACAAAGTGTCTGTGTTCATTTTAATCCGAGATTAGACCACTTCTCACAAATCAAATTTTATGGAGAAATGAGTGCATTTCTGGAATGAGCCAAAGAAGAACTTTTTGTATATAACAAAATTACCAAGATTTCCCAAGTGGTCTCATACGTTTTTGAGGTCTAGAACTCAAGATATGGTCTCAAGAAGGAGGTCATTGTCGGATTTTTACTATTGTCGGACCTATATTTCACCCGTGTTAAATCATCAATTTGGTCAAGTAAAACTTTACTAATCGTTATGAAATTTTTACACAAGGTTCTCCTATGTCTTAGCTTTCCAAAACATACTTTTGCATCGATTTTAACCAATCACAACTCGAGATGAAAATTGTTAAATTGAAGTAAGTCCAGCAGATCGTTTTTGTGACATATGCTCAATAATCTGGTCATAAGTTAAGTTTTACAAAACTTCACAAGAAGTTCCAGTAGGATTTGGAAAACCAACAAAATTTGTGATCTTTTCCCATTGGTCTCAAGTTCTAATTCGTTCCATAGCCCAAGATATACTCATTTTGAATTGTTCAAGATTCTGGTCAGATTCATCAGATCCGCTATGTACTTTTATTTCAGTAACTAAAAATAGCAATTGAACTTCAATTTTTGTGAGGCTTACAGATTATGAAAGTAGACTTCTTATACTTGATTTTAGGCTCAAGAAATGTCCATTTTAGTGTTTTAATGATTTTTATAAAATTCGGGGAAGTGGAAATAGAATCTGGACAGGAAGGTTAACTTCCTGTTTTCGAGTTTGAATTTGTGTTTCGACTTATCCTTTGGACATTAGCTAGTTGAATAAGCAATATAACATGATAACATACATATTATAAGTAAAATACATGAGGAGTGAAGTTCTTACAACGTCGAATGAGGGAGCGGAAAAGATAGAAAGGTAGAGCTCGTTGTGGTGAACGTTTTTCCTTCCAACCGTCTTGCGATCCAATGGGTTTTTGTTGTGATTTGAGGGATTATCGGGGCTGGTTTTTCCAGCGATTTTTAGAGGGAGAGAGAGAGATTGGAGAGGGAAATGGTGAAGAGGAATGGTGGAGGAAGAGTGAAGTAAAAGAAAGGGAGAGGGGGGTGTAAGGGCATGGGGTGGTCTCATGCAGATTTTCAGTGGGTCCCACACCACTAAGTGAGTGTTTAAATCCTTTCCCAAAGTTGTGTTAAGCCCCGTGTTCGTTTACCCGTTCGTTTTACGTTTTAATTAATCGTATAACGTTTTATTTAGTATGTTTTGTTAACGATTACAACCCGATATTTTTACTTGAAGTATTTTATTAACATACTTAATAATATGATATAAGACATACCTGCCTTTATTTCATCCGTCGGGCGCGTTCCACGCGTTTTCGTTGCGTAAAGTTACGTTTTAATAAAACGTATAATCGTATAATATATTAAAGTAAATAATGTTTGTTTGGATAAATCCACATTATTTTTGACAGTTTGTCACCAACGTCCATAGTAAATAGTGTCGGACCTCGTCCAGTTCAAGTGTGTATGATTTAAACAAATCATATAACGTGTATGTAATTACACAGAAAGTTACATATATTAGATTAATATAATACTAAATACATGTAATTACAAGTAGTTAGGCACTAATTAAAGTACTAAATTAGCGGGTGTTACATTCTCCCCTTGTTAGGAGAATTTCGTCCCAAAATTAGCTCGAAGTCGCGGTGTGAGTAGAGTCAGTGAACAGGTGTGGATGTTTCAGTCGTATTTGGTCTTCCCGTTCCCAAGTGAATTCAGGACTACGCCTCGAATTCCACTTAACTTTAACAATGGGAATACGACTCTGTTTTAGGCGTTTGACCTCGTGGTCCATAATTTCTACGGGTTCCTCAACAAAGTGTAGTTTGTCGTCAATATGTATTTCATCAAGGGGTATGATTAGTGTCTCATCAGACAGACATTTCTTCAAGTTAGAAATGTGAAAGGTAGGGTGCACGCTACTGAGTTCAGGAGGTAGCTGCAGTCTGTACGCCACTGGACCAATCCTTTCAAGGATCTCGAATGGTCCAATGTACCTGGGATTCAGTTTCCCACGTTTACCAAAACGAATTATGCCTTTCCAAGGCGATACTTTCAGAAGTACTCGATCCCCAACCTGGAATTCGAGGTGTTTGCGTCTCACGTCAGCATAGCTTTTCTGACGATCACGCGCAGCTTTCAGTCGGTTTTGTATGCCGAAGATCTTTTCAGTGGTTTCATGAATGATTTCTGGACCAGTGAGTTGTGTATCCCCCACCTCAGTCCAACAAACGGGTGATCGGCACTTACGACCGTAAAGTGCCTCGAAGGGTGCAGCTTTGATGCTGGCGTGATAACTGTTGTTGTAGGAAAACTCACACAAAGGTAAGTGATTTTCCCAGTTTTTACCGAAGTCAACTACGCAGGCTCGTAGCATATCCTCCAGTGTTTGTATAGTTCGTTCGCTCTGGCCGTCAGTTTGAGGATGATAAGCTGTACTCATATCTAGACGAGTACCAAGAGATTTCTGTAGTGATTGCCAGAAGCGAGAAGTAAATCGAGCATCTCGGTCAAAGATAATCGAGATGGGCACACCGTGTCTTGACACGATCTCTTTCAGGTAAATCCGTGTCAAACGTTCCATCTTGTCAGTTTCCTTGATGGCTAGGAAATGCGCAGATTTAGTAAGTCGGTCTACGATCACCCAAATGGTATCGCAACCGCTAGAGGTTTTTGGGAGTTTGGTAATGAAATCCATGGTGATTTGCTCCCATTTCCATTCGGGGATTTCCGGTTGGTGTAGTAAACCGGAAGGTTTCTGATGTTCGGCTTTAACCTTAGAACAAGTGAGACACTTGCCAACGTAGGTAGCAATGTCGGCTTTCATATTGGGCCACCAATACAACTCCTTGATGCCATGGTACATTTTGTCGGCACCAGGGTGTATAGAGTACTTAGACTTGTGAGCTTCATCCATCACCAAGTCTCGTAGGTTCCCAAAATTTGGCAACCAGATTCGGTTTGAAAAGTATTTGGCTCCGTTGGGTTTGGTTTCAAATTGTTTGTTCATGCCTCGCAAGGCCTCGTGTTTCACGTTTTCAACTTTGAGTGCTTCGAGTTGAGCGGTAAGAATTTGGGTTGTCAAGTCGTTGTGTATAGTCATACTAAGTGCTCGGACCCGAAGGGGTTTCACTCGTTCCTTACGACTTAAGGCATCAGCAACAACGTTTGCCTTGCCTGGATGGTAACGTATTTCGCAGTCGTAATCAGTAAGTAGTTCGACCCAACGGCGTTGTCTCATGTTTAGGTCTTTTTGGTCGAAGATGTGTTGGAGACTTTTGTGGTCGGTGAAAACTGTACACTTGGTACCGTATAAGTAGTGTCTTCAGATTTTGTCGCACCCCCAAAACACGTGGCAGCGGAAGTAGGAGGTGTCATGGGGGCGCCGACCAATCAAATATCATTACACCAAGATTAAAGCAAACGACCTCTATATGAGACGTTTGAAAATAGTTACATTTCTTAAATAAAACGATTACAAACGTTATATCAAAACATTGGAGTTCGCATTAAAAGTGTAGAGATTTCTAATACGTAAATGTTGATACAAAATATCGTAATGCAATCTAATCTCTTGTTGTTTGTGAAAAGATGCGACTCGAGCTAATGCTTTCCAAAAGCATCCTACTGCCTTGTTTCCTGTGGGTAGTCCTACTGCATCTGTGAACCTGAGAAATACATGCTAAAAGGTCAACATAAAGTTGGTGAGTTCATAGGTTTACGCAGTTAAAATCATAGTATGAACCACAAGATTTCATAGTTATCAAAGTAGCACGAATGCCAAAGTAAATCGTAGTATACTATTGCCATGAGCTCATAGTCCGAAGCTTAACCGTAGTTGTTTACCCCCAGTGAGTGTGTAACCAGTACACTCGGCTGTACGAAATATTATGCATCCGTATAGTGGTTAGAGCGACTAACCCGGATGGCGGATTGTCAGGTCCCGATAGATCTATCCATAATGTTCGCGCTTAGTATTAACGTACTATGATATTTGTTAGGGGCCATCGTAGTTTGGTTTAGTTACTCATGCAATCGGTATAAGAGTTTTCGTTACTTGCGTTCATATGTAAAACAGTTTATAAAACAGAGCATGTATTCTCACCCCAAAGTAAAAAGCAGTAAAAAGTGGGGCTATGAAACTCACTTGAGTTAGCAAGTACCAAGCAATATATCTAATAGCAAGCAAGTAAGCGTGTCCAAGTGCAGCCTTCTAACGCCCTAAACGTATAAGGTTGTAGGTAAGTAGATGTCTCAAAAGACCATCTATGTAAGTGGAGGGTTAATGTCCACCTATTTGCTAGTTCACTCAACTAGTATGTCCAAGTATGTTTGTTCAATTATGTTTATCAAAAATAAGTACGACCCGTTGGTGAAAGTTTGTATTAATAATCGATTTAGACATTATTATTAAGTTCGTTACGTTGTACATTATATATCGTATGTTGCTAACAAATTATTTAGTTCTTAAAAACCTCAAAGGTCAAAGTTGGTTAACTCGTTGGTCAAAGCTGGTCAAGCTAGTCAAAGTTGGTCAAACTGGTCAAAGGTGGTCAAATTTGGTCAAAGTTGGTCAAACTGGTCAAAGGTGGTCAAATTTGGTCAAAGTTGGTCAAACTGGTCAAAGGTGGTCAAACTTGGTCAAAGTTGGTCAAAGGTGGTCAAACCTAGTCAAAGTTACCAACTAAGTCACCCAAACCCATTTTTGTTACCATTTTCCAAAATAGTAAGTTTGTCGGTTTTTAGAAATCGAGCCCCATTTTTGTGGACTTGGTCAAACTTGACCCGAAAACTTTTACCCGAACCTTATATGTGTTTATGGACCATAAAAAGTTAGTTTGTCCATTTATAGCAAGCCTGCAAGTGTCGGTTTTTAAAGTGTTACCAAAATCAGTCCACTATCTCATTTTCCAGAAAATACACTTGTTTGTCAAATTTTTAATAAATTGTAAATTCCGATTTAACTCCCAAGAAAATTTACCAGTTATTCCTCTACATGTTAACCACTTCCAGTAAATTTTCTATGAATTTTAGGGTAGCCTAAGTATTTATCAAAATTGCATGTGTCCTCTGAGGTCCAACAGTTGACCAATCTGGACACATGTATGAAGTTTGAGTTTTTGGGAAAAATCTACAACTTTTCAAGAAAGAGCTATCATTACAACTTTTGTAGCTAACAAAATTCTTAAGATTTTGGCGGTGGTTTCAAGTCATTTGGAATTGTGTAGCTCAAGATATGGTCAAAACCATATGAACAAAGTTTCTGACTTTTCAGAGCAGATTGTATATGTATTTTTATATAAATTATTTAAAATATTATTCGAGCTCAAAAAGATATGAGGTTTGCGGAGTTTGAAAGCTAACATCTTGAACTTGATTTTAGATGATAAAAATGTCCGATTTCATGAAGATATGATTTTTATAAAAATCGTGGAAGTGGACCAAACTTTCTGGACAGAAAGTATATCTCACTTTTGATAAATTACAAGTTAATAAAAATGGTTTTTGAGCATGGTTCCTTACACAACTTGTTGAGTGAACTTTAGATACATGTTAATCAAGTAAAATAAGAGTGTTTAAGTGTTCTTACAATTGGGTTTTGAAGAAGAAATGCAGAGATGGATTGAGGAAGTCTTGAGCTTTAATTCCTTGCAAGAATCTTGAAAAATGGTGATGTATTGTGGTGGTGGTTAGTGGTGGCCTTGTGGTAGTTTATGGTGGTGAAGATGGTGGTTTGAGGGCTGAGTTTATCTCAGATTTTTAGTGAGAGAGAGAGAGAGAGTTATAGAGAGAAGGTGGAGAAAAGGTGTGAGTGTGTGAAAGAGTGAAATGAGTAAATGCATGAAATGTTTGTGGTCTTGTAAGAGAATCACAATGATTCATTTTTGCATGAATTTTTAGTGGTGGAGAGAGAGGTGGCTGGTCCCCCATGGGCCCCCATCTGATTTCTTGTGTGATTTAATTAAATTCCAGACCGTGTTTGCGTATTTTGGTCGTTTACTCGTTATTTCGTTAAATCGTTAAATCGCGTAACGTTTTCTTTCGTCGTTTAAATTAACGATATAAATTTGGATTATTTTTCATTAAAGTATTATGAAAATACTTATTTTTAGTTGTCAAAATATTTATTGACTTTAGTTTGGTTACTGGATTCGATTCGCGCGTTTTTACTGCGTTTGTCACATTTGAATTAAAACGTCTAGGTTTTTCGTGTATTATTATATAAAAATAATAATATATGATAAATAACTTCTAAAAATAAATTTAAGTTATTTATAGAAATATTTTCACCAACGTCGTATATTTTGTCGGACTCCGTCCGGTTGTTTCGCATAATTTCAGCAAATCACGTAAGCGTAATATAAAACAATTACGTAAGCATATATTCACATAAATATACAAATAGTTACAAGTAATTACAAGTATTTGCCTAAATCACATTTAAATACACATACTTAGGGTTTCGGTTAATTTTTAAAAGTTAACCTAAATTGCCGGGTGTCACAGATTTTTAGGGCGAATACCACTGCCCCCAACTCTAGGTCATGAGTGGTGTAATTCTTTTCGTGGACCTTGAGTTGTCGAGAGGCGTAAGCAATGACTTTGTCTCGTTGCATCAGCACGCACCCGAGACCTTGGTGTGAAGCGTCACAGTATACCACGAAGTCATCGTTGCCTTCGGGTAAAGATAAGATAGGTGCACTGCAGAGTTTTTGTTTGAGCAGCTGGAAGGCTGACTCCTGCTTATCAGTCAAATCGAATTTCTTTTCCTTTTGGGTCAGTGCAGTGAGGGGTTGAGCTATTTTTGAAAAGTTCCCAATGAACCGTCTATAGTATCCGGCGAGTCCTAAGAATTGTCGTACCTCGGTGGGTGTAGTAGGTGTTTGCCAACCCTTGATGGCTTCAATTTTTGAAGGATCAACCCGAATTCCTTGACTGTCAATCACATGCCCAAGGAATTGTACAGTTTGCATCCAGAACTCACACTTGGAGAATTTGGCATATAACTCCTCGTGCTTGAGTAGTTCTAGAACGGTTTTCAGGTGTTGCGCGTGTGCTCGTTCATTACGCGAGTAAATCAGGATATCGTCAATGAAGACGATGACAAACTTGTCAAGGTAAGGCTTACACACCCGATTCATAAGGTCCATGAATAATGCCGGTGCGTTGGTCAAGCCGAATGGCATAACTTGGAACTCGTAATGCCCGTAGCGAGTTCGGAAAGCTGTTTTAGGAATGTCGGTATCACGAACTCGTAGTTGGTGATAACCTGACCGTAGATCAATCTTTGAGTAAACACTCGACCCTTGGAGTTGGTCAAACAGGTCATCAATGCGTGGTAGTGGGTAACGGTTCTTAACGGTTAATTTGTTGAGTTCACGGTAGTCGATGCACATGCGGAAAGAACCGTCTTTCTTTTTCACAAACAGGACCGGGGCTCCCCAAGGCGAGGAACTCGGTCGAATAAAGCCTTTATCCAGGAGTTCTTGCAGTTGAGTAGACAACTCCTGAAGTTCAGAGGGGGCTAAACGGTACGGTGCTCATGCCACGGGTGTTGCGTCGGGCACAAGGTCAATAAAAAATTCGACTTGTCTAGTTGGCGGTAGGCCAGGAAAGTCTTCAGGAAAGACTTCTGGGAAGTCTCGAACAATAGGCACATCCTCAAGTCGCTTCTCCTCCGACTGTTTCTCTATAACGTATGCGAGAATTGCCTGGTACCCTTTTCTCAAGTATTTCCGGGTTTTCATGCAAGAAATAATGTTAAGTCTCGTCCCACCGGTCTCCCCTTGTACGATTAAAGTTCCACCGGTGACGAGAGGAATACGGACAATTTTCTCAAAACAAATAATCTCGGCGCGGTGTTTGGATAACCAATCCATACCGACGATTATGTCAAAGCTGCCGATTTCGACAGGTATAAGGTCAATAGAGAATAGCTCACTTGCTAGGTTTAGGGTGCAATTGCATATTATACTATCGGCCTCAATTAGTTTTGCATTTGCTAATTCTACAATGTACTTAGCATCTAAGGCAGTGGAGGTAGCATTGAGCAGTGGGCTAAATTCATCAGATATGAAACTTTTATCGGCACCAGTATCAAATAAGACTGAAGCGGTTAAGTCGTTGAGAAGAAACATACCCGTAACAACGTTCGGGTCTTGGCGGGCTTCCCCCGAGTTCAACACAAAAGCTCTGCCGCGAGCGTTGGTGTTGTTGTTCCTGTTATTGCTTCTCAGCTTTGGACAATCATTCCTGAAATGTCCGGTGTTTCCACACTCAAAGCAGGCCTTTGGTGTGTTAGGGTTTGGGATTGTGGCGTTGGTTCGACAATCTTTAGCTAAGTGCCCGAAACGTTTGCACTTGCTGCAAGGGCAAGAACCATCGTGGTGACGGTTGCATTTGGAACAATAGGGTTTGCTCCCACTGTATCCTTTCTTTTCGTCGGTACCAGCAGCATAGGCCTTTGTAGTATCTGGCCTCTTGTTTTGTTGTTGACCTTGGTTTTGGTTGTGGTTGGGATTCCATTTCCGTTTGTTATCCCCAGATCGGTTTCCAGTATCCTTTTCAGCGGATGTTCCACGACGGACTACCTGAGCCATTAAGTTATGTGCCATACGGACGACACTCTGAATAGTCCCCGGGTTGGACGCAGTTACCATCCCCTGAATCTTGGCTGGGAGTCCCCAGATATACCTTTCGATCCTCTTGTATTCAGGATCGACCATTGTTGGGCACAGAAGTGCCAGTTGGTGGAAGCGGGTAGTGTAACCGGTGATATCATCACCTCTCACTGTGAGGTTCCAGAATTCAACCTCAAGCTGTTGTAGCTCTTCTCTCGGGGAGTACTCGTCTGTCAGCATCTTCTTTAGGTCTTCCTAAGGGAGTTGATAAGCGACATCAATCCCCACAGTTTGGGTGTAGGTATTCCACCAGGTAAGGGCACCATCCATGAAGGTGCAGGTAGAGTACTTAACCTTGCAATCCTCGGTGCAGTTGCAGATTCTAAAAATAGATTCCAGTTTCTCAATCCATCTCAGTAAGCCAATGGCTCCTTCAGTTCCCTTGAAGTTTAATGGTTTGCAGTTCAGAAAATCCTTGTATGTGCAAGGTTTGGCAGTTGGTACTGTGTTGGAGGTATTTTCGCTACCCTGGTTCGGATTTGAACCACTGTTTCGCTGTGCCTCTTGAGCAGCCAGGGCATCGGCTACTCCTTGCGCAACGAACTGGGCAAGTTCAGCAGCGGTGAAAGTCTGTTTCCTTGGCGGCATGTTCCTTTAATAAACAGTTAGGAGGCATGTGAGATTTTGTACAAGGAGTATGATTATCACGGATGCATATATAAAAGATGTAATATACAACATCACTATAGGACAATCAATAACATAAGATAGATATATTTGCAACCACTCAAGGTGCGAGTTCAAAAGATTTCAGAATTCTAAGTTCACAAAAGATAACGGGAATATTACATCCGGTCGGGTTACAAGAGTTTACATAGCTAGCTAATAGGTTACATGATAACCACTGCACTAATCTTGATGTAGGTCGAGTTGTGCCAACAGAGAAATGAGATGGTTAACAGATTCTGCAAGCCTGCTAACCATTCTAAGAGCATCCTCGGTTTCTCGCAGACGCGTCTCGTATTCTTGCAGCCTTGTTTGCAGAACAGAGATTTCATTTTGGTTACTGATCACTTGATTGTGAATAGTTCCCATGGTTTCGATAGTTTCTCCCAGTTGGTCGTGAAGTGTGTCCATGTTATCCACAGTGTTCTCGTGGTCTTCGGAGACTTGGTTGATACATTCAAGAGCTGTGAGTCTCCAGTTCTCACGAGTCTCCTGCAGCTCTAAGTCCATTTCGCGAAATCATCGCTCATGGTGGTTTAGCCTGGCGGCTAGAGCTGGTACGGAATAGGGGTTAGTTCGAGGCGACATTGTGGTCCTCCTGGAAATCCGTGGGTTTCGTGATCCATACGGTTGGGAGCATGATGAATTGGGTGGTGTGTTTGCCATTCTGAGACAAAGCGTTAAGAAGAATGAGGCCTATATTCATATAATACATGTATAATATAGTCTAAGATATTGAGCGAGAGTGAGGCTTATCTACGTATACATGTATATATATCACATAATAGCCTAAAGTGTCTAATCACAGACATGTTTGAGTCCTGGTTTCTCTCATGGTCAGAGTCGACTAGTGTATCCCTGTTCATCATAACCATTTCAGACCTCACATCATCTTTCTTTAATTGTACATAGTTGATCACGCTATGTTAAATTAAAGTCGTATGATGTAATTCCTGAACCGGTCATAACTAATAGGGAGATAGTGCCTAACGGTCATAGTCTAGGCCCACTAAATGCAACCTAGTTCGCTATAACCTTAGGATCTGATACCAATCTGTAACACCCCCAAATTTAATATTTCGATGAAGCAAGCTTTGGGTGTTACTAATCAATAATTAAGCACCAAAGTATAGCAAACGACTTCTAACTGAGACGTTTGTAAAATGGTTACATACCATTATAAAATAGGGTTTGAAAACATAATGTTTTCATTACAAAAGTAAGGTCCTCTAGAGTCCGCGTACGTAACGGGAGATTCTATTACATAACCATAGTTACAAAAGATAATGCTAAAGAATCTCCGTTAAATGCAGTTTGGAAATCATGCGACTCTAGCTAGTAATCCTGGAGTAATCCTACTCCGTACGTGTACCTGAGAATACATGCTAAAAAGGGTCAACACGAATGTTGGTGAATCTCACAGGTTTGTAAGTAAGTAATAGTTTGAACACAAGATTTTTATCAGTTGTGCCCGCAGGCGTAAATCAAGTATCTGCAACCAAGCAAATAATAAGTAAATATGTATATACCGTTGCCATGAGCTCATAGTCGAAGCTTAACCCGCAAATCAGTAGTACAACCAAGTACTGTATAGTGCCCCCGCAAGTGCCCAATCCAAACACTCGTACGAAACAAATAAAAGTCGCCCGTTTATACATAACGGTTCGTGGTAGCGCTACTACCCCGGGCGGGGAGGGTCAGTCCCTAATGGATCCATTAACTAATATTCGCGCTTAAGTCCATAACTAACGAAACTATGATGGAGGGACTTCAGTGGATTAGTAAGTAACTCATGCAAGCCCGTATATGAAAAGTAAGTAAATTTAGCACTTGTGTTCAAGAAAAATGTAAGCAATGTATCTCACCCAGTAAGTAAAATAGTAAAAGTGGGGTTGTAAGACTCACCTGAGTCAAGCAAGCAAGCGTTTAACTTAATAAACGTAAAGTCCGAAAGCAGTAGTAATCCATAGGTTTCGCGAACCCGCAACCTTCTAATGCCCTAAGCATATAAGGTTGTATGTATAAGTGAATGTCTCAAAAGATCATTCATGCTAGTTGTCCACTCAACTAGTTATGTCTAAATACATTTGGTTTGTGTTTGAAAGTGTGTACGACCCGTTGGTGATACGTTTAGTTTTATTTGTAAATGTTCCGTAATGTTTTCTTATGGTTATACATAAGTGTTTGTTTGGAGAATAATATATATATATATATATATGTATATATATATATATATATATATATATATATATCCGTGAATGTTGCATCCGACAATAGTCTTTCAAAAAGTATTAATATTTATTCCGTGAATATTTATTCGACAACAGGAGTCTTATTCAAGTGTTTTATTTATCCGATAATAGTTATGCGACAATAAGGATTCTCGGAGCACTGTTTATGCGACAATAATTTCACGAAGTTACTGTTCATGCGACAATGTGATTCACGGAGTACTGTTCATGCGACAATAATTTCACGAAGTTACTGTTCATGCGACAATGTGATTCACGGAGTACTGTTCATGCGACAATGTGATTCACGGAGTACTGTTCATCCGACAATGTATTTACGGATTACTTGTGATTTTTATCTTGTAGGTTCCAACTATTCGGACCAAAACGAGTAGTTTGCTTGTATGTAAATGCGGAAATTAAACACAACAAGTTATGCAAGATTGAAGCTAAATATCACCACAACACAAAGATGTATGTGTATATATATTATCAACAAGTAAACATACACTTTGACAAAACACACTAGAAACAAAATAACCCTTACAAATGTATTTTTCTCTCTGGACAGTAGGTTATGAGTGTGTGCAGTGGCTTACAAACAGAAGCTGGCGAGCTTCTACTTATAGCCCAAGTCAGTCTTTCTGCGACACAACCCTTGTGTCGCATAGACTGATTCTGCGACACAATACTTGTGTCGCATTGACGGATTCTGCGACACAATACTTATGTCGCACAGAATGAATCTGCGAAATAATCCTTGTGTCGCAAGATTACAAAAATTGTAATTAAACTATATCTTAGCTATTCAATGCGTAATTACAATAATGACACAATTACAGACTGAGACCAACTGACAGACACATTTAGATGTACCAACAAACTCCCCCGTGTCTTCAGCTTGGTCTTCGAAGAGTTTCTTCAATTAGCTTCAGTCTTTAAACCCATCCGGGTGGAAAGTTTCCACCAGCATGTACACCAAAAGAGAAACATATATCAACGATTTTCTGAAATCGCTTCGCCAGAATTGTGTTGAACTCGTTGTCAGGATTGTAGCGAATACGACTGTTGAACAGTTTCTTCATGTCATCCTTTGACAAGTTTATTATGCTCATCGGGTCAAATATCTTGAATTCTGCTTTTGGTAAACCCCACAAAGAAGTAGACCCAGTTTGAGGCACAGAATCAGGCACGTAGACAAGAACGGCTTTGCCGGTGTGAGCATCCAGTTCCCAGTAATGAAATCGTTTCAGCAGATTAAGGGGAACATATTCCAGCGAGACTTCACGAAGACAATTAGCAGGAGGATAGTGATTTCTGACGATTGGCTGATTTGTCTTTGGGTCAAGCTTTTTCTTGAAAGTAAAACGTGTACCCAGCACAGGTTTGACATAATGATATTTCTTTGATCGAATCTCTGCTCGCATGACTTTCTGAATAACTTCAGCTACTCCGTCTTTATGAGGATTGATCAACTGAAGTCGAGTAAGACGAACAAGATCGTGCTTTGGCAACGTACTCAATTTCTTCAGAGATCGACGAAAATACTGAATACCGTCACGTCTCTTGATCATGAACCTTCCCTTGTTCACCTTCCAACTTTTAATAAGGCCGGTATAATCACCGCCAACCTTGTATTTCTTGCAGGTAACAGGAACAGGTTCGATATTTTTACCTTTGATGAACCAGTTATCCCTGATGGACATTTCCCTGTCAAAAGGAACATTTTCGAATGTATCCTGAGTGAAGATGTCATTGTAATTTGTCCTTGTTGATTCACGATTAGGAACTGGTAAATCTTGAGAAGGTCCGACAGGTTCAGACGATTCAGGAGCAGAAGTAGCCTGATAAGAAGATCCTGAGGTGGATCCTGATGCGAAGTTGAATGCAGGCTTTGACTCATCGTCTGAGGAGTCAGAAACAACAAAACCTTCCTGTGGATGAGCAGGATGATCAACATATTCTTCATTTGGGTCAAGTCCTTCTTGCTCAACCTCAATATCATCATCATCATTTGCAGCCTCGAAGTCAAAAGGCTCTTCAGGCACAACACCATCTTCGTAAACCGCAGATTGAAAGTATGTCAAATTACAATAAGTGTAATCTACAGCTAACGGTTTCGGTTGCCCTGGTAACTCAAGAATATAATCTAAAATAGGAGTTTCATTGATAGTAGAATCAGTTACATTTTCAGTATTTACATTATCATCGCCCTCGGCGGAAACCCTAGGTGTTGATTCTAAAGCCGGTTGGCTTGACTCCCCCGAAGCAATAGCTTGGGTTTCCAGCAGTAGAATCTTTGACTTCAGCTCAGCATTCTCTTTTTCCAGGTTAGAGATTCTGGCATCTTGAGCTTCAAACACCGTCAATTGAGCATCCATGTCATGCTGCATTTTATCAAGTCTGCGCAGGAGCTCTTGAATAACCGCCGGGTGAGGGGTGATAGGAGTTTCGGTTCTCGGGAGCTCAGAAGATGTAGAAGTTGAAGTGCGAGAACGGCGAACCGGAGGATCCAAAATATCAGCCTCAGAAGAATCACGAGGCCGTTTACCTCGGCTGGAGGATTCAGGAGGTGGAGAAGGTGGCTGATATGCATCGATCTCATGATCGAGATCCACAAACTCCTGATCCATAGGATCTGGCAAAACAGACGGTTGCAGAGCTGCAGGTGGTTGAGCTGGTGGTGGTTGTTGGACCGGAGGTGGAACTGGGGTTGGTGGAACAGTAGGCCTAGGAGCTGGATCATTAAACTGTTCACCAGGAGGACCAACATAAGCAGGATCAATGATATGACCGAACAAGGCAACCTCCCTTTCCGGTGCCTGACCCTGCTTGGCAAAAGAGGTACAAATGGTGTAGATCCTGGTGTTTATCGGTGTCTGCTTGAAGGTGTGGATAGTAGTCACCGGAAGATCAGGAAGAAGATGATTCAGCAGTAACTGAGTGAATCGAGGATATAAAGCCCACTTGTCACTGGTATCCAGTGCGTTGGTGACAAAACCCCTGAAGATATAACCAGAGAAGTTGAAGGGCTTGTTGTAGATTAACGCAAGAAAAGCGGATACAGTTGCGTAACTCATTCCCTCGAGGCCTGCCCTGCGGCTGGAGAGACAAACAATCACAATGTGAGCCAGATACCGCCAAACCTTTGTCATATAGGTTTTCTTGTACTGGTCAACGGGGATATCCTGATAACCAATCGATTGCATCCCCTGAGCAATAGCAGCAGAATTAAACTGAACGAGCATATCTGGGTTGTCCCCAAACTCAAAGAAATCCCGAATCAGCTGCTCAGTAAAGATGACCTCGTGACCTCGAACCTTAGAGATAATACGAGTATCCTGTTCCTCTTTGTTGACCATAGCATTATCCCAAAACTCAGTAACGTGATCCCGCAAAATCCGTGTATCAGCAGTAATGGCTTTATAGATTCGAGACCGTCGTAGAAAAGATATCATGGGTCGATATGGACGCGATGTCTCGACAGCAGTGTTCATGAAAGCCGCAATATTGTGACGCGGTTCCCAAAAATATTTCGTCACATCAATTGCAGGAAGTGGAGCAGTTTGTGCAGGTTGTTGATCAGCCATTTCTGAAAAATAACAGTAATACAACAAAAATCTCGAACTGCGTTAGCGTTAGTACACAAAAGTTAATCGCATTTTATTTTACAAATGTGCTGCGACACAGTAGTTGTGTCGCACAGGAAAGATACGACACAATGATTGTGTCGCAGAGGTAGACTACGACACAGGGCTTGTGTCGCATGACACGTGTCACGCGGACAGAGTTTCCCTTGCATTTAGCATTATTTGAGAAATTAATCTCAGATGCGACACAACAGTTGTGTCGTATGTTGTGTCGTATAGGATGATACGACATAAATATTATGTCATATGTTGTGTCGTACACAATACGACATAAACAGAGGGGATCGATACGGCATAAAACTTCTTGATCTATGCGACACAACGCTTGTGTCGTATGTTGTGTCGCAAAGATGAACACCAAACCAACCCAAAAATAATTTTGACAAAAATTTGGGGTTTTCGAAATGTAACTATACCCTAGGGTTCGCAAACAGTAGGGGATCAAGAATATTAAGTCTTCTAACCCTAGAAACCCCTAAATAATTTAAGAAAATAAACGTAACCCTAAACCCGTAATGGCCACAACCTAATTATAAGCAAGATAAGGAATGAAAACACGAGGGAATCATACCGAAAGAAGCGCAAGGGTGTGAAGAACAAGAATCGAGTAACGAATCACGGTGAAACAGCTTCGAACCAACAAAACCGAACGAGTATACGACTGTGTCGCAGAATAGCGGTTATGTCGCAGAATCGCCTTTGTGTCGTATAAATTGTGTCGTGAGTAATTGTGAAAGCGTAAACGGTTATGTCGTATGTTGGGAATAGTTAACCCCAAACATACATGCGACATAAGATACGACACAATGGTTATGTCGTATAGAGGAGATACGACACAATGTACGACACAATTCTTGTGTCGTATAAATGGAATACGACGCAATGCTTGTGTCGCACAGAAGACAGATCAGATTTTAGCGACATAAAATTTGAGTTCGAAACCGATTTTGATTGTGATTGAAGAATTTTCGCAAAGAGGATGATTTGTGACTTAAAAAAAATAAGTACAACGATAAAAATAAAGTATAACAAAGACATCTAAAAGCACAATATTTTTGGTGACGGAGTTGTGATGATTCTGGTTAGGGATCATATTGACATAACATGCAATAATTAGGAATAATAAGTGTTAATTCGATCATCAGTATATTTGTCCTCTTTAAATTTACTTGACGTACTAGAAACACTTTTTATAAAAATTATTTCAAAACGATTATTAGTATATTTGACCTCTTAAACATGTTATACTCACATCTGGGAGATCTCTTATTCTTATTGTTTTGTTCATTTCACTGTGGTCACCACCATAGATATACATCTTAACCTAAGAAGTAGACCATGTTTCCGTTTACAGAAAGAACATTAAAAAAATCAAATTTAAGAATCAAGACAGCGGTGACAGGTCTGTACTTGCGTACAACAGAGCGACATAACTTGATTCAGGTTTAAGCAAAACCGGACTTGGTCAAACCATTTTGGTGACCTTGTAAGGTATCTTAATTTTAAAGACTTATCAAGTACTTTGACTTGCGTTTGCTTAATTTTAAAATATATATTAACAGAGGCCAGGTCTATACTTACGTATAACAGAGGAAACTGTCAATATATACCCCCAGATAACATCAAATACACTTCTTTCACAAAAACATGTCTAGTCTAAGTAAGAAATTAAGACTTGTGTCATACATCTAATGATGTTGAACCACTTGAAATGTACAATTATCAATTAGGCTTCTTAATAATTCTCAAAGAGTTTTGTATAACATGCTTACTAATACATCGTATGATGAAGACAATGTTTATAAAAACTGATTTCAATATGTCAAATAAATCTACTGACACATCCAGGATAAACCTTAAAGATTCCATTTTCATTGCATGTCACTCAATGTACTATCATATCCCAAGTTGTTTACAGACACAACTTCAACGTCTATTTTAAAAATGTAGCAACATTGCATTTCTTTAATACTATAAAGTATAAAGAGTGGCTGTTGCGAATTTTTTTTTTTTTTTAATTTAAAAGACACTGTACATAAAACTAGTCACAAATCATTTCTTGAGATCAAGGAAAATCATCCCTATCATATCTACAAGTTCGTTGAAACGAGCACGCGAAAATGCTTTGGTGAATAGGTCGGCCTTTTGCATGAGGGTATCTATGTGAATAAGGTCTATCAAGTGTTTCTCATAGCAATCTCTTATGAAGTGAAACCTAATTTCTATGTGCTTGGTCTTAGAGTGTTGAACAGGATTGCGAATAATAGATATAGCAGCAGTGTTATCAATATGAATAGGAGTCAAAGTAAGAAGTAACCCATAATCACACAATTGGTGTTGTATCCACAGAATCTGGGAGCAACAACTTGCAGCAGCAATGTATTCAGCTTCCGCTGTTGAGGTGGAGACTGTTGTTTGCTTTTTACACTGCCAAGACACCAATCTTGAACCGAGATATTGGCAACCTCCTGTAGTTGACTTGTTATCCGAATTGCAGCCGCCATAATCAGAATCAGAATAGGCTGAGAGAGAGAAATCTTTCTCATTTGAGTACCATAGACCAAGTGATGGCCTATATTTGAGGTAACCAAATATTCTCTTTACAGCCTTCATGTGAGAAACTTTGGGCTTCACTTGATACCTGGAACAAATAGACACAGCAAACACAATATCCGGTCTTGATGCAGTAAGATACATCAACGATCCTATCATAGAACGATAATCTCGCTCCTTGCAGTCTTCTTCGTGTTCAGCAGGCCCGAGTTTGTGATCAGTTTCAATAGGAGTACCATATGGTTTACAGTCATGGAGCTCATACCGAGTCAACATGTCATTGACATATTTGGACTGATGAATGTAGAGTCCTTTATCAGACTGCTCAACCTGTACACCCAGAAAGAATTTGAGTTCTCCCATGGCACTCATCTCAAACTCGGACTTCATAATTTTCTCAAAATCCCTGCACAAAGAATCATTAGTTGAACCAAATATAATGTCGTCCACGTAAACCTGTACCAGCAACAAGTCTTTTCCATCTCTTTTAATGAAGAGAGTGTTGTCAATGTGGCCTCGGGAAAAGCCATTTTTCGTTAGATGATTTGCCAACCTCGCATACCATGCTCTGGGAGCTTGATGAAGACCATATAAAGCTTTGCCTAACTTGCAAACATAATCAGGATGAATAGGATCCAAGCCATGAAGCAAAGATACCACCTGATCTTCTTCACTAAATTTGGGAAGATTGAATGAGTCCACCAACGTATCATACTCAAACAGGGACGCAGGTCCCTTGCCTTTTGGAGAATCAGTATATTTCATAAATCGTACTTCAAAATGTTCCTCTATTCTCCCAGTGGACTTGTTGAAGACTCGTTTATTCGGCGAGTTCACAGAATATCCCAAAAATAGACCATCGACAGTCTTTTCATCAAACTTGCCTATTGAATCCTTAGTTATTAATATTGAGCAAGGACACCCGAAGGGCTCAAGAAACTTTAAATTTGGCTTGCGATTATTCAGCAATTCATAACATGTTTTGTTTCGCTTCTTAACCGTCGAGACTCGATTCAACACATAGCATGCAGTATTAACAGCTTCTGCCCAAAATGTGGTGGGCAGATGCGCATCAGACAGCATGGTTCTTGCTGTTTCAATGATTGTCCTATTCTTTCTTTCAGCGACACCATTTTGCTGAGGAGTACGAGCAGCACTAAACTGGTGAAAGATTCCTTTTCGAAGACAATACATTTCCAAGGTTCTGTTCTTGAATTCTGTTCCATTATCGCTGCGTAGTTTCTTGATTTTCAGGTTACACAAATTTTCCAGTCGGTCGAACAAGTAGGTTAAAGTATCAGCTGTTTCATCCTTTCCAGCCAAGAAATATACCCAAGAGAACCTTGAGTAATCATCAGTAACAACCAGACAGTATGACTTTCCTCCAATACTTTTCTTGTTCACAGGACCGAACAAATCCATGTGAAGCAATTCCAAAGGAGATTCAATAGAGTTCACCTGCTTAGACTTATGGAACTTCTTGTGTTGTTTCCCTTTGAGACAGGAAACGCATTCATCATCTATTTCGAATGATTTTTTAGGCACACCTAACACAAGATCATTATTGACAAGATAACTCATTCTGCGAAAATGAATATGTCCCATGCGTCTGTGCCAAAGCAGTGAATCTTTAGAAGATGCTTTTGATAGCAAACAAGTATGCTTCTTGGTAGTAACCGTTTGCATATCCAAAATGTACGAGTTGCGTACACGGGGTGCTCTCAGTAGCACCCATTCCTCGGGAATAACAAATCCCGGTTTCAAAATCAAACACTCAACATCTGTAAATGCTGTAGTAAACTTCTTGTCGCAGACTTGAGAAACACTGATCAGATTGTGTTGCAGTTCCTCGACATAGTTTACTTTATCAAAACTTACTTTTCCATTTGTAAGAGTACCCTGTCCTGTGATGTTACCACCTGTATCTCCAGCAAAAGCAACATGTCCTCCGCGATATGGTTTAACGTTTGACAAAAGAGACATGTCACCTGTCATGTGCCGTGAGCAGCCACTATCCACATACCATTTACTGCTTTGTACGTGATCTGACTGCTACAGCACAACACGAGGAGAAAGTTAGTTAGAAATGGAGACCCAGGCCTTTACAGACTTGGGTACTCCGGAGACCTCATCAATAATAACTACATCAGTTAACACTTTGTTTTTCAGGATGTCAGAAGTACTTCCTGATGCAGTATTACTTGATGATGAGTCATTTGATGACTCTTTTGGTCTCCAAACTTTCACAGGAACAGTATAGGGTTGCTTGTTAACAATGTTAGGCTGTTTAACCGGTGGTTTACTGGGCCTAGCAGCATTAACTTTCGAGATAGAAGTTTGAGCAAGTGAACCCTTCTTTGAAAATGATTTAACAGTTGAATTTTTGGAAACACCTTTTGATAACATCTTTCTCGAAAGCAACGAACATTGATTAATCAAGTGACCTTGTTTCTTGCAGTAGATACATGATCGTCTCTCCTTAAAGGTTTGGTCGTCTCTCCCTAAGAATTTAGGTGATACAGGCATCTTTGAAGTGAATGTCTCAGAATGTGAAACAGAGGATTTGATAGAATTCTTGATTGATTTATAACCAGTATTCTTTAAATCGTTCCTTTTAAGTTCAGCCTGAGCCTTAGTATTACTTTGAGAAGATTTATCGTTTGTCTTAGAAGTAATAATATGATGATCAGGCTTAGTGTTGTTCTTTTCACATTGAGACACACACTTACAAGGAATATCCTCGACCTCGACCCTCTTTTCAGTAGTTTTTAAAGGAGCAGACTGAGAACTACCAAAGGGGGTTAACTGGACAATTCCTGAGGAGGTAAACTTAACAGGTTCGAAAGGCTTCACTGGTTTAGCCTTGACCAACTTAGTTTTCTTTCTATCATGTTTGACCTCTATGTTAGCTTGATAAACTTCAGGCAACTTAGCAACAGGTAAACTAACAGATTCAACTACGGGCGTCTCTACTTGCTTGATAGCAGGTTCATTAACCGTCAGTTCAACAGGCTTTGTATCTACTGAGGTAGTAGGCACAAAATCTTTAATTTCATCCTTAGACGGTCTACACAAGTTTACATCTAAAGATGGAGGCGGTTGATTATGATAACCCAAACCGGATTTATCTTTAGTATTAGACCTACCCGTCTGCAGGATTTCAGTAAAGACCATGGATGAAGTATTGATATTCTTGAGTTTTCGTTTGTAATCAACAACTTCGGCTTGGGAGGCAGCCAAATCCTTTTTTAAATGAGCGATCATTTTTAGGTAACTGTCAATTTCATCTTGATTACTAAAAATTAAAGCTTTCAGCTCCTTTTTATCTTCAATTAGTTGATTAACGTTACTTTCAAAATGTTTCTCATTATTTTTTAAAACTTGTTTGCCTCCATCAAGTTCAAGATATCAGACTTCAGGTTATTATTATGTTCCATAAGCCCATTTACTTTACCAGTTAAACTTATACAAGAATCACAAGAGAATGACGCAAATTGTACCTCATTGTTGATGACCATGAAGCATTGTTCTTGAGTTTCATGAGCAGAAAAGTCATAAGCATCACCATCTTCAATCAACAATGCAGCCTTAGCAGTAGAGTTCTCAATCTGTTTTGGAGTAACAGATGGCTTTGTGAAACCAGTGGCAGGCTGTCGACCTTTCTCGCATTCTCTGGCGAAGTGACCAAGATTCTGACACTTATAGCATTTGATTTTGCTTTTGTCGAATCCCATTGGTGTTCGGTCAGCAGTATCTTCAAGAGATCTCTTTCCAGTTCTTCTTAGATAGTTTTTGGCTCTGCGAGTAAGCATAGCCATATTCCATCTAATGTCTATTCTTTCTAACTCATCTGGATCAACTTGATTGAAATCTTCATCAGTCAGTTCTAGAGTACTGACTCTTTTGGAGAGAAAGTCTTCATATGATGAAAGAAAAGCAGTGAACATTGCAGCATGCTCATCTGTGGTGGCTGAAGAGGGAACTGACGATGATGAACTAGGTTTACTTGAAGAAGTAGTATAAGTTGGGAGGGCTGAAAAAGATCCTACAGCAGGATTACTGTACGAGGAAGATCTCTGAGAACCAACTTCAGATGAGATGAAGGCGATACCACTATTACTTGATTCTGATGTACGAGCAGTGGATCTTGTTTCCTTCTTTTGAATATCTAAGGCACCAGCTTCAAGCTTTCCAACAAGATCATCTAAGGACAATTGCATTGTCTTAGGATCATTTTCCAACAACAAAACTCGCGTTTCCCAACTTGGAGGAAGAGCAGCTAAAGCCTTTTTGTTAATTTCAGAATTCTTTAGATTATATCCTCCAGCTTGCAGTTCATTTACAGTCTGTGTAAATCTGCACAGCATGTCTCTGACAGTCTCATTCTTCTGGATATAGAAGTAATCAAATTGAGTTTTGACTAATTCCAGTTTGCTCTCGATGAACTCTGAATTACCACCAAATCTCTTCTCAATAGCAATCCAAAGATCATAAGCGATTGTTTGAGGAAACATATCCAACACATCAGTTGGAAGTGACATAGTAATAGCAGAATGAGTTTTTCGTTCAATTTCCCATGCTTTTCGTTCTTCGGGAGTGTATGAACGAATAGGTTTGGGTGGAGGAATGCCCATGTGTTCTCCAAGAGCAACCGGAGCTTCATATCTTTCAAGAAGAGCCAATTCCATGACAGGATCAGTGAATAACACAAAAGATATAAAAATCGTTGTTTCCAAGCTCGATATTCCATCCCTGGCGCAAAGTAAGGAGGTTTATGTAACACCCCCAAATTTATTGTTCAGCGGAAGCAAGATTTTGGGTGTTACTAATCAATATTCAAAGCACAGAGATTAATAGTAAACGACTCTATATGCGTCGTTTTAACAGAATGTATTAATAGCAAAAAGTTTACAAGGTTTGAAGCTACATATAGCTCGTGTTCATTTAAAATGAGAGATTTCAATACATAAATACTTATACAAAATATATTAATGCAAGAAAATCTCTATTTGTCTGCATGCTGACTCGAGCTATAGTTTCCTGGGGCAATCCTGCCTACTGCTTTGTACCTGCGATACATGCTAAAATGGGTCAGCTAACACTGGTGAGCTCACAGGTTTGAGTATCAAATAAGTTGTGTGAACCGCAAGATTTAAATAGTTGATTTGCATCCAGCAAATGATAGTGGTAACAGTATACAGTCATGAGCACATAGTTGAGCTTAACTCGTGGGTCAGGACACAGCCTGAGCGTTTTCGCCTCCACGGATGCCTAATCAACATCCGTCTTCCTTAAATATTAGTACGTCCGTTTACCCGGTTAGTGCTTGCTAACCCGGACGAGGTGGGTCAATCCTATATGGTACCATATACTAATATTCACGCTACAAATGTATTAACAACTATGCTGATTGAGGGCTTTAAAAGATTAGTTGTGTAAAACTCATGTAGTACATGTAAAAGTTGTACTTGCGTTCACGCGTTAAAACAAGCAATATATCACACCCCTGAGTAAAAATAGTAAAAGAGGGGCTATGAGACTCACCTGAGTCTTTAGAGTTTATATCAATAAACTGAGATTGATGAGTCGGGAATCGAAGTCCAAAGACTTGTAACCTGAGGGTGTCCACGACACGCGATGGTTATAAACATGCGAAGGTATCTATCAAGACTACCTTGTAGTTGTTCGTTCAACTTATAATGTCCAAATGATTACAATTTGGTTGATTGTTTAAGTGTTTGAAAATGTGTACGGCCCGTTGGTGATTGTTGGTAATAATAATATTATCATTATTCTTGAAAAACGTGTTCCAAAGTGTTTTAGAAGTCATGTCGCATTCGTGTTTGATGTTATACAAGTTTAACACTTTGTGTGAAAATTTAGTTGTAACGCTGTTACTCGTGACCCTAGGGTAAGGGCGAAGCCCGTTAATGACGGGGGTCCGGGGGCAGCGCCCCTGGTAGCGGGGTCCAAGGGGCGGCAGCCCCTGGCGGGGTCCAAGGGGCAGAGCCCCTGGCTGGGGTCGAGCTGGACTCGAATTTGGGTGAAATGGGGCGTCAATTTTGGGTCTCAATACTTAGTGTAAAATAGTTTGTATTTTCTAACTCATGCGACACTGGGCTAGTGTCGCTACATGCGACACTAGTGATTTATGCGACACTGTCGATTCATGCGACACTAGAGTCTGTGTCGCTATGTGTGACGTTACTGTTTATGCGACATTAAGGTTTCTGCGACATTACGGATCTTGCGACACTAAGCTTGTGTCGCACCATGCGACATTAGGAGTTTATGCGACACTATAGCTAGTGTCGCACTATGCGACACTAAGGTGATTCATGCGACACTAGGCCTAGTGTCGCAGGTGGCCTGGAGCCTCTGCGACACTACGGGCTGTTGGCCGGAATTTTCGCCGAAAAGGTGTTTTCCGGCCACCGTTCGACCTGAAACTTTTACCCAACCCATATTTGGACATTTTAAGCTTAAAGAAACAACTAGAACTTAAAAATACTCAAAAATCGGAAGATTTCGGGTTTTTGTTGGAAACTTACAAATCGTCTCGCGGAGAATCCGGAAAGATAGAAATGTAGATCGTGTCGCGGTGAATCTTTTTCTTCAAACGGACGAGATGAGCTGAGGGCTTTTGGATGGAGCTTTTGGTGAATTAGTGGTGATGGTGGTGTTGGAGTTTAGAGAGAAAGGAGAAAGATGAAAAGAGAAGAAGAAAAAGTGAGAGGGAAAAATGGGGTGGGGAGGTGGTGACCTCACCGCTTGGCAGATTTTTGGGTGGGGGCCCACCCATGTGTGGGTCTCCACTTTTAGCTCCGTGTATTCGCGCTCCGTGTGGTGTTCGATTCCCCGACCGTAAATCGTTAAGTAATTATTTTAATGGTCAAATAATGTAAGTTTTTGAAGAAAACGAAAATTAATTAAATAAACTTGTTGGAGTATTTTATCAATTGCTTAATGACTCAATTGGTCTCGTTTGTTTGCGCGTTAATGTTTGAGTCGCGTAGATGCTTATAATACGATACGAAGAGTACTCGAAATATCATCAAAATAATATTCTTGGTATGTTATCGTTATTAAATAATTTTTATATCATCCAATAAAATTGATCACCAACGTCCGCATTTTACTTGAACCGAAATACATTCGATTTAGTTTGTGTACGATTTAAGCAAATCGCATTTTCGTATATATTCAACAATGTATAATTTGATACATTAATTAGCCTAATACAGAACCAATTACATGTATTAACAGAGAATCAGGCACTAATTACTAGTCCTAATTTGGCGGGTGTTACAGTTTATTTGCACTACCGATTGTAGCATTATGTTGTAGAACTGCATCAACACTTTGAAGAGACATGTTGAAAATCTGCAAGACAAGTTTAAAAAAAATCCTACAAACAAGCTGAAATTTTTGTCTAAGTCTGGGAGGATGCGACACAATGGTTGTGTCGCAGAAGATCAATACGACACAAGAGATATGTCGCAGAACTTAATCAGACAGAAGACAAAAATGCGACACAACAGTAATGTCGTATGTTATGTCGCAACTTGTGTCGCAGACCAGTTAAGGTCAAAGAAGATTGTGTCGTAGGCTTATGTCGCACGTTATGTCGCAGACAAGTTAATGTCATATGGTTGTGTCGTAAGAACAGTGGTTACGACACAGTGCTTGTGTCGCAAAGACACGCGTGCAGACAGCCTAGAGCCCACAAAAAGTTTCAACTTTCAACACAAATAATAAACAAATACACCATGCTTTTCTGCAGTTAGAATACCAATTTTTTAAGCAAAAGATCACCAACTTTAGTTTAAACAAATCCCAAAGTTTGACAAACACAAATTCTTGAGAATTAAACACCAAAATAAGCTCAAGTATGCCCTTTTTGACCAAGAACACCAAGAACACACAAAATAAAAACTATCACTTTTTAGACTAAAATCTTGCAAAAACTAACTCGCAACCACAACTCAAGAGTATGTGGCTCTGATACCAATTGTAGGTTCCAACTATTCGGACCAAAACGAGTAGTTTGCTTGTATGTAAATGCGGAAATTAAACACAACAAGTTATGCAAGATTGAAGCTAAATATCACCACAACACAAAGATGTATGTGTATATATATTATCAACAAGTAAACATACACTTTGACAAAACACACTAGAAACAAAATAACCCTTACAAATGTATTTTTCTCTCTGGACAGTAGGTTATGAGTGTGTGCAGTGGCTTACAAACAGAAGCTGGCGAGCTTCTACTTATAGCCCAAGTCAGTCTTTCTGCGACACAACCCTTGTGTCGCATAGACTGATTCTGCGACACAATACTTGTGTCGCATTGACGGATTCTGCGACACAATACTTATGTCGCACAGAATGAATCTGCGACATAATCCTTGTGTCGCAAGATTACAAAAATTGTAATTAAACTATATCTTAGCTATTCAATGCGTAATTACAATAATGACACAATTACAGACTGAGACCAACTGACAGACACATTTAGATGTACCATCATATCTAAAATAGTAAACGTTATCAAATCGTTCTGAAATTTTTACACAAAGTTCCTACATATGTTATGTACTTTCTGTAATTTTTTTTTATGATTTTTGGAGGTCGTTTGATATTTTATAAAAATTCACAAAGTGTCTGTGTTCATTTTAATCCGAGATTAGACCACTTCTCACAAATCAAATTTTCTGGAGAAATGAGTGCATTTCTGGAATGAGCCAAAGAAGAACTTTTTGTATATGACAAAATTACCAAGATTTCCCAAGTGGTCTCATACGTTTTTGAGGTCTAGAACTCAAGATATGGTCTCAAGAAGGAGGTCATTGTCGGATTTTTACTATTGTCGGACCTATATTTCACCCGTGTTAAATCATCAATTTGGTCAAGTAAAACTTTACTAATCGTTATGAAATTTTTACACAAGGTTCTCCTATGTCTTAGCTTTCCAAAACATACTTTTGCATCGATTTTAACCAATCACAACTCGAGATGAAAATTGATAAATTGAAGTAAGTCCAGCAGATCGTTTTTGTGACATATGCTCAATAATCTGGTCATAAGTTAAGTTTTACAAAACTTCACAAGAAGTTCCAGTAGGATTTGGAAAACCAACAAAATTTTTGATCTTTTCCCATTGGTCTCAAGTTCTAATTCGTTCCATAGCCCAAGATATACTCATTTTGAATTGTTCAAGATTCTGGTCAGATTCATCAGATCCGCTATGTACTTTTATTTCAGTAACTAAAAATAGCAATTGAACTTCAATTTTTGTGAGGCTTACAGATTATGAAAGTAGACTTCTTATACTTGATTTTAGGCTCAAGAAATGTCCATTTTAGTGTTTTAATGATTTTTATAAAATTCGGGGAAGTGGAAATAGAATCTGGACAGGAAGGTTAACTTCCTGTTTTCGAGTTTGAATTTGTGTTTCGACTTATCCTTTGGACATTAGCTAGTTGAATAAGCAATATAACATGATAACATACATATTATAAGTAAAATACATGAGGAGTGAAGTTCTTACAACGTCGAATGAGGGAGCGGAAAAGATAGAAAGGTAGAGCTCGTTGTGGTGAACGTTTTTCCTTCCAACCGTCTTGCGATCCAATGGGTTTTTGTTGTGATTTGAGGGATTATCGGGGCTGGTTTTTCCAGCGATTTTTAGAGGGAGAGAGAGAGATTGGAGAGGGAAATGGTGAAGAGGAATGGTGGAGGAAGAGTGAAGTAAAAGAAAGGGAGAGGGGGGTGTAAGGGCATGGGGTGGTCTCATGCAGATTTTCAGTGGGTCCCACACCACTAAGTGAGTGTTTAAATCCTTTCCCAAAGTTGTGTTAAGCCCCGTGTTCGTTTACCCGTTCGTTTTACGTTTTAATTAATCGTATAACGTTTTATTTAGTATGTTTTGTTAACGATTACAACCCGATATTTTTACTTGAAGTATTTTATTAACATACTTAATAATATGATATAAGACATACCTGCCTTTATTTCATCCGTCGGGCGCGTTCCACGCGTTTTCGTTGCGTAAAGTTACGTTTTAATAAAACGTATAATCGTATAATATATTAAAGTAAATAATGTTTGTTTGGATAAATCCACATTATTTTTGACAGTTTGTCACCAACGTCCATAGTAAATAGTGTCGGACCTCGTCCGGTTCAAGTGTGTATGATTTAAACAAATCATATAACGTGTATGTAATTACACAGAAAGTTACATATATTAGATTAATATAATACTAAATACATGTAATTACAAGTAGTTAGGCACTAATTAAAGTACTAAATTAGCGGGTGTTACAGATTGCATCATTTCAAAAACTGATTTGGACATTTTGAGTTCACTAGAAGGTTAATTTTGTTATTCCATTACTTATATTTACGAACCACATGCGATAGTTATATGTTTTTTCAAGTTTTCGTGTGTGTGTTTAATTTTCAGTTGTGACGTCATTACCTTTTTTTGGATGTTAAACCTTTAAAGGTTTATAGAAACATGGCTAAAAACAAAATGGTAGTCATGTTAATGACGAAAGTAAATGTCCTTTTAAACAATTACATATTTTAGTGCAGTTTTCAAGCTGTTAGTATCACATGTTTCATACCTACTTATATATGGGTTTAATTGATTTGTTTCTTTTGCTATTTTGTCTCATTACCACAAGTATTAGCAATATGTATCACATGCGTTAGCTGTACATTCTTTCATTAATATATGTTTTTGCAATGATGCATATAGAGCAGTATTCTAGTGAAGCTTCTTCAAAGTTTGAGTATGGATTTGCTAATGAAGGTAGTTTGCATAACATGCAACTTATCCGTTTGAGGATAAAGTATGCTGCAAAAATGTTGTTGCACGAGCAAAACATTCACAGAGAACATTTTCACACATTTGTTGATCATTTCATCAATTCCTACTCACGTGACTCGATAGTGAAGCAAGCCAAAGATGCTATTAAAAAACGCTAGAAGGAGGTCAAAGAGTTAGCAAATGCTGAACGAGACATTGAAGAGGATGTCATGGAGCCTATTTTAGAAAAATGATATTCGGATGATGTAATCGAGTACTTTTGTTTATAACAGTTTGATTTATATACATATATATATATATATATATATTTTGAATCGGGGATGTGTTCGCTACAATGTACTCAAGTACATTTGTTTATAACAGTATGGTTTATGCTTTTTTTCTAAATGGTTGTATGTTTGTTTTCATTATATCATTTTTTTTACTATTGTTGTATGTTGTTTCGCAAACACTAACACATATGTTACGAACCACTAACACAAGTGGTACTAAACAAAGTAATACATATGTTAATGGTGTTAGCACATGTGTTACAAACCATTAACACATGTGTTACTTAACACTAACACGTGTGTTACAGACCACTAACACTTATGTTACCTACCACTAACAGCTGAAAAACATATAGTATTAAACACACATGTTACCAACCACTAACACACGTGTCATATGCTTAAAAGTAACGTATTATTGATAGTGATAGTAAAACATATGATATTAAACAAAGTAATACATCTGATAATGGTGTTAGCATATGTGTTACAGACCATTAACACATGTGTTACAGACCACTAACATATGTGTTGTAGACCACTAACACTTATGTTATCTACCATTAATACTTATGTTACATAATGTAACACCCACATTTGTGGCTTGAGGACAAATTGGTAAATTCCTTACTTATATATTATTATTTAATATATATATATATATATATATATATATTGTGTTTATATGTTTTGAATTATAACTAAGGTAAATAGGTCTCAAGACTTATTGTGACTGGTGAAATGATAGTTGTTTTAATTTACTTTAATCGACAGTGCAATAAAATAATTTTCTCGCAATTAGTATTTAGGTTCCAGACAATAGAGTTAGGACGGATATAATAATTAAACTACACAGTCGGTTAAAGGAGACTAACCTCCTTCTTTGTGTCATTTCCCCAATTTCACTTCATCACTTCTTCCTTACACTTAAAACTCATTAAGAAACTAAAATTGTTGAAATTATACTCAAGATTGATAGATTTGAAGCTGTAATTGTACAAGCATCTTGATTGTTCTTGTTGTCATCATTCACTTCATCAAGAGTAAGTAAGTTTATTGATGTTCTTATGATTTTATATGAAATCAATTTGGTATTTAGGTTAAATATGAACTTGATGAAATGGGTTGATTCTTTGTGTTATACATAATAATTGTAATGATACTTGATGGTAGTGAGTGGATTATATAGCTTGAATGATTAAAATCCTATCCTTGAGTTATACTTTGAAGCTATAATTAGGGTTAGATGGATTCTTTGAATTTGACATGAAAGGTGAATTAATTGATGTTTGTAGTTGTGATAGATGATATATAACACGCAACATTTTTTTTTTTTTTTTTTAAACAACAATAGTTCGGAAGCGTAAACTATTCGCATTAGAAAATGGATGACATTAAGTCATCTATCAAAAGTATTATACAAGGTAATTTACAAACTATTCAAAATGTATCTGAGCTATATATATATCAAAAGATTATCAGAGTAGTCATGGTCAACCACTTTCAAGTACTCCTTGCCCAGTCCCATTCAAGTCAAACCTGCAAGGAGTAACAACGGGATTAGCACGAAGCTAAGTGAGTAAACCTGTTACAAACAGTTTGACTTAGCTCAACATAATTAATTATCAACATTTAACACATAGACTCAACATCACTAAGAGGATCGGTGGTCCTTGTGTGTTGGGACATGTTTGTGTGTGACAACAGATCTAGCTTGTAATAGTTGAAACGTTATTTGTAATCAAGTTGTATTATTGATTTGTTAATTGCAAACGTTTATTATGATTTGATAGACATTTTAGAGTTAATTGTTTAAATGCTAAAAGATGTAAATCAAAGTAAAAGTTTGACTGAAAAAGTCAACTCGCGAAGTTGACCTGCGAAGTTCAGTTGAACTTCGCAGAGGCCCAACTTCGCAAGGCTGGGCCTGAACTTCGCAGAAGCCCAGGAAGGCTTGCGAAGTTCGGCAAACTCAAACTATAAATATTAATTAAACCTTAAACGTTTAAGGACTTCTGCCCATACGAATTTCCAGAGATTGGTGCGAAATTAAGTATTCTAATCGACTAGGTATTGATAGAATAACATATTGAATCGATACAAAGTCGTATTTGATAATCCGAATCGCTAGTATATTGCGAGACAATCGTTCACTATCCGTGAACTTAGTATTGACGGATTCCGCACGTTAATACATAAAGATAACCTCGTTATCGATCCTATACAAACGGACTTACAATTGGTATCAGAGCCTACGGCTAGATACGCGTAGGTTCGGGGTTATTCGGATAATAACGATTGATTTGGGTTTGATTGTACGTGGATTCTTGCGTAAAATCGATTAAAATCACTCTCTGGAAGTTTTTAGATTCGTAATCGATCGAAAACTTAGGGTTTAGTCGATTAGAAATCTAAAATTTTCGTTTTTGGGGTTTTTCAGCCGATTCTGCGAAGTTCAGAAAGTTGCGAAGTTCAATCTTTGCGAAGTTCAGAAAGTTGCGAAGTTCAGTCTTTGCGAAGTTCAGATTTTGCGAAGTTAAGTTCGTGCGAAGTTAAGTTCGTGCGAAGTTAAGTTCGTGCGAAGTTCGTGAAAAATTCAGATTTTGCGTTTTTAAGTACCAAGCTAGCCAAGATGTCTGATGTTAGTAAGTTGATTGAGATGGAACACGAAGTTGGTAAGGCTAGTGGACCACCTAAGTTACTCCGACTCTCAGACTATTATGGTTGGAAGGATAGGTTTGAGTCTTACTGTCATTTCCATGACATAAGCATATGGTTATGTATCAAGTGTGGTTACACCCCTCCAACTAACGTTGTGAATGGAGTGGTTGTTGAGATCACTTATGATAAAATGAGTGACAAAGAAACTAAGGCTTATGAGAAGGAATGTAAAGCTCTTCATGCTATCAGGATGAGCTTACCTAAGGACATCAATCATCAACTGAGATCTTTTCATACTGCTAAGGAGCTTTGGGAAGCTCTTGCGAAAAGAGGTGAAGGTAGTCCTCAGGTTATTGCTAGTAAGACCAATCTCCTTGAGAAGCAGTGGATGATGTTCAAAGCTTTTAAGGGAGAAGACCTCGAGGCTTATACTGAAAGATATTACCACTTGTTAAGTGAGCTGATCACACATAACATTGCCTATACTGATGCTAAAATTGTCAACAAATTTGTTGAAGGTTTACCAAAGAAATGGGAGATGTATGGAGTGATGTTGAAAGATAATGAGACTCGCTATTCTACCATGACCTTAGAGCAAGTCATTGACCGGCTAAAAGGTTATGATTTTGATAAGAAGACAAGAGACTCTGATTCTGATCAGGTTCAGGATCCAGGACTATATTATGGGAATGCCACTCTCAATCAGGCTACTTCTAGCTCGACCAAAGCTTTGTTGACTATTGGTGAAGCAGATGAAGATAGCGAGATTGTTACTGATGAACTGTGCTTAGTGTCTTCTTCCACAAGTGGTAGTACTCAAGCAAAACCTCCTGTCAAAGTAGCTCTCAAGACAGCTAAGGAATACACTAACATGCCAATGAGTGTTAAGACTGCTGAAGAACAATTGTCTATGTTGGCATCGTTCATAGCTTGTTATGAAAACTACATTCAGGGAAAGATCACGGATCCTTCAAAATATGATGAGGATTATGATCAAATCGATCCAGAACATCTAGAGGAAATTGACCTTCAGTGGCAACTTGCTATGATTTCAAGAAGGGTTAAGAATTTTCTGAGAAAAACTGGAAAGAAAACAATAGGAGGAAAAGGTGGATTAGACATGTCCAAAGTAAAATGTTATAATTGCCAAAACAATGGACATTTTGCTAGGGATTGTCAAAGACCTAAAGCTGATAAAAACGCAAATCCAAAGACCGACACTTTAGCTTCTAAGGCTTTAGTTGTTGAACAGTTGGATGGATCCTTTGACTGGAGTGCTATGGCTGATCAAGCATTCATGGCTGAAATTGTGGATGAGGATAAGACAGTTGAAGCAACTGGGTATATGCCGACTGCTGAGGAATATCAAGTCAAGGTACCTGATATGACTGTTCCTCCGGCTAAAGATGAGGTATATGATGCTGGATCAACTGAGGATCTAACTGCTGAGGACTTCGTGGCACACATGGCAGATGTTCAAACCGACAAGAAACGGGTATGTTTCGATTTTGCTACTATGATTGACGTATGCAATTTAGTTTCTAGTCTACAAGCTCAATTAGGTAGCTATGTAGATTCCCATAATGCATTGAATAGGGAACTAGGAGAAGCTAAAAGTGATGTGCGTAGGCTAAGTAGCGATAAGGTTGATTTGCGTGATAGGATTCGGTTAGCTAACTTAGATAAGACCGCCCTTAGTGACATTGTTAAGGATCAAGCTGTGACTATAGATGGGTTATATCTAAATGTGGCTAACTTAAATCAAACCATTGCTGAAAAGGATAAGGAGTTGGCTGATCTTAAGTTGAAGATGGTTGAGCTTAATCGTAAATTTGAAGGTTTTAGAACTTCTTCTTTGACCTTAAATACTATAATTAGCTCACAACGTAGTCCTAAGGATGGGTCTGGACTAGGATATGGTGAAGTACCCCCACCTTATAATGATAACTACAAACCTACTTCAACTGATGTGGAAATGTCTGATGTTTCCAAAGAACCAAAAGCGGAAATCCCACAGGTAACTGAGTTAGAAAAGCCTGTTGATAAAGACCTTAAGTCTAGTAAGGATGAAACCAAATTAGATGATAAGGTGATTAATAAACAGGAGAAACATTTAGTAACTCACGTTAATAGTGTTCCTCAAATGGGTAAAGAATTTAAGTCTAGAAAGCAAAGATCTTGTTTTAAGTGTCATCAAAAAGGACACGTAGCTTCTTGTTGTCCAAATAAGAAACTAGAAACAGGTCTAGGACAGGTTAACAATATTGTGACTCCTGTAGCTTTTAAGACTAATGTGGACAGGTTAAATGCTAAACCAGGGTTGGGAAGTAAATCTATTGTTAAACCTGTAAACATTTTAAAGAGAGACAGAACACACAGTGTGTCTCCACCTAAATCTAAACGGATCTTAACTCCTAATGCTACTGTTTCATTTCATTCTAAGGATAAAGTACCATCTAGGTTTCAAACACCAAGTAGAGGCCATAGTCGTAATGAAAATGGCACTACTTCTCGCTCTCAAGGGATGAATTTTGAATATGATTATAAGAACCATAAGTCTAAATCCCAAGGTTATGAGTCAAGGAGATTTACCTCCAAGTCTCCAAGTCGACCCAAGACCACTATTCATCCACAACCTTATGTTCCCGTTAAAGTAGCCAAGGTTCCTGATGGAAATGACTATGGTTACTTTAAAGAAACTAAGATTGTCGATGGTGAGGGACATACCAAGACCGTTATGGCTTGGGTCCCTCTTACGAACTAATTGTGCACTAATGTCATGTGCAGGAGCCTACTGTGAACAAGACAAGTTGGTGGTATGTAGACAGTGGATGCTCAAGACACATGACAGGGGATAGAAGTCTTCTTCAAGACTTCAAGGGTGGATTGAAACAGCGTGTAAATTTTGCTGGAGATAAAGGAGGGATGATAACTGGGAAGGGAAAAGTTTCTAATGGAGCTTTGACTCTAGAGGATGTGAACTATGTTGAGCAACTAGTTCATAACCTAGTGAGTGTTTCCCAATGTTGTGATAGAGGTCATCCAGTTCATTTTAATGAAAAGGAGGCCTTAATCTTGAAGCCAGGGTTTAAAGTTCCTGAAGAATGGATATTAATGAGGGCACCAAGGAAGAAGGATATCTATGCTATCAACATGGGTGCTCCAGTTTCTTCAATGGCATCTACATGTCTTTTGTCCAAGGCTTCAGAAACCGACTCTTTACTATGGCATAGGAAAATGGCACACTTAAACTTTCGAAAAATGAATTATATAACCAAGAATGGGTTAGTAGAGGGAGTGCCAAAACAGAGTTTTAGGTTGGAAGACAGGTGTGTATCTTGTATGAAAGGAAAACAACACAAGAAACCACACAAGTCCAAAACAATAAACTCTATCACCTCGCCATTTGATTTGCTCCACATGGATCTCTTCGGCCCAATAAGCAAAAGAAGTCTAGGTGGTAAATGGTACTGTTTAGTCATCACCGACGATTTTTCTAGATTCTCATGGGTATTCTTTTTAGGATCTAAGGATGAAACCTCTGGAATACTTATGCAATTCCTAGATCAAATTGAGAATGTCTATAAAACGAGAGTAAAGAGACTTCGTAGTGATAACGGTACAGAATTTAAGAACTCGACATTCAATGTTTACTGTTTGTCCAAGGGTATTGAACATCAATTCAGTGCACCATATGAGCCTCAACAGAATGGTGTAGCTGAAAGGAAGAACAGAACATTGATCGAAGCCGCAAGAACTATGCTTGCAGACTCAAAGCTTCCTGTCATCTTTTGGGCAGAAGCAGTGAGTACAGCATGTCATGTTTTGAATAGGGTTCTGACTGTTAAGAAGCATAACAAGACTTGTTATGAACTTTTGAACAAGAAGAAACCAAATTTGAAAGGCTTTGAACCATTCGGTGTGTCTTGTACATTGTTGAAGACTCAACATCAATCTAAATTTGAAGAGAAAGCTGACGAAGGATATTTTCTAGGTTATGTGCCAAACTCTCCAAATAAACGAGTTTTCAACAAAGTCTCAGGTCGTATGGAAATAGTTTATAACATTGAAGTTACGAGCTATACACATGATAATCATAAGGGACTAGATTGGCAGTTTGATTATTCAGATCTTTTTCAATCCTTTAAAGTTCCTGTGAGTGACCACACGGTAGATCCCAACATTCCAGATCATGCATTGACCGATGATGAAGATACACCTCCAAGATCAAAACTCAATGCAGATAGGGATGTTGAGGAAGTGGAGGATGATTCGAGTTCAGATGATTCATCTCCTGAATCACCCAAAACTCCTCCAAAGACTCCTACTTACTATGTAGATCCTGCGTTTCTTGAATATCAACAAAGGGTTCTTAATGGAGTATTTCTTCCCTCCAGATCCTCTACAGGAGATTTCATGTTTGATAGAGATGATGAGGATGTGGAAGAAATTGCTACTAACTTGGGTGATAATTTAAGAAGTGAACCGGTTAGTGTTTCAAGAGCTACGAAAGATCACCCCCCTTCAAATATTATTGGTGATCCTCAGGCTTCTGTTCAAACTAGAGGAAGTGTTAGTAAAATCTCAGATTTTACCGATTCACATCAAGCCAATTTTCGTGAAAGTGAAGCTCATCAGTGCATGTATTCGTGCTTTATCTCTCAAGAAGAGCCAAAGAATGTTCAAATGGCTTTGAAAGATAATTCATGGGTTGAGGCGATGCAAGAAGAGCTATTTCAATTCAAGAAATTGAAGGTATGGCAGTTGGTTGATCTACCAAAGGGAGAATATCCGATTGGTACTAGATGGGTGTTTAAGTGCAAACGAGATGATCGAGGAGTGATCGTTCGCAATAAAGCTCGTTTAGTTGTTCAAGGATTCAATCAACAGGAGGGTATCGATTACAACGAAGTGTTTGCACCTGTGGCACGACTAGAAGCAATAAGGATGTTTTTGGCATTTGCTACATTCAAAGAGATCAAGGTATTTCAGTTGGATGTCAAATGTGCCTTTTTGTATGGAGATGTCAAAGAAAAGGTGTATGTTTCACAACCTCCAGGGTTTTCTGATCCACACTATCCTGATAGAGTATATCGTCTAGATAAGGCTCTATATGGATTGCATCAGGCACCAAGGGCTTGGTATGAAACACTATCTACTTATCTACTCGAAAATGGATATTCTAGAGGTAAAATAGATAGTACACTTTTCGTTAAATGGAAGAATGACGACTTTCTGCTTGTTCAAGTTTATGTGGATGATATCATCTTTGGATCTTCGGATGAAAAGATGTGCATAGAATTTGAGCAAGTGATGAGGAAAAAGTTCGAGATGTCTGCAATGGGAGAGTTGAAGTTTTTCTTGGGGTTGCAAGTTGATCAAAAGAAAGACGGGTTCTTTATTCATCAGTCTAAATACACACATGAGCTATTAGAGAAATTCAAGATGGATAATACAAGAATTTACAAGACTCCTATTCAAGAAGGTCATGGACTTGGTCCGGATACATCGAGTGATAAAGATGTAGATCCTACTCTTTATAGGGCTATTATCGGATCACTAATGTATCTAACTGCATCCAGGCCGGATATTATGTTTGCAGTGTGTATCTGCGCACGATATCAAGCCAATCCTAAGGAATCTCACATGCAAGCTGTAAAACGGATTCTTCGTTATCTTAAAGGGAAACCTAAGCTGGGACTTTGGTATCCGATTGGGGGAGACTTGGATCTTATAGCTTACACTGATTCAGATTATGGAGGATGCAACTTAAATAGAAAATCGACGAGCGGTGGATGTCAATTTTTGGGAAATCGTTTAGTGTCTTGGCAGTGTAAGAAGCAAACCTCAGTAGCCATTTCTACATGTGAAGCTGAGTATGTTGCAGCTGGGAGTTGTGTATCTCAAGTTCTTTGGATACAACAACAACTGCGAGACTATGGTCTTAATTACACAAATACTCCCGTCATGATTGACAATGAGTCCACGATCTCGATTACAAACAATCCGGTGAAACATAGTAAGACGAAACACATCGAGATTCGTCATCATTTTATAAGGGATTGTGCAGAGAAAAAGCTTATACAGTTAGTCAAGGTCCCCTCAACTGATAACTTGGCAGACTTGTATACTAAGGCTTTCGACAGGACGCGGTTTGAGACATTGATTCAATGGAACGGCATGCAAAATCCGGAATAACGCGTCTTCCAAAGGTCTTTTTGTTTAAGTACTTTTATTTTTGTTTTGTTTTTCTTTTTCTAGTTCTATGTGTTAGGAAAAAATAAAAAAAAAAATAATAATAAATAAAATTGAGGGGGGCGTATGGCATTAATTTGCTTGTTACCTGCGGGGAATCGCCTCCAATAAAAGAACAACTGTAGTTCTTTTAGAAATTTGTTTGAGTTTTAACTGTAAAAACCAAGGGAAATGATAGTACATTAGGAGAATAAGCTTAACAATAATAAGCTTAAGTTCTAAGGATGATGTGTTGGTAGATTCAAATGAAGTTACTTTAGAACTACAGCAGTTCTATCAGGTATGTGTTTATATTTATTTGATTATACACCTATATCCACTGATTATAACTTGTTCTTTTACCTAACAAGTGATAAGAATAACTTCAGTCTAGTCAGCTTCATTACACAATTTATTGGTAGGCAGGTTATGCTATGATTTCTGAGTAGTTAAGAAATATAACTGTCATGTGTACTATCTTATGTGATCTGTTATATAACATATGACATATGTCTTAATTGTTGAATGATAGTACTATCATACACTGTAATCTAAAATAAAAGATTGTGTAATGATACAAAGTATCATAGTATCAAAAGGTGAGTTATATGTTTCGAAAGGGCATCATTTAGTAACCTCTACCTTACATATGAAAGATACAAAGTATCTCATGTTAAGTGTATGTTATATGCTTCTAAAGAACATCATTTAGTAATCTCAACCTTGATAATACAAGATACAGTGTTATGTGTTGTACTTGAATTCTTCAGTATGTTGTATAGTAGAAAACACTAGATCTTGTGCACATTAATAATAAAAGATTGACTCAGAAATCTGTGTGTAATTTGTTTATGTGGATCATAATACCGGTAATTGTCTTGAACTGTCTATGATATTTGAACTTTCACTTTTGTGAATAATAAGAAATCATAAGTTATATTCTAAATGAAATGTTATATCATGTGGATAAAGGTATCTAAGATATAATTTTATAAATATAAATGTGTAAATGATAAAATTAGTTGTAATTTTATTGTATTTTATTTGAATTTCATGAGGTATGTATACTAACAATCAACTTAGACCTTATTATGATCCCGAAGCAGTTGAAATTCTATCTAGGTTAAGATTCTTTTTATTTAGATTAAGTTGGTTTATTTATTTTTAGCATTTGTAATTTTTGTTTATTAATAAATAAAGTTCAATTTTATTTTTATGTGTCATGTTTTATACCTTTGGAAGCACTTTATTCTATCTTTACTCGTTCCGGAATCATTGAGTGTGACAAATACGTCTTGGGAAATTAAAATTTTGACTTGTGTAAAATTCTTACTGTTCAATTTATTTTTAAAGTTAAATTCGCGAAGTTGGTCAAATCCTGCGAAGTTGACCAGTCAAACTTCGTGAATTAGACTTAGAGTATAAAAGGAACAAGTCAACGAGTCAACCTCCTCACTTTTCCCAAAATCTTGCGAAGTTCACTTAAACATCGCAAAGACCACTTGACGGCGAAGTTCAACCGAACTTGATTTACTCGATTTTTACGACATTCACGAGAGAGGAAGGATTTTTCACTCCGATAGTTTTATTCCACTTTCGATTGTGATCATTTTGAGGTATGTTTCACAAGATTTCACCGTGTAGTTTGCTTGTAATCGATCGTTTTTGTATTTCAATGGTTTCGGTTTGGGATTTCACGGATTCAACTCGTTTACGTGATTGTAAAACCGAAAAACTTGAAGATATTACTTAATCGATGTATCTATAACATGTTCGAAGTGATTAATTGCTTAAAACTAGTGTAGATCATTATTTTAGTGATTTAAAATTTAAACCGCGAAGTTGCGAAGTTCAGATTTGCGAACTTCGCAAACGCTCCTCATTGCGGAGTTTGACCAGGTCAAACTTCGTGACGAAGTTTACACTTTGCGAAGTTGACCTAGTCAACTTCGTGGTTGACCCAGGTTGGACTGATGCGAAGTTATGCGAAGTTCAGCTGAACTTCGTGATTCAGTCAACTTCGTCATTGACCCGCGTTGACCCGCGTTGACCCGCGTTTATTTTGAGAAAATCTTATTTTTAAATTAACTTTGGTTGACGGTTTCAACTCGAGAATTTAGTTTAGACTTAGTTTAACGTTTGTTACTAAAGTCTACATAAAATTTTCGAATATTATAACTTGTTTTTAGTTTAAGGACGTTTTTATAGTTATAAATAAAAAGCAAGTTGATTATTTTTAATGTGTTAGAACTTACGGACGTTAAGTTATAAGTTAATACATGTTAGTTATTCCATAATGAGTTATTAATATCGAAAGTCTTCCGATTCATTGCGTAATCGAGCGGCGTGTCCTGATTTAATTATCAGCGGTATTATAACTTATAAATTATTAAACTTTGAATTTGTCAATATCGAAAGTCTTCCGACTCATAGTGTAGTCGAGCGGCGTGTCCCGTAACTTTTAGTTTCGGCGGTATTACAATTCAAGTTTAAACCTTTATAACGAACTTTGATTTAATTTACAGATTATACTTGAACGATAAAGATTATACTTTTAGGTTCAGTTAAGTTTCAGTAAATTAAGTTATTAGTTAATAGTGAATTAGACGTTTGATGATCTTAAGGTCATAATACGTAGAAATTCAAGTTAACTTATGTTCGTTTATCTCTTATTTGTTGTTGTGTACAGATATGGCTGCTGCAAGACCGTTTGTTCCAGAGCACAACATTTATGTCAATCTTGACGTAAATGAAGTAGGAGGAGAAAGAGTGCAGCAGATGAAAGCATTTCTAGCTCGATCTAGAGTTAGTTTTGCTGTCTCTGAGAATCCTGCACTGAATTTGGCGCTTCTCACTGACTTTTGGACCGATATTGTATATGACGAGTCAGTTAACCCTCCTGTCATCCGCGCAACCGTGAATAATCTTCCGGTTGTATTCTCAAGAGAAACGATACGAGAGGTTCTCCAACTTGGAGATGCTGCTCAGGAAAACGGACCCCAAGTTTTCCCGCATAGGTTTATATGGGGTGCTGCACGCAGGATAGGATATTCTGGACCCTCCAGAGGCCAACAGTTTGTCAAGTCATTTTTGATGGGCCAGTGGAGATTCTTGTTTCACGTTATCGTGAAAGTTTTTGCTAACAAGAAGTCTGGATTTGATGATGCGAGTCCAGAGTTGATGTCTATGCTACTATCTCTGGTGTACAACAAGCCATACAGCATCAGTGGCTATATTTTTGATTCATTTGTGGGACAAGTGACTGGGCAAACTAGGAGTGCACCATTTTTGATATATCCTAGATTCACGATGCTTCTGATTCGACACTCTATTCCTGATCTAGCAGTTCAGGGCAACAAAACAGTGGCCCGTATGACTGTTCGAGGATATGGGTCAATGTGGCTTCATTCTGTTAAGAAGCAAGAGATTCCCAGGCCACCAGATGTTGATCTTTTTGGTGCTGTAGTTGATGCTGCATATGTACCTCTGCCTAATCATGGGTGGATGGATACTGTGGAGGCTCAGGCAGCTGCTGAAGCTGCTGGTGATCAAGATGATCACCCAGAGCAACCACAACAACCTCAACCACAACAGCAACAGCCGCAACAACAACCACAGCAAGCACCGCAACCTGCAGCTGACACTCAGGTTTTAATAGATGAAGTACTGAACCAGGAATCCATTCCTGAGGTTCGTGAAGTTCTTCTTCATGAAGTACTGGTGCATAATGATGATGAGAATGATCCTGAACTTCAAGAGATTGAAGGATTTAAGGTATAACTCTCATTTTATCATACACTTGCCATATTTAAGCATATATCACTTATTAATTCTAGTTCAAAGTTTTCATTAATACAAGTATTAACTGTATCCCGCTATAGTCGGTTAATATATGTAAGATGATTATCTTTGGGTACGAATTGAGTTAAAACATTGTCTTTTGCATGTTTGAACTTCATATTTGTGATTATTTCTTGAACAGGATTCTGAGACTGTTGTCCCAGAGGTCGTTCGATCTGAGGGAACAAGTTCTCAACCTCCTGTTGCTGCTACTGCTCCGTCAGGTCCTCCGAGACGAGAGGGATTAGTAGATTCTGATTCGAGTTCCACTGAGTCTGATAGTGCTCGGTTGGTTACTCGTGAAGATAGACGGAAGGGTAAGCGTCCGCTTGCTGAAGCTCCTAAGAATACGCGTTCAGTGCGTGTTAGGACTTCTGCTCCTGCTTTGAACATAGGCGGAATGCCAGGTTAACTATTGATAGTTTATCTTTCTAACGTTTTAGGCTTTAACTTGAGATCGGAAATTGAGATAGAAATTTTTCTATGACAGTTTCGAATCTAAGCCGCGAACCGGTTAGAGAACCAACGAGGCAACGTCCGACTACGCGCGGATCTGCAAGGGTATAAAGATTTGTGACTTGTAGACGTTGTTTATTAATTGGTTTTTGTAATACTTAGTAGATATTTGAGATGGCTTTTGCTGTGACAAATATTAACTTACATTGTATTACAGGAGAGTGCTTATCATGATGTTGATACCACTACTTCTCATTTTGAGACGACAAAGCAGAGTCGTATAGCAGCTGGGTTGTTGCGAGAATCCTTTGAGGACATGGCACGACAAGCTGGTGCTAAAGCTGCTAGACTAACGACTGCTGCTGCTCATCCAAGGCCAGCAAGAGAACGCCTAGAAGATGTCGTTGCTCAATTGCAGAGTCAAAATGCAATAATGGCTGAAGCAATGAAGCAACAATCTGTGGCATATTCGGCGTTGATGAAAGCTCATATGGAACTGAATGACATGCATGCTGATTTATTTGAAGAAGTTCAGCGTATGCGGCGCTTACTTGTGCGAATAGTTCCAGACCCGTCGACTCAGGGGGAGATGTTGGCATATATTAGAGGGTGTAAAGAAGATGAGCTTAGGAAGAAACGCAGACAAGATCGAGATGATGATCCCGAGGCTAATAAAGAAAAGGAGAGTGAGCCGACTGGTCAGAAACAGACTAGTGAGCCAACTCAACTTCAGGGGGAGTCAGGATCTACTGCTGCTGATGATGCTGGTGCTGGTGGAAAAGAAGCTGGTATGACTACTTAGTTGTTTAAGTAGTTTGAGAATATTTTGTAATGTTAAACTTTATGTACATTTGATTAGTCTTAGATTGTAATAACTTTTAAAGATTAATGATGTAAATTAAGTTTAAATATTTAATGATATAAGATTTTGACTTAAGATTTTCAATGATAAGTTAAAATGATATAAGATTACTAAATATGATTTAGACTTGAGATCTATTTGACAAGTGAAAAACATATTTGAATAATTAATGCAATTGAGATAAATAAAGAAATTCTTAGATTGATTCAGGGAAATCAATGAAAGAATTTATATTGTTTGTCTAATTTGTATTAGTTAAATTGGTTACAGAAAAGAATGCCGAAAGTGATACAGATTCAGAGATTCCAGATGAACCAGAAGATGAGGTAGATTATGGACTTGAAGAGGGAGAGTTCAAGATACCTGATGATTGGATGCCAGATGATTGGACTTCTGTTCCTGTGGTTGAGACAGATAAAATTGTAGATCCTGATTCTCATGTGGATGAACATTTTATGGATCCTGTTGCCACAAAGTTTGTTATTGAAACAGCAGCTGGAGAAAGAGTTGATCTTGACAAAGACTCAACTGATTCTGAAGCTGACCCAGAAGGACCAATTAGCAAAAGAGATAAATGGTTCAGGAAACCTGAGAAAGAGAAGGAGAAGCAGGTTGGAATATCTGAAGTTGATATAACTGGAAATCGAATTCCCAGAAGAGGTATTTTAGGATGGTACTATGATTCAGACTTGAAGCTGTTCGCAATCAAGAGATATGACGGCGTTCAGTATTTTGCAAGGAATTACAAAGTCTTCAATTCTTTATCAAGATATGATGTGAGAGACTTGGCTGGATTAGAGATGAATAATCCAAGTGGAGATGAGTATGCTAAATATATTCAAAGGATTATTAGATCTGCTGTTTGGTCAGGAAAATCTGACTTGATTAAGCCAAGGAAGGGAAGAACTCACAAGACTAATCAGATTAGTGAGAGAACAGGAAGACGAAGGAGAATCAAGGTATATCCAGAAGTCAAGTGCATTAAACAAATTCCTATCAAGAAAATGCCACAAGATATACTTGGCAAGTTGAAACGATGGGAAGTTGATTGTGTGACTGGTGAAGCTGTCATGATTGAAGCTGATGATGAAGTTGAGAATGAAGAAAAGATTATCTTGACAGTTTATGATCGCAGGCATCTAATGAATCTATCAAAGAATGACTTGATCAAATTAGATGAGATCAAGATAGTTTCTAATGAAGGATGGAGAGATGCAGCTAGATATTATCAGTCAATGGTCACAAAATGTATAAGACTGGGAATACATTTTGGGAGTGTGCTATACAAAGAATGATCAAAGACAACTTGAAGATTTTTGAATTTTGACGCTAGAGCTATTGTCAAGGGGGAGTCTGTTGGGACATGTTTGTGTGTGACAACAGATCTAGCTTGTAATAGTTGAAACGTTATTTGTAATCAAGTTGTATTATTGATTTGTTAATTGCAAACGTTTATTATGATTTGATAGACATTTTAGAGTTAATTGTTTAAATGCTAAAAGATGTAAATCAAAGTAAAAGTTTGACTGAAAAAGTCAACTCGCGAAGTTGACCTGCGAAGTTCAGTTGAACTTCGCAGAGGCCCAACTTCGCAAGGCTGGGCCTGAACTTCGCAGAAGCCCAGGAAGGCTTGCGAAGTTCGGCAAACTCAAACTATAAATATTAATTAAACCCTAAACGTTTAAGGACTTCTGCCCATACGAATTTCCAGAGATTGGTGCGAAATTAAGTATTCTAATCGACTAGGTATTGATAGAATAACATATTGAATCGATACAAAGTCGTATTTGATAATCCGAATCGCTAGTATATTGCGAGACAATCGTTCACTATCCGTGAACTTAGTATTGACGGATTCCGCACGTTAATACATAAAGATAACCTCGTTATCGATCCTATACAAACGGACTTACATTGTGGCGCCCTCAGACCGCGGTGGCCCACCAAGCAACACTTACTATCACTGCAGGCCAATACAGTGATTTACCGATAACTGCTTGCTACCTTTAACCAACATAAGTTCCGCTCACAACACATGTTCACAATTCTTATGATGGTTAACCTGTAGCCTTACAGTCCAACAATTGTTGACCTCCCAATCATCAAATGCCCTAAGGCGACTCATCACATATTACACGTGTATTTCATCAATCAACAGTCAAAAATTAACAATCACAATAGCAACTATGTTCACTTGTTGTAACCAATTAAGTTACAACCAAATCACACTGCGAGTACAAGTCTACTCACCTGTCCACTCCAATCCACTTACTCAGCTGACTAATCACTGAGTCTTCTGCGTGTCTGAAACACCACAAAACAATGAAGTTAGTAACTCCATTTAACTTATTCAACTCCCATACTACCAGTTCATATAAATTTATATACACACAATTAAACACAATATTCACACTGTTTTCAATGATTTACTGTTTACTAATTCATTACACTGTTTGTTATACTTGGTACCACTGCTACTTCTCATTACCACTGCTACTATATAGTTACCACTGTTAATTATATTAGTTACTACTGTTCATTATTAACACTGTTACTCATTACAACTGTTAACTTATGGCTAACTCCTTACCACTGTTAGCCCAACCACTGTTAATCTCTTGCCACTGTTAGCCTATTGCCACTGTTAGCCTATTGCCACTGCTAGCCTATTGCCACTGCTAGCCTATTGCCACTGTTAGCCTCTTGCCACTGCTAGCCTATTGCCACTGCTAGTCTCTTGCCACTGTTAGCCTATTGCCACTGTTAGTCTCTTGCCACTGTTAGCCTATTGCCACTGTTAGTCTCTTGCCACTGTTAGCCTATTGCTACTGTTAGTCTCTTGCCACTGTTAGCCTATTGCCACTGTTAGTCTCTTTTGGCCCATTCTAGAAACCTGCAACTTCTAAGCTTTACTGTACAAAAGGTTTTAACTAATTTTCCAGTATCCAGGTTCCTAATTCGATTTATATGAAGCAACAATAGATTCAAACATCACCTATAAATACTATGTACCTCCTATAACATCCTTTAATTCAATTATCATGCTAAAATTTCCATAACCCATTTAGGTCAGAAGCTTAATTCACTGTTACATCCAAACCTTCAAATTACAATTATATCTACAGTAACTCAGTTTGTAAACATCAATATCATCTTTCAATCCTTATATATATATTCAAGAAATCAACTAATTCATCAATTTTATATTTAACCTAAAACCAAAGCATGAATTCATTAATTACCTTTCGACAGGAACTTGGAGGCTAAGGATAGGATGGTAACTTATAGTCACACAAGTACAACCCTTAATTCTTCTAATTTCTGCTAATACTTTCTGTTTATTTGAGTTTAAGGTCACGGTAGGTGAAAGGTAAAGTTCTTCTAGTAATGAACTAAGAATTGGGGAAAAACATAATAAAAGGAGGTCGGCTCTCCTATAAACCGACTCACCCCTTTTTTTTTTTAACCTTTTATTCTACTTTCAACCTACTGTTTACACGTATATACCTTTGAAGGGATATTAATTTATTTTTCAATAAACAATTAATATCAAATAAATTTCTAATATAATTAAATAATCAGTTTAAAATAGAAAATTTACCAGATAAAAATAGAGGGTGTTACAAATCTCCCCTCCTTTAGGAGATTTCGTCCTCGAAATCTAAACTCGATTAAACAATCCAGGATATCTGGATTTCATAGACTCCTCAGTCTCCCAGGTCAAATTTGAACCTAAACTGTGTTCCCATTTCACTAACACCATAGGAATTTGTTTCTTCCTAAGATTAGTAATCTTTCTATCAAGAATTTCAACCGGTTCTTCAACTAATTTCTGATTCCGATCCACTTGTAAATCTCGTAACGGAAGTATTTGAGATTGATCTTTGACATTACACTTTCTCAAATAACAGATATTAAATGTACCATGAATACCAGCAAGCTCCGGAGGAAGATCTAATGAAACTGATTGATCATTAATCACTTGACGAATTCTGAAAGGACCAATGTATCTAGGTGCCAATTTTCCTCGCTTTCCAAATCTAATCACACCTTTCCACGGAGAAACTTTCAAATATACCAACTCACCCTCAACAAAAGTAACAGGTCGACGGCGTGGGTCAGCATACTGTTTCTGTCTATCTCTGGCAGCTTTCAGTTTCTCGCGAGCTATAGCAACCTTATCAGCTGTAATCTGTACAATATCAGGACCAGCAAATTGCTTTTCTCCAGCCTCTAACCAACAAGTAGGTGTTCTGCAGCGACGCCCATATAACACCTCATACGGTGGCATGCCGATACTAGAATGATATGAGTTATTATAAGCAAACTCGACCAAAGGCAAGTGAGAATCCCAAGAACCACCATACTCTAACACACAAGCTCGCAACATATCTTCGAGAGTCTGAATGGTACGCTCTGTCTGACCATCTGTCTGGGGATGATAAGCCGTACTGAGATTAACTCTGGTACCCAATTCTTGCTGTAAACTCTGCCAAAACCCAGAAATAAACCTGGAATCTCTGTCTGACACAATAGATAACGGAATCCCATGCCTCGAAATTATTTCATGAATATACAATTGAGCCAACCGAGTCAAAGAAGCAGTCTCACTGACAGCCAGAAAATGTGCACTCTTGGTCAATCTATCAACAATTACCCAAATCATATCGTTACCTTTCTGCGTTCGGGGAAGTTTGGTGACAAAATCCATAGTAATATGCTCCCATTTCCACTCGGGAATATCAAGCTGTCTCAATGAACCATACGGTTTCTGATGCTCTGCTTTTACCTGAGAACATATATGACAAGTTTCTACAACACGTGCAACATCGGTTTTCATTGTAGGCCACCAATATAAAGGTTTCAGGTCATTATACATTTTTGTACTTCCGGGATGGATAGATAATCTAGATTTATGAGCTTCTGACAATATCAATTCCCGAAGTCCCCCAATCATTGGAACCCAAACTCGAGACTGAAAAGTTTTCAAACCTCTAGAATCATCAACTAACAATTCCTTTCATTTCAACATAATTTCAGATTTCAAATTAACATCCAATAAGGCTTCTAATTGGGCAGCTTTTAATTGAGAAATCAAATCAGAAGAAATCTCTAAACGCATGAAACATACCCGATCAGAAGATGACTTTCGGCTCAGCGCGTCCGCTACTACATTAGCTTTACCCGGGTGATATCGGATTTCACAGTCATAATCCTTAATTAATTCTAACCAACGCTTTTGTCGCATATTTAAATCTTTCTGTGTAAACATATACTGCAAACTCTTATGGTCAGTACAAATCACACATTTAGTGCCATATAAATAGTGCCTCCAAATCTTTAATGCAAATACAACAGCTGCAAGTTCTAAATCATGGGTAGGGTAATTCTTTTCATGAGTTTTCAACTGGCGAGAAGCATAAGCAATTACCCGATCCCTTTGCATTAAAACACATCCCAATCCAGCATGAGAGGCATCACAATAAACAATAAAATCGTCAGAACCATCTGGTAAAGCTAAAACTGGGGCCTGACATAATAACTGTCTCAAAGTCTGAAAGGCAATTTCCTGTAATCAATGCACATTCGAAGAGTACTGTCTTTCTTTTTCACAAATAAAACAGGAGCACCCCAGGGAGAAGAACTAGGCCTGACAAAACCCTTATCTAACAATTCCTGAATCTGAGTCATCATTTCATGAATTTCAGAAGGTGCTAATCTGTAAGGAGACTTAGCTACAGGAGAGGAACCAGGAATCAAATCAATCTGATACTCAACTTCCCTAACAGGAGGTAAACCAGGCAACTCATCAGGGAAAACCTCCGGGTATTCAGAAACCACCCGGACATCAGACACTGTTTTCTTTTCTAGCTTAGTATTCACAGCATAGGCCAAATAAAACTCACAACCTTTAGCTAAAGATTTTCTAGCTTTCAATACTGAAATTAAAGGAATGCTGCCTTTTTCCCGTTCTCCGCGAGCCAATACATATGACTTATCGGAAATTGGGATTTTTATTAACTTTTTATGACACTCAATATTGGCTTTGTTTTGACTTAGCCAATTCATACCCAATACCACATCAAAACTTGGAATAGGCAACAGAAGAAAAGAAACAGGGAAATCATGACCTTCTATTGTAATATTAGCACCGGTTACCGAAGTGGTAACAGGAACCATTTTGCCAGTTGCTATTTCTACCTCAATAGGGTTCACAATTAATGAGGGAGCCAACTTTAACTTTTCACAGAATTTCACAGATATAAATGAACAGTTTGCTCCAGAATCGAAAAGAACACGTGCTGGTACAGAATTAACAAGAAAAGTACCCGTAATGACGTCCTCAGTGACGACAGCTTCATCAACGGTCATTTGAAATGCACGACCGGTAGCGGATGGAGGATTTTTCCGCTTTTGGCTCGAAGAAGAGGAACCACCACCCATACCCGATCCCTGTTTCCTGACTCCAGCACAATCACCAGCTCTGTGACCTTCTTTATGACAATTCCAGCAAACCTGATTAGGATAAGTGCAATCTCTAGCTGAGTGTCCCAATATCCCACATTTAATACACCTCGATGTCTGAATAGTACAAGGCCCGGTATGTTTAGACTTGCATCTAGTACAATAAGAAATATCCGAGGTAAAACCACTAGAACCAATCTTCCTGTTAAACTGAGTACCCTGCCACTTTTGCTTTCCTCGACTTGAAGAATCACCTCGTGGCTTCTGTTGAAACTTTTCTTTATTCTGCTGTCTCTTAGCCTGAATATCACTATCTACAGAACGTGCCAAATCATAAGCCTGGGGAAGTGTACCTGCTAGTCTCACTGTGGTACGGTACTCAGGGGGTAAAGTCTTTGAAAAACGGTCAATCTTGTTTCTATCAGTTGGGACCCACTGCTGCACAAATCTCAACTTCTCAGAAAACTGTCTAATAAGCTCATCAATGGACATCTGGTCAGTCTTCTGTAAATCAAGAAATTCTTGTCTAACACGTTCAAGGTTAAACTCTGAGCAATACTGCTTACAAACTTCGGCATGAAAGTCTGGCCATCTAATAGCACTAAGCTGCTGTGGAGTCAACGGTGCAGTAATAGAATCCCACCATGACATAGCCTGACCTTTCAACAATTGCACTGTATATTGCACCTTATCTTCTTCCTCGTAATGACAAGCATCAAGTTTTCTCTCAACATCCCTTAACCAGTCTAAAGTAACAGTGGGATCAAAACTTCCAGCATAATGAGAAGGACCACTAGACATAAATGTCTTCAAAGAACAACTTTTCCTTGGTTGTGGTAACTGTGAAAACGTAGGTATCTGAAATCCAGAGGATCCAAAAGTAGAAAACGGAATAGACGTCTGAATTCCATAACTATGAGGTTGCTGCTGAGGAATATACGGAACAGATGTAGGAATTCGAAAAGTAGATGTAATAGGTGGAACTGTACTCTCAATATGCTGTTGACCTGAAGTCTGTCGCTGAGAATAATCAGTCAACTGCCTTTGCTGTTCTAATACCTGAGCCTCTAATCGCATAATATATTCCTGATCTGTTTCCCCACCAACAGAATGAGAAGTACCCTGATTATCGGGATGCGCATCTGTCTCTGAAGCATGGTTATGGGTAGGGTCTGGTTGCTCGTTCTCAGCCATTCCTGTAATCACAACACATCTCACAGTTTGTTAATTGTTAGTACTAACATACTAACCAATCACAATTTCATAACTAATCCCCATAACTTGGAATGTTGACCAATACCACTGGGTTTGGGATTGAACACGTTACCATTGCTCAATTCGCCCAAACTTATGCTCTGATACCAATTTATAACACGCAACATTTTTTTTTTTTTTTTTAAAACAACAATAGTTCGGAAGCGTAAACTATTCGCATTAGAAAATGGATGACATTAAGTCATCTATCAAAAGTATTATACAAGGTAATTTACAAACTATTCAAAATGTATCTGAGCTATATATATATCAAAAGATTATCAGAGTAGTCATGGTCAACCACTTTCAAGTACTCCTTGCCCAGTCCCATTCAAGTCAAACCTGCAAGGAGTAACAACGGGATTAGCACGAAGCTAAGTGAGTAAACCTGTTACAAACAGTTTGACTTAGCTCAACATAATTAATTATCAACATTTAACACATAGACTCAACATCACTAAGAGGATCGGTGGTCCTTGTGGCGCCCTCAGACCGCGGTGGCCCACCAAGCAACACTTACTATCACTGCAGGCCAATACAGTGATTTACCGATAACTGCTTGCTACCTTTAACCAACATAAGTTCCGCTCACAACACATGTTCACAATTCTTATGATGGTTAACCTGTAGCCTTACAGTCCAACAATTGTTGACCTCCCAATCATCAAATGCCCTAAGGCGACTCATCACATATTACACGTGTATTTCATCAATCAACAGTCAAAAATTAACAATCACAATAGCAACTATGTTCACTTGTTGTAACCAATTAAGTTACAACCAAATCACACTGCGAGTACAAGTCTACTCACCTGTCCACTCCAATCCACTTACTCAGCTGACTAATCACTGAGTCTTCTGCGTGTCTGAAACACCACAAAACAATGAAGTTAGTAACTCCATTTAACTTATTCAACTCCCATACTACCAGTTCATATAAATTTATATACACACAATTAAACACAATATTCACACTGTTTTCAATGATTTACTGTTTACTAATTCATTACACTGTTTGTTATACTTGGTACCACTGCTACTTCTCATTACCACTGCTACTATATAGTTACCACTGTTAATTATATTAGTTACTACTGTTCATTATTAACACTGTTACTCATTACAACTGTTAACTTATGGCTAACTCCTTACCACTGTTAGCCCAACCACTGTTAATCTCTTGCCACTGTTAGCCTATTGCCACTGTTAGTCTCTTGCCACTGTTAGCCTATTGCCACTGCTAGCCTATTGCCACTGCTAGCCTATTGCCACTGTTAGCCTCTTGCCATTGCTAGCCTATTGCCACTGCTAGTCTCTTGCCACTGTTAGCCTATTGCCACTGTTAGTCTCTTGCCACTGTTAGCCTATTGCCACTGTTAGTCTCTTGCCACTGTTAGCCTATTGCCACTGTTAGTCTCTTTTGGCCCATTCTAGAAACCTGCAACTTCTAAGCTTTACTGTACAAAAGGTTTTAACTAATTTTCCAGTATCCAGGTTCCTAATTCGATTTATATGAAGCAACAATAGATTCAAACATCACCTATAAATACTATGTACCTCCTATAACATCCTTTAATTCAATTATCATGCTAAAATTTCCATAACCCATTTAGGTCAGAAGCTTAATTCACTGTTACATCCAAACCTTCAAATTACAATTATATCTACAGTAACTCAGTTTGTAAACATCAATATCATCTTTCAATCCTTATATATATATTCAAGAAATCAACTAATTCATCAATTTTATATTTAACCTAAAACCAAAGCATGAATTCATTAATTACCTTTCGACAGGAACTTGGAGGCTAAGGATAGGATGGTAACTTATAGTCACACAAGTACAACCCTTAATTCTTCTAATTTCTGCTAATACTTTCTGTTTATTTGAGTTTAAGGTCACGGTAGGTGAAAGGTAAAGTTCTTCTAGTAATGAACTAAGAATTGGGGAAAAACATAATAAAAGGAGGTCGGCTCTCCTATAAACCGACTCACCCCTTTTTTTTAAACCTTTTATTCTACTTTCAACCTACTGTTTACACGTATATACCTTTGAAGGGATATTAATTTATTTTTCAATAAACAATTAATATCAAATAAATTTCTAATATAATTAAATAATCAGTTTAAAATAGAAAATTTACCAGATAAAAATAGAGGGTGTTACATGATATATGATCATATATGATGTTTATGTGCAGCTAAATTTGTTGGTGGCATGATTTAGTAAGTGAAAATTTAGAAAATTTGGGTTTACCTCGTGTTGTGAACTGATGAACAGACCTGAGTTTCTGGGTCTGGACAGGATAGCCGATCGGCTATCCTAAACCGATCGGCTATGTTATCAAAGCCGAACGGCTATGTTTAGCCGAACGGCTAAGCTAGTTCAAAATTACGACAGAACTTGAGCTAGGTGAAAAAGGATTAAAACTACTAAAGAAGCAGATCGGCTAAGGCAAAGCCGATCGGCTTTGAGCTGCAACAGGCTCAAATCAGTTTTCATTTTTGTTTTATACTCACAAGTGCATAGATAATATATATTCATGATTGTGTGATTACTTGTATAACATCATGATTCAAATAAGGTTATTTATTGATGACAAGTTATTAACTTGTGTGTGCTTTGTGGTGATTACAGATACACCAAGAACTCAGTGAATTAGTCAACTGAGTAAGTGGACAGAAGTGGACAGGTGAGTGGACTTGTACTCTCAGTATGATTTGGTTGTAACATAATTGGTTACAACACATGAACATAGTTGTTATTATTATTGTTGATTGTTGAATATTGATTGATGAAGTAAAGTGTAATGTATAATGAGTCGCCTTTGGGCATTAGTTGATATAGAGGTCAACAATGGTTGGACTGTGTGGCTACAGGTTAACCATCATAGGGATTGTAAACATGTGTTGTGAACAGAACTTATGTTGGTTAAAGGTAGCAAGCAGTTATCGGTAAATCACTGTAAAGGCCTGCAGTGATAGTAAGTGTCGCTTGGTGGGCCACCGCGGGCTGAGGGCGCCACAAGGACCACCGATCCTCTTGATGATGTTGAGTCTATATGATAGTTGTTGATAATTATTTATGTTGAGCTAAGTCAAACTGTTAGTAACAGGTTCACTCACTTAGCTTCGTGCTAATCCCGTTCTTTACTCCTTGTAGGTTTGACTTGAATGGGACTGAGCAAGGAGTATTTGGAAGCTGTTGACCAAAGACTACTCTGATATTGTTTTGATAAATTATTTTGCCCAGATACATTTTGAATATTTTGAAAATTAACTTGTATAACGCTTTTGGTAGATGACTTCTTGCCATATGTTATATAATAATAAGTTTACGCTTCCGACATATGTTTAAAAAAAATAAATTAAAATGTGGTGCGTTATACATAACACTAACACTTGTATTACTTACCACTAACACTGGTGTTACCTAACATTAACACTTGTGTTACTTGCCACTAACACTTGTGTTACCTAACACTAACACTTGTGTTACCTACCACTAACACTTGTCTTACGAAACGCTAACACATATGTCACATGTTTAAAAGTAACCTATTCTTGATAGTCATAGTGACACATATAGTACTAACACACGTGTTATCATTCACTAACACATGTGTTACCGATAAAAAATACATGTGTCACATGTTTAAAAAGTAACATACACTTGATAGTCATAGTCTCACATATGGTACTAAACAAAAGTAAAACATGTGTTAATGGTGATAGCACATGTGTTACCAACCACTAAGACATGTATAACTGTTCGCTAACACATGTGTTAAAGACCGCTAACACATGTGTTATCAATCATACACTCTGCAATTTTAGCAATACATATGTATACAACATAGCAGAAACAAGTACTACTTCTCGCATATGAATACTAACAAATTGTGTTAATGATACTAAAGATAATAAAAAGATAGTTTCCAACAGGCATGTTAAAGTATAATTGAACATTAAACAACCAGTCAACAGTTTCAGTTTATATAATCTAAAATCACTGTCCATCAATCTGTTCTTCTGCTATCTTCCTAGCCTCTGTTTCAGCTTTCTCCCTCTCTTTCGCTTCTACTTTTGCCTTAGCCTCTGCCTTCTTTCTGTCACATGACCGACTGTTATGACTTTTTTTTTTCTTTTTCCACACTTTCCAATCCTCTTTGCAGCAGCTTTTTACTGCTTTTTCCTTTGAGATCATCAAACGCTTGTCTCTCTCGTAGCCTTTGTGAGTCATTTGTGGTTTTGTATCTTATAATCGTCCATCAACTTCGTCCTCTCTTCCTCAAACTGTGCAGGTGTAATCCACATGTTCCATATAATCCCGTTGAACTTTTTCTTGAACTCAGTATCATCAGGTACATCATGAAGAATCTGCGATTACAAACACATTCAGTAACACATGTGTTAGCATACGATAACACATGTGTTATCATACAGTAACACTTGTGTTAGCATACAGTAACACATGTGTTAGCATACTGTAACACATGTGTTATGACACAGTAACACATGATAAATGAAACAAGATACATTCTAACACATGTGACAAATACATTCAGTAACACATGTGTTACACAACACTAATACTTGTGTTACCTATCATTAACACTTGTATTACATAAATATAAGATTCTTTATAACCATTGATCCTGTAAAAGATTTTACGGAAATATAAGATTCTTTATAACCAGTAACACATGTAGTAATAAATTAGTAACATGCGTGATAGTAAAAGATGTCTTGTGTTCTATCACTTTTTTGATAGGATCAACTAGTAACACATGTGATACTGGTTAGTAACACATGTGTTATTAACAGTACCACATGTGATAGTATCAGAAAATAAAATGCACATGTTAGTTACTAACACATGTGTTGGTAACCATTATCACGTGTGTTTCTAACAAGTATCACATGTGTTATTAATAACTATAAATTTTGTTACAATGAGTTGGAACAAAGATAAAAGAACTCATTACCTGTGGCATTTACTTGAATATGTTTCTCCACATCGTTTGTCTTACATTCTTCTATTACCTCCATTTTAGTGTTCTACACCAAAAATGTTATAAGATCATTAAGTATCACATGTGTTAGTGAATAAAAATTCATGAGCTGTAAGTTATTTTTGTAGATGTTTTTAATTTATGTTTTTGATGATTTATAACAGCTCAACTGAAACACATGAATTAACACATAATACCACACTTGTAACACCCCCAAATTTATTGTTTAGCGAAAGCAAGATTTGGGTATTACTAATCAATAACAAGGCACATAATGTAACACCCAATCCTCGGGTCTAGTAGTATTTTAATATTTTCTGATTGTGAAATATTATTTAATGTATCAGAAAATAGGTTCATTTGTTATTTGAAACTAAATGGGTAAAAGAGTCGAATAATTTATTGTGACTAATAAATTATTAACTGTTTTAATTTAATTCAGTTGACGGTAAAATAAAATAATGTTTCCCCGCAAATGATTTTTAAGTTCCAGACAATGACAAATACGGGGAATAAAGTTTAATACTTATAAGATAAGCGTCATATGTTAAGTCAGTTTTTTCCCCCCTACATACATACGGACGCATCATACATACACATAAAACTTGAGATTGAACAAAAACATAAAGAAATCTTAAATTGGAGCTTTAGAAATCGAATTCAAGCTTGAAGATCTTGGATTATCATCTCCTAATCCTTCTATTCAACTTGTAAGTTTCAATTTCATGAAATATGAACCCTAGAATTTGGGGCTTTGATGTTCTTGACCTTAAATTCGAAATTAGGGTTTCAAATGATTAAATTGACGTTAGTTAAGCTTCAATAACATGTATTCATCATTCCATCATCATTATAAACATGTTGAAATTGCTAATTCATGATTTTAATGTTACCCTAGAAATGAGTTTTGAGTATTTGATTTAATTAGCATGACTAATATGAAATTGAAGCTTATAGTGATTATATAGTTGTTAGTTGATGTTAATTTCATGATTATAGTTGAAACCCTATGTTAGATATTGATATAATTGAGTTATGATCATGAATTAAGTTATGAGTTTAGTTGATTTCTCATGAAGAGAAGTTTGTAATTATGTTAGAATGATTAGTTGATAAATGATTATGAAAGTTTTAAGATCATGTTAGTGGTATATGATGAATAATTGTTGTTAATACGAGTTAAGTATTATTGATTCAATAGAAGTGATAAATTGATATTTTGATTAGTTGAAAAGTATGATATGAATTCATATAAGTAAGGATCAAATATTGATGATTATGATGATTGTGTGACTTATATGAATTAAGTATTTTGGAGAATGATGGGTGTAAATATGTTTGAGGAATGTTGTATATAATTTTGAGACAAGTTATTAACTGGTGTTATTCTATTGTATTCTCAGATGTGGAGAAGACTCAGTGACATTAGACTACTGAGTGGACGACTGAGGTATTCGGTGAGTGGATCTTAATCCTCAATGTAGTTTAGTTGTAACAGGTTTGGTTACAACAAGTAATTGTATTATTACTGTTTTGTTGCCATGATGATTTTGATTTGATAGTAATCATACTGTTGATAGACTGTTAGTCTGATATGATTACCTAAAAAGTTGTGAATACGTGATCACTTGATATATTTGGCCTTCGAGCATCAATTGTTAATGAGGTCAACGAGTTGAAATGGTTGGTTGGGCTAATTGTTATCCGAGATTTAACACATCTCCCGTGTTGGTGGATGATAATAATTAGCTATCGGTCTCGTTCGTATGGCCATACGGACATGGTTGGGTAAGTGTTCTTTGAGAGCCACCGCGGTAGAAGGGTTTCTCAAGAACCACCGATCCTCATTATTGAGATGTGATGTTGTTGAATTGTTGCATTGTTGACAAGCTGTATTGTGTACTGATATGCTTAAGATTAGTTGTTGTACACAAGGTTGTTATGCTAAGTTGTACTGTTGATTATTATTCACTCACTTAGCGTTATGCTAATCCCCCACATTAACACTTCTTGCAGATTATAGATTTTATCGGGTGGGCAAGAAGTTGGACTGGAAGGAATGTTTGACATCTTGGCGCTATTCTGATATTTGATTATACAAATTAATGTTATCTTGTGGTTTTTAAATAACACCCATGTTGATAAACTATGGTTTAAATTAGGTTGAAATTGTAATGTAATTTGGTATTGTTAAAAGTTGGACTAACGCTTCCGGATTTATTATATTTAAATGATGTAAATATGAGGGGTGTTACACATAAGATAAAGCGAACGACTCTAAATGCGTCATTTAAAACCATTACATAGATAATATAAAAGTTTTACATTGTTGTCCTTGTTACAAAAGCTCATAGCTAAATGTAAAAGATTCTAAGGCATATCTAATTGTACAAAATGTAGAAATGCATGTGAATCTTCTGTAATCTGAAGGCGACTCGAACTAAAATATCCTGAGCAGATTTACTTCTGCTGGGCACCTGAGAATACATGCTAAAAGGTCAGCTAGAAAGCTGGTGAGCTCACAGGTGTAAATTGATGAAATCCAAGTTATGAACCACAAGATTTGGTTTAGTGATTTGCAAACATGCAAATAAAATTATGAGTGTATATTATTGCCATGAGCACATAGTTTGAGCTTAACTGAGTGTGCCAGGATCCACATTCAAGGACCTGATCGAGTTTGCCCCCGGCATGTGCCTAATCTACACATGTATGAACAAATGAAAATGCGTCCGTTCGACCACAGTCATGGTAGCGCGACTACCCCGGACGGGGATTGTCAATCCCATATGGTACCATACACTAACATTCACGCTATCACAATATAAACAAACTATGTTGTGAGGGACTTCATGATTAGATAACACAACTCATGCAATCAATATATCGAGGTTTTGTACTTGTGTTCATATGTAAAACAAAATCGAGCATGTAATCCCACCCCTGGGTAAAAACAGTAAAGAGGGGCTATGAGACTCACTTGGGTCTTCGCGTTTATATCTATAAACGTAAGTTGAGTGCTAAACAGCTGGTAGGTTTTCCGAACCTGTAACCTTCTAATGTCCTAGACATATAAGGTTATATAAGTAGATGTCCCGTAAGACCATCCATGCTAGTGTTCATTCCACTAGTTATGTCCAATGTTTCGTTATCGTTGCGTTTAGTAGCATGTGTGGCCCGTTGGTGATTGTTTAGGTACGCAATAATAGTTTCTGAAGTTATTATTATTATGTTTCGTTTTATTTTATTACTTCCTTGTATAGTTCCTGTGCTGGTGTACTTGTAGGTATATAAATATATATTGTTTCAAGAATACCGTATGCGACAATAGAGACATATATTTATGTAATTATATTTATCCGACAATTATGAGTTCATTCGTCTTTTTGATTTCTTACGACAATATGGTATTCACGGAAATAATAATATACGATAATAACATTTCGACAATCCAGTAATTTATCCGACAATATGATAATAGTATCCGACAATATGCATTTCGACAATATAGTAATTTATCTGACAATTACTATTCCGACATTAAGAGTTTATATTCTTTCATGATTAACTCCGACAATAATAATATGCGATAATAGGGCAATGCGTCAATAGGATTCTCGAACACTGTTCATACGAGAATGGAAATTCACGGGCACTGTTCATGCGTGAATGATATTCACGGGTCTTGTTTATATGTTAATGAGATTCACGGGTTTTTGTTTATGCGTGAATGATTATTCATGGATTTTGTTTATGAGAATGATATTCACGGAATGCATTATCTGACAATAGGCATTGTCGGATAATGGGATTCACGGACAGAATGTCGAAGTCCAGTTATATTTTTCATCCGACTTCAATCAATTATTTGACCAAGTAAAATTTAGCTAAAATTCATGAAATTTTTATATGACGTTCCCCTATGTCTTAGCTTTCTAAATCATATTTTTACATGTGAACTGGATAAACAGAACTTGAGATAAAAATTTGGAAAGTGTTGGGTGTCAAACAAGTAAGTTCAGTGACATGCATTCATTTGAAAATTCATAACTTAAGTTTTATAAAACTTCACAGAATGTGTGAGTAAGGAAATTAAAGCTAATACAATTATCTATCAATTCCAACTGTCTCACTCGTTTATTTGGCTTAGTTTACGAGATATCCTGTTTACAAGTGTACACAGGTTTCTGGTCAGGAGGTACAAAGAGTACATGTACTTTTATTTTGTTTCTTAAAAATATTAAATGGATGATTTTATTTTTTTTGGGTAAAAAGGGGATACCCTGGTAAATATAACACAAGAGGCTTACGGATTATGAAACTAGACATCTCAAACTTAGATTTGGGCTTAAGAACTGCAAGATTTCGTTAAGAAATGGTCTCATTATGTTCGATCTAAACCGATCTATTTTATTGTCCAGTGGTTAAAGCTATTATCCAGTGGTCCTTAGCATGTTCATCCGATTTTTAAGCATGTTTTGGACATAAATCAGTGGATACGAAGCACCAACATGCTTATAAACTTAATCCAAGTAAATCAAGGGAAAAAGGAAGGATTTATACCAAGCCAAAGTTGAGTTAGAATCGAAATGTGGAGATGTGTAGCTGTAGCGCGTTATTCTGACTTCTCCTTGCAAAACCGATGAAGGAGGGTGATGGAGGGTGATGGTGGTTGCTAGATTTACTTGGAAGAGGTGGATGTAAGTGTCTTGGTTGTGGTTTGGTCATTTTCCAGAGAGAGGGCAGAGAAAGAAAAAGATTTGTGTGAAAGTGAAGTGAGAGTGAAAGAAATGAGAAGGGGGTTAGGGTATTCAAGGGGGAAAGGGCTTGGGCCGACCCATGGGATGGGCTCTGGCCTTCTCTGGGCCAAATTGGGTCAGATCCAAGTGTGGGTTGGGCTCAGGTCTTGTCCCTCAAGTTAGGGTTACGTTTATTTGTCGGTTAAAGTTAATTTGTGCGTTTTTGTCGCGTTTATGACGTTTTATAGAATCGTATTTGTTTATTGCATGTTATCATCATAATATTCATAAGTTTTGATTTATTAAGAAATATTTAAATGATTTAAATATTTTTTTTACCAACGTCCATATTTGAGGTGATTTGGATTTCATCCGAATCACACGATTTAATCAAATCGCGTACGTGTGTACATATATTAAAATATATCAATACACATAATGACACACATAATTAATCCTAATTACATGTATTTACACTTATGATTATGCACTAATTATAGTCCTAATTTGTCGGGTGTTACATTCTCCCCTTGTTAAAAGAATTTCGTCCCGAAATTTAATTCTGAGTCGTGGTATGAGGGGAGTCTGTGAACAGGTGTGGATATTTGAGTCGCATTTGGTCTTCCCGTTCCCAAGTGAATTCCGGACCACGCCGCGAATTCCACCGGACTCTAACGATGGGAATACGACTTTGTTTAAGTTGTTTGACCTCACGGTCCATGATTTCAACAGGTTCTTCAACAAAGTGAAGCTTTTCGTTGACGCGAATCTCGTCGAGGGGGATAATAAGTGTCTCATCAAACAGACATTTCTTTAAATTTGAAATGTGAAAAGTAGGGTGCACACTGCTGAGTTCGGACGACAGTTGCAATCGATAAGCCACGGGACCAATCCTTTCGAGGATCTCGAAGGATCCAATGTATCTGGGGTTTAACTTCCCGCATTTGCCAAAACGAATCACGCCTTTCCAAGACGATACTTTCAAGAGTACTCGATTCCCAAACTGGAACTCGAGTGGTTTGTGTCTCACGTCAGCATAACTTTTCTGACGATCATGGGCGGCTTTGAGTCGGTTCTGAATTTCAGAGATTTTCTCTGTGGTTTCGTGTATGAGTTCGGGACCAGTGAGTTGGCTGTCTCCAACTTCGGTCCAGCAAATCGGTGATCAGCACTTACGACCGTACAGTGCCTTGAAAGGTGCTGCCTTTATGCTGGCATGGTAGCTGTTATTGTAGGAAAACTCGCACAATGGCAGATGTCTTTCCTAGTTTGTAAGTACGTAGCAGTATGTGTATCTATATATTCTGTATATATCTATATTTTCTATTTTTTGAGACATAGTTTGTGACAACAGATCTAGCTTGAAATAGAACTGGTGTAATTATTATTATGTTTGTGTATTGGTTTAGATTTATAAATGAAATTTTGTTAATAAAGATAGACGAAATTTTGTTTTTAAAATATACGTTTGTTGCGAGTTGAGATCTCAAGTCGCAAGGGTTGCGAAGCGAGATGAGATCTGAACTCACAAAAGCTATGAACATAAGGAGCTTGGCGAGTCGAGTTTATTATGGGCTTGGGCTGCGTAGTGAGTCGAGTCAACTCGCAGGCCCAACGGCTGCGAGTTGAGACGACCTATTTAAGTGATTTTTGTTTAGAAAATCATTAACTTTTCGATTAGACTTTTGTAATTCTGAATTGATACATGCGAACTCAGTATCCAGAGAGAACAAAAACCTAACGGCTAGGCTTTGACGGTTTTTCGTTTAAAGCAAAGTATTAGATTACCTAAAATGCGAACTTATTCATTGTTAGTAAGATAACATCGTATTAAGGAATTCGACACCTTAATACTACAGATAACGAAGTTATTGATCCTAGAACTAGGGACTTACAATTGGTATCAGAGCTTTTGGGCTAGATAACGAAGGTAGTTTGAGGTTTTAGTGTTAAATCGCGTTTGATTCGGATCGTTTATACGTGCATTAGTACATATTAACGATCAAAATCATTCTCTGGACGATTTAGGGTTTGTTTACGGTCGAAATTTCCAGTTTCAATCGTAAAAATACCTAAAATTTTTGTTTTCGGGTTTTTCAGCCGTTTCGCGAGTCGAGATTAGGGTTTCAGATAAGTCTGCGAACCGAGTTGAACTTGCGAACTGAGATTCTGCGAGTCGAACTTATTTGCGAATTGAAATATTCTGCGAACTGAGATCATCTGCGAACCGAGATCACTTGTGAGTTGACATCATCGCGATCCGAACTGAGACTTGCGAACCGAGATTCTGCGAGTCGAGCAGAGATTGCGAGTTGAATTGAGTTTCTGCGAGTCGAGATTTTCTTTTTCTGAATTCGCAAATACAGTTTAATTTTAAACTTCACGATGTCTGACCTTAGCAAAATGATTGAGACGGAACACGAGATTGGAAAATCTAATGTTCCACCTAAATTGTTGAGAGTTGAGGATTATTATAGCTGGAGGGATAGGTTTGAATCATACTATAGATTCCATGATCTATCTATCTGGATGTGTATCAAGAATGGATACACGGCACCTACACAAACTGTTGAGAATGCTATTGTGGTTCTCACTTATCAACAGATGAGTGAAGCACAAAAGAAGGAATTTGAGGTTGAGAACAAGGCTCATTCTTCAATCAAGATGAGTCTACCTAAGGAACTTAATCATCAACTGAAGTCCTTCCAAACTGCTAGAACTTTGTGGACAGCTCTAGAGAAGAGGTGTGAAGGTAGTCCACAAGTTAAAGCAGGTAAAAGAAATCTCATGAAAAAGCAGTTTACTGTTTTCAAATCTTTAAAATGAGAAGATCTTGATGCTTATACCAAAAGATACTACCATTTTTTGAGTGAGCTAGATGACCATGAGATTGTAACTACCGAGACTGAGAAAACCGACAAGTTTATTGAGGGTTTACCGTCTAAGTGGGAAATGCATGGCATAATGCTTAAAGACAATGATGAGAGGTATTCAACCATGACCTTAGAGCAGGCTATTGATAAGCTCAGAGGTTATGATTTCACCAAGAAGACTAGAGATACTGATTCTGATCAGGCTCAGGATCCGGGACTATATCACGGAAAATCTACTATCTCTACTGCTTCCTCGAGCTCGACCACTGCTTTATTTGTTGGTAATGCTGATGGAAAGGGTGAAATGATTACTGATGATCTGTGTCTTGTTACCTCATCTGGTAGTGAAGCAAAGGGTAAACCAACTGAGAAGTCACCTCAATATAACAAAGTATTACTCGATTTCAACATCTCATAATCATCCTCGTTTTAGTTATTCCTTATGAAATCAATTGTAATTAGTAGTAGAATCAAATAGAAACAGTAGAATGCGTGATTGCGAATCGGAATACATATACGAAATCATAAAAAACGTGAAAAGCTTTATTAATTTTACGTTTCGTACTTTCGTAATTCTCGTAATTGAAAAAATTAGCGAATAAGATGAAATCGGTTGAATACAGTACAAATCGATCGTCTGTGGAGTTTAGTTTCACGAAATTGATGCAAATTAGTCATGATCGTACCTTCGATTTGGTGATTTTTGTGTGATTGTCGATGATTTTGAAAACCCTAGCGTACGTACAAATCGCGTGTGTTTTGTTCGTTATGTTTCAGTTATGTAATATTAGAATATTATTTAATTAATATAGTAATTGACAAATGACAAAAGTACCCCTTCAGGTTTGATGGAAATGGACGGCTGTGATCCATTCCTCTATTCTTTTTTGATTTGGTGGACTCAAATGAACGCAAGTCTACATTACTTATATGTGGATTTGTCTAAATCCAACTCTTAAAGCTACTATTGACAGATACAAAGTCTCTATAATTAATAATTAATAGTCAATTCCATTAATTTTGTGCGTATTAATATAGGGTAATGGTTGTATTTAGAAAAATATTTATAATTTACAACATTATAAAACACCTATTCTATTGAATTTTATAAATCTTAAAATAATAAAAAATAATCAAAGTTTCAAAACTACACTCCAACATAATAATCTATTTACTTAATTACTATAGCTAGCACAACTTTCTCAAGCTTTCTCAAAATACTATAAATAAAATAAATCACAATCTATCTTGAGGAAGGAGACCCTTGATTATTTGTCACATATATACACATGCTACATCATACAAATCTTATGTGTCATCACCATATAAAAAAAAACTTGATGATATGGATTTTCCTACACCCTTATTCCAAATAAGGTAATATTCAATTAAAATTTATATTATAACTATTTTCATTTAATAAGGTAATTAATAAAATTAAATTATACTATTCTAATTCAAAATAATATGTCATATAATAACACTTATAACTTTTATTATAGTTCAAACTCATGACATCCTTTAATCTATTTTTTACTTCTAATTTTAATCTTTTAGTTTTTTCATCTTAATCTTAACTTTATTCCTCTAACTTTCTATAATTATATCTTTTTTTAAAATTAAATAAATAAACTTTTAGTAAATTATGAGAACTACTTATAATGTAATTATTTCTTTCATTAAAGTTTTGTTAATTTGAATTTTTTTTATTATCATCTTACAGATTAAGGAAATTCAATTTCTATTATTTAGTAAACCGAATACAAGCTTTATGGATAGGCAGACCAATGTCACCATCTATTTTTTAAAGATTTTTTTTCTATTTTTTTAATCTCACAAAACTTAATTTCAATTCAGTATGCGAATGGTAAGACGCGTACTTCTAATAATTCTATATTACTTTTCAAATCTATATAATGTAGATATATATTTGATTGTTGTAGAATGATTTATATTTTGTGCATATATATGTACATTAATTATTCAATAAAACGTCTAAATTGTTATAGTAATTTTTACAATTTTTTTTTTCAAGACTATTAACGTACACATTGTTTATTAATTGTTGCAAGGTTAACATATTATAATTATAGTATACGTAAATGTCACAATGACTAGACAATTTTTGTTAGCTAAAAAAATTTCAATTTATAACATACACATTTTTTTAACCTTTTCATTTCATTGATATATTGTGAAAAAAATATGCTGTTATTAATTCATTTGAGGGGTTAAAATTTATAAAGTACCACTAATACCCATAAAAAAGTTCCTTTTTATAATCTGAAAGTTTTCAACATCATTTTGACTTATGATTCACATATTACTGGCATTTCATACATCTTACGAGTTTAACACTAGTTTAAAGGATAAAAAAAAAACAAATCAAGATCGACACAAATTTTTACGGAAATTATTCAACTTTTATCATATTTACCATGTAGAAAATAAAATCCAAAATAAAATTCAATAATGAAAATCACACGAAAGTACGATTTATCTTAGAAAAAAATAATAAAAACAAAAAATCTTGCGTCTCTTCATCGATTTCCTCTAAAAACTTACAACTCACAACAAACATTTTACCGATCATCTTCAACGTCGAATCAACACATCCGTACACTTCAATATCATCAAACCGATCAAATCCTTTCACTATATTATCAAAATTAGGGCTAAATTTACATCACTGGAATCCGATTGCACAAATAAATCATGATCACTACGGTAATATTATCATCAATCTCAAATTTAATTGCTACATATAGCTAATTAACTCTTATCGTTACTCAACTAAAAACCTAATTCCATTACAATTAAAATTAATCAAACATGCAGCAACGAAGTCCAACTAGCGGTGGGGGACTACAAAGCCCTAGATCTCCTCCTTCACAGATTCCGTTCTTATCAGTTTCTGTTACCGATCCTGCTAAAATGGGGAATGGTGTTCAAGCTTATATCTCTTATAAAGTCATCACTAAGGTAATTTCATTATCGTTAATTATATATATATATATATATATATATATATATATATATATATATATATATATATATATATGCATGTATATATAAGTTGTTACAATTTGATGATGTGTTGATATTATTGATATATTGATTGATTTTGAGATAGTTGACTGTGGAAATGTTTGACTTTGAGATAATTTTTTTTTGCTAGTATGCTAATTGCAAGGGAATGTAGCTAAGTTATCGTGTATTGTTATTGTGTGTAGCGTAATTCAGAATCGTCTTGTACGTGTAATGAATGCTATCATCCGTCTTCTGATTGATGGTGCCAACTGGAAAATATGAAAAGTTCAGGTTAACTGATCAAGTGGTTATTGGATTACTTACGGTAGAAAGAATTCAAAGATAGTGCTAATGCACAGTTAAGACTCTGTTAGTCTGTTTGGAAGTCTGCTAAATACAATAACATGTGATGATTTGGATGCATTTCTGTGCATTGAGCGCTTGCTGCTTTAAATAACCTATTGTAGATTATTTATAGCTGATAGGGAGGTATAGAAACCGAAGAACTTATAATTGGTGAAAATAGAGTTGGTGAATTCATTGAGATTAGATACTAGTTACGATTTAGGAATTCTCAATTGCAACAATGTTGAATTGGTTTATTGGTTTTATAAATATAAAAAGTCAAATGGTAAGGAGGAACCTACTTTATATGCTCCAGTGGAGAGCCTAACATCATTATGCTTAACTACTACGGAGTTTTTGTTCTGTTTATGATAGTATTGATGTATTAAAACCATAGCGGTGCTGTTATTTCACTGATTTCTTGTGTTGCAGACAAACTTCCCTGAATATCAGGGACCTGAAAAGATTGTGATTAGACGGTATACGGATTTTGTTTGGTTGCGTGATCGTCTCTTTGAGAAGTACAAGGGTATCTTCATTCCTCCTCTTCCAGAGAAGAGCACTGTAGGTGAGATTTAGTCTGTTTCTTTATTTTGGTTTTGGCACATTTCCGATAATGTTGGCACTAAACATTAAAAAAGGTGTTGATATCGTCAGTTACCAAAATTTTTTAATTATATGGACAAGTATGTATCGGTTGTCAGCTGTTTGCTTTTTTTCTCATATAATTCGTTGAGATTGCTTTTCTTTAGTAATTTATGCCGTCGTCTTTTCAAAGTTATACAGCTGGTCTATATTCTATGATCATCATTCACTTGTTGAAATCGTAGTTTAGGTTGAGCCATTTCTGTTCTGTATTAACTGATCTGTAGCTCTTATTATCGAAATCATAGTTTATATTGAGCCATTTCCTGTTCTATTCTAGCTGATCAGCTCTTATATGTTCATGGTGACGAAATATTGAGAATTTAGGATTATACTAAAAATTTCTTTCTGAATACGAGACTGAAGTGTATATGTAAATTACATGTATGCCCCTTATTTCTGTGATTATTACGGAAATCATGACAGCCTGAATTTGAGAGTAATGAAGCTTGTACTGAAGTACGGGCTGTGAAATATACTCTATCTCATGAAAATTGCAATATTTGACCTGGCACATAGGTTCAGGAAATTGTTTGACTATTTATCAAATATAAAAATTTCCCCTTAGTAAATTTGTACCGATGCTAATGGCAGAAAGGTGCTTTTAACATAAATACATTATAAAAAGGAAAAGTTGCAATGCCCATGGGATGGCATAATTTTTTATGTTAATCAAATGCAGGAAATGTAAACTTTCGAATAAGCCCACTGTATAGTATTGTTAGTACTTAGTACTTTGGTTAATGATACAAACACCAAGTTAACTATTTTAAAGCTCTATTCCTTTCTTTCTCACAATGCCATTTTGCCAGGTCTACTTTTCAAAGAATGTTGTCTTACACTCTATAAGCTTTCATAAATTTTGGTCAATGGATGACTGACTATGACCTCACTGATGCAGAGAAGTTCAGATTCAGTGCCGAGTTTATTGAGATGAGGCGTCTAGCATTGGATAAATTTGTCAATAGGATTGCATTGCATCATGAACTTCAGCAAAGTGAGGACCTTCGAACCTTTTTGCAGGCTGATGAACAGGTAAACAGTTGTGATTGCTTAGTCTTAAAAAAATCATTACTGCTTCATAAGTGATATTACACTGTGATATTATTTATAACTTGTTCTAGATAAGATGTGAAAACAACTTTTCTTGTTCCTATGTATGTTTATGACTTTATGTTTCCGTTGATGTATAGGTTTCACACTAGGTCCTAGGCATTATAGATTTATAGTACTTTCTTTCCTCTTATTTACTTGTATGCTGTTCAATCTTTCCAGTAGTTCTTATGCTACATGTTGGCTGTTTTGCAGACTATGGAAAGAGCAAGGACACAAGATACTGGACTCTTCAAGAAGAAGCCGTCTGATTTGATGCAGATATTTAGGGTAAAACATAAGATTGAATTAAAAGCAACTGGAAGTTTATTACTGAACGGAAGTAAATAGAGAGTTTCATTTGTCAACCATATGGTTAGAAAAACTTCAGGCAACACAACTCTTAATGTGGGCAAAAGTATGGTTCTCGGAGAAATGGGTATTTGTTACATAATTTGGCTCAAGAATAATATTCGTCTGTAAAAGGTTAACAAGTTGGGTAGTATAACTATACATGTGCTTCCTGTTTCTTTTCCATCATCATCATCATCATCATCATCATCATCATTATTATTGTTATGATTATTATTATTATAATTACTTCTATTTGTTTGTGTGTGTGTACCAGAGTACATAATGTCTATTTTCAGGGTTTTCTTTTTGCCAGCATTACATAAATCTATCAGATAACATAATATCATGTTGTGAATGTGACAGGATGTTCAGTCTAAAGTGAGCGATGTAGTTCTTGGGAAAGAAAAGCCAGTGGAAGAAACAAATCCAGAATATGAGAAGCTGAAACAGTATATATTTGAACTTGAAGATCACTTAGCTGAAGCTCAAAAGCATGCATATCGTCTGGTAAAGAGGCACAGAGGTATCTTAAAGCTTGTAAAAGCCTCTATTGGAGTTCTTTATCTTTTCAGTCTTTTCTCCAGCTGTTAAAAATCAGATGTTCTAGTTGAATATCAAACACAACTGGCAATTAAAAAGAGCATGGAGATGAAAGCTATTGTAAATTCTGATTTATGATTGTAGTTGGGCTGGCCCGAAATATATTCTTTTTTCCACCTAAGTTATTAATTTGGTGTTTTTATCTCATTAGTGCCTCGAATATAGTTTCAAAATAATATAAGCATCAATTGTTTTTAAATGTATTCAACTTTAGTTGAAAGTCTATTGTATGTGTCCAACTTAGAAAGCCATGTGGCATTCATACAAGTTGCCACATTATCAAAAGTACTACTCGACACGTACGATAGCAATAAATGAAAGTTCGATACATACAATAAAAGTGTTTTAAGTTGATACTTGGATACATACAATAAACTTTAAACTAAAGTTGATTACATTAACAAACACTTATCCCAATGACATATAATGTCAATAATAATCAAATTTTTTGAATATAATTCATTTGGAGGTTTTGTGCATTAAATATACACTTTAGATGATTTTTGTCTCATTTGTCCCATTTCACTTTGAAGATAATATTTTTAATTACTCATTTGAGATAAAGCACAACTCAAATCTACCAATTTATTGGTAGATGTGTTGATACACCTTTAATCAACTGGGGAAAAAGGCTGAGAAGTTGAGTTGGCATGACACGATCTGTTTACTTATTGTTACAGAGTTGGGGCAATCCCTAGCAGATTTTGGCAAGGCAATCAAGCTTCTTGGTGCTTGTGAAGGAGATGCTCTTGGGACTGCATTTTCCGAGCTTGGGGCAAAGTCAGAGGTGCTATCAGTCAAGCTGCAAAGAGAAGTCAGTGTCTATTATGTCTACATTATTTTGAACGAAAACCAAAAGTTTGAACTTATGAACATCAGTCCATAATATTGGACATATTTATAGATCTGTACAAGTAAATGCTGTGTCTCACATTCTCTTTATGTGCTCTATTATACAGGCTCAGCATCTTCTAATGGATTTTGAAGAACCTTTGAAAGATTATGTGCGTGCTGTGCAATCTATCAAGGCAAGTTCTGAACCTTTAAAGCTTTCCGTTGACCAAATACATTGACAGTCGCACTTGCGTTTCCACTCTTTAGAGTTTGTATCTTTATTTTTTATATTTCGCGTTTGATTTGTGAAAAGGGTACCATAGCAGAGAGGGCGAATGCTTTCAGGCAGCAGTGTGAATTGGCGGAGACGATAAAGCTAAAGGAAATTGATCTGTAAGTTTAAGTGTCAATTTCTGTTATGATATATAGGACTTGATTATCTGGACTACATAATTAGAGGTGGCAACATGGGCGGGTTGGGTAATGTGTTAAAATGAGTAATATATTGCTACATCCTGAAATTGGTTTGGTTAGGCTCACCAGAAACCCCTTAATCCAAAAATTATATCTTTTTTATAAAAACTATGACTTTAGAAATTATATTAATTTATGTATGAGGTTTTGAGCATTAAAGATATTCTTTGTGCGACTTATGATCCCTTTGTCCCATTTCACTAATTTTGGTTTTAGCTAGTATATTTGTATTATTAACGTAATATTTTATTGGTATTGATGGTCCTTATGTGTTTTACATTTCTCTTTCAGAAATAAATTGAGACTAATTCGATCAGAGAAGATGTTAGATGCAGAGCATGAATTAGAGGAGGTCAGTTTCTCTACAGCTTGCTATATATTTGAAACAATAGATATGAGTGCACACTCCCGATTGAATACTGCCAAAATAGAGATTCATCATTTCTTGGGTAGTTTTATATCACAAACAATATGCGAGAGAATCTGCAGATCACAGAAAAGAAGTGTTTGGATGTTGCTTCAGCCGTTCTAACTTACGATCATTAGATAGTTAGATATGTGAGCATTTGGCAATTGGCAATTGGTTAGGAAAAAAAAATAAATAAGTTAAGACAATTTGTGAAATTGAAATGGAAGTCTCTAAAATTAGGTTGTAAGAGAAGGGGTTAATAAATATTTTAGTTATCCCTTAGATGTTTGGTTTTGTTGCTTTGTTGCAGCATTCAAAACTGATTATTCAATGTTCATTATGTTTATCCAAACATTTAAGACTGATTATTATCAGAATGTGTTTATAGCTCCAACTTATCTGCTATTTTAACGGTATGCAGCTAAAAGCTGATGGCGAGGAAGCAACAAGAAGATTTGATACAATAGTGCGGCTAATGAATGAAGAGATTGTGCGTTTCCAAGATCAAAAAACACAAGATATGGGCCTGGCTTTCCATGAATTTGCGAAGGGCCAAGCACGTCTAGCCAATGGTATAGCTGATGCCTGGCGAAGTCTCCTTCCAAAACTCGATTCACTCTCTGTCTCATAACAATGCTTAAATCTCCAACACGTTTGATATCTCAGAATGGTACTGATCATCTTTCGCCCGCTTATCCGCTCCGTTTGTCTGTTTTTCTGTCTGTATCGTAATGTCCATCATGTTTGAAATATTGTCATGTAGTACTTCTGCCTAGCATAGTAATGGAACATTTAGAATTCCTTATACTTTGGGTACTTTATAGAATTTCTTCCCTCAATTTTTCTGTTTATATTCCAATTATATTTTAACACCAACATTTGAGCATATATGTGATGAAAACTTGTTCTTTCATCCTGCTGTTAGGTTTGTATGGGGTGTTTTGACCTGCGATTTGAAAGTGATCTTGTATTTTTGAATAAGTAGAAGAATCAAGTAACCAATTGTAATAAAACGGTTTATAGAATGCGGTGGTTGTGCATATTTTTGTTGTTTGAGCAGTAATGACCGATAGTTGAACTGTTTGTCAGCATTTGTCATCTTACATCTAACTCTCTACTAACTCTCTAAAATGTACATATTCTGTGCTTCTTTATCTCCATTTTATATAAATAAAGTTGATGAAATGGTCATTTCTGTTTTTATATCATATTGATTGGATTTGGATCTGTTACGAATTCATGATATATTTAATTTGTACAAATGTCATATCCAGGTCGTTAGATCTGACAAAATGCTTGAACAAGTTACCAGATTCGAGCTTAGGAAAAACTCGCAGCAATCATGTATATGATATACAACTGTGCTAATCAAAAGAGGGAAATGGGCAGTGTAATTTAAACTTCTAACATCTTCTTGGAACAACATTCAGAAATCTTACCAAATAAAAGACCTATTAAATCTATATCTACCAATAATTTCACTTCTCAATGTATTGACCATATACGAACAACATTCAGAAATCTCAGTCTTATAATGAAATCACCAGATGGTTGCTTCTATGATCACCGTCTTTCATATTTATGATAAGATTATGTCACTGTAATCTGCATTTCATCATATGCACACAAGATTCTTAGCTGTTTCCCAATCAACAAGAGTGTCCATGATATATGAGTGAAAACTGGGAGATAATGAATTGTTGTAACTAAAAAAATTACTTACTAGAGTTAAAATAAACATTGATGATCGATAGAGTTGGTTCTATCGTTTCAACTCCATTGTCATTAAGCTAATACTATTGGCAACATTCGAAATTTAGCAAGTGACCTGGAACTGTCATTTAAAAACAACAAATACGTTATAACACAAGTTTAGTTAGTACTTAGTAGTAACAACATTAACCTAATAAAAGTTGAACAACACTAAACCATAATAATCACGAATAATATATATAGAAACATACCTTAATTTGCTGTAATGGATTTAGGTTAAATGTAACTGTTTCAGCTTTTATGTACAAGACTGCCATAGTGAGTACACAATTAGCCCAGCAGCCTATATCAACTAATTAAGACTCAAATTCTCCAATTAAAAGTTCAGGGATTCAGGAGATGATGGACCAGTACTTGCCGTTTCTTGTTCTACAATTTTTTTTCAATTCTTTGGAAGGTTGTCACCTCCAAACGTGAAAGTGAAGGGAGTAACGTCTCTGGCAGATATCTTAGCTTCCGACATCCCGCAATTGTAAGTTCCTGAAGGCAGGTGAGGTGCTCCATGCCTTTTCTAACGGATTCCAACTCTTCAAAACCACCGATATTTATGGTGAGGGATGTGGGAGATGATGGGCCAGTACTTTCCTTTTCTTCTTCTACACTTTTTCCTCAATTCTTCACCAGAAGGTTCAAACACCCACAAACATGAAAGCATTTATGTACATGAGGCCCAGTAGGACATAAGCCCAGCCCATATTAACTAGAAGCTAATTGGATAGGGATCTGGGAGATGATGGGCCAGTACTTTCCTTTTCTTCTTCTACACTTTTTCCTCAATTCTTCACCAGAAGGTTCAAACACCCACAAACATGAAAGCATTTATGTACATGAGGCCCAGTAGGACATAAGCCCAGCCCATATTAACTAGAAGCTAATTGGATAGGGATGTGGGAGATGATGGGCCAGTACTTTCCTTTTCTTCTTCTACACTTTTTCCTCAATTCTTGACCAAGGTTAATCAGCTCCAAACGTGAAAGTGAAGGGAGTAGCGTCTCTGGCAGATCTCTCAGCTTCGGACAATCCCAAATTTCAAATTGCTCAAGGCAGGTGAGGTGCTCCATGCCTTTTCTGACGGATTCCAACTCTTCAAAACCCCTGATAGATAAGTAAGTTAGAGATGACGGAAGAAGAAAAGATGAGGATGAAGTGCTATTCCTCTTCATATACCCTCCCTCCTCCTCTTCTGCCTTTGCTGCAAATCTCACCGCTCCTGACTTATTATAACCATCTAAGAATAGGAAAACAAGTGAGGATGGGAAATGTTGAATCCCCCACTCTGACATCCCCTTCTTTAACCCTCCTATTCTTAACCATCTTAGATTAGGAGGCCACAACCCACTAGGAAATGAGTCTTCCATACTTGGACAATCATATATCCACATGTCTTCCAAAGATGTGAGACTTTTCAAGTGCTCATGTGGAATTGACTTTAGATTCTTGCAATTCCTAATCTCAAGATATTCTAAGCATAGAAGCGGAAGAAATCCATAACCTTTTTCTGGAATGCATTCTATGTTCTCACAACCATTAATACTCAATTTAGTGAGATGAACTAAGCATCCCTCAGGTAACAATCTCACATTTGATATCTTATCAAGTCTAAGAGTTCCAAGTGATGACAACAAGTTGCTGAAAACCCAATTCACCTCCACATTATCACATTTCCTTAAATCAAAAACCTGCAAAGTAGATGGGGGGTTGTCCAATGGTGGGAAGGTCAAGGATGTCACTGAATTACAACTACTTATCCTCAACTTCTCAATACTCTTTGGACAGTTGTAACTCACCAATTTTGGACAATTCTCAATTTCCACTTCTCTAATCACATTTTCCCCCACCAATGACAACAGATTTGCACAATCACTCACTTTCAAGGTCTGTAAACTAACTGTCGGTGGGAAGGTCAAGGATGTCACTGACTTACAATGATATATATTTAACTTCTCGATACTATTTGGACAGTCGTAACCCTCCAATTTCGGACAACTCCAAATTTCCACTTCTCTAATAGAACCCATGATGCTACACACCAAATTCACCTTTCTCTCTACCAATGACACCAAATTTACACACCTAATCACTTCCAAAGTCTGCAAACTCACCAGATTGTCACATGCCTCCGCTCCTAATTCACACAGGTAAGTGAGTTCATCACAGTTCGAAATGCTTAGGTATTCAACTACCTTAAGATGCTCTAACACTTCTCTGCATAACACAGTAAGTCCTTTAATATTTTCCATTGTCAATCGAGTAATTGACGAGGACACACCAACCATGCTTCTTAACGCTGCCACCGAACATCCTTGTACATGTAAAACCAGAAGTGACGGTATGAAGTCAACTGTGACTACATCCAGTTTAGGACAGTTTTCTATAGAAATGTCACGAAGACAAGGAAACAATCCAACTATTCCATCTTTGTCAACGCCACTAGTTGACCATTCCTCCCAGCCCTGCATATTTCTGAAACTCAAAACTTCAAGTGCTGGAAATGCAATACCATTGCAACTATCAGCGTATCCAAGTAACTCTGGACCAATTCTTTTCAACCCATTCATGCTTTCAACAGACAACTTCTTTAGTAACGGTAGATGTCCAAGTGTCGGTACACTTGTACAACTTCGACAGCCACGTAAGGTAAGCTCGGTTAAGCAAACATATGAGGCATTCCCGATCCAACTAGGAAATTTTGTACCCATGTAGTACAAAATCTTGAGGCTTATCAGCTGAACACCCGGCCTTAGCCCTTCAAGTACTTCATACTCCACTCTTTCATTCCAAGTATCATCAGAGACATCGTCACTCCAAGCCAAGTCCAAAACACTAATACCTTCCTTTTGCTTCAAGTTGGCTTCATTTGCATGTGATGCATTTATAACTTTATGTAGTCCTTTAATGGAAAGCTGACCTTGAAGATGCAATAGGTATTTAAGATCGGAGAGTTTGAACCCACTAGCTCCTCCAATAATTACTTTGGATAGAGTTTGTAGACTCGTCAACCCACTGATGCCTACAGGTGTCTCATTTAACTTTGGAGTATCGCTAATGTCAAGATGTCGCAAGTTAACTAACTTTACAAAACTGTGTGGTAAGTTGGATAACTGATGACAACCGGACACCAACAAGCTCTGCAGATTGTAAAGGTGGCCGATTTGTTCAGGTAAACATTTGATGTCAGTGTGAGAAAAATTGAGGTACCTCAAGTGTTTGAGACTACCAATGGATTGTGGTACCTCAGTGATTGAATAATGCGCTAGGTTTAGCACCCTTAAGAACGTAAGCTTAGGAAGTAATTCATAAAGCACCTTGTTTGATAAGTTAAATTTTTGCCAACGAATATACATAACTGACATCGCCAAGAAAGTTCGCAAGCGGCTAGCTCTTTCTAATGCCTTAAACTTTTTATACACTCCATATTTTTGACGAATAAATGAAAAGTGGCGGAACTTCTCCAAAATATTCTTTTTGTCGTCAAAATCCATCTTTTCACCCATCATAAAAAAGAACTCTCCTGCAACACTCGCTGCCAAGTCATTTATGAGGTCGTGCATTGAATATAACAGTTTATCATCAGTTAATCGTTGAAAGAATGACTTTGACTCTAGCTCATTGAAGCAATCTCGACCTAGACTCTCCATTTCTTTGCTTCCAGTTGTCTTATTCAGGAACCCTTCAGCCATCCACAGTAGGACTAACTCATCCCTCTTGAAGCAGTAATCCTTAGGAAATAAGCAACAATATGCAAACATACGCTTTAAATGTGGAGGGAGATAGTAGTAGCTTACTTTTAAAGCTGGAAGAATCTCGTTTTCAACAGGTAAATTCCATATTTCAACATTTAACAAGTTCACCCAGTCTTCCTCCTCTGTTTTTCCTTTAAGCGCCCTTCCAAGTAATTTCAAAGCCAAAGGCAATCTGTCACATTTCTTGACGATACCTTCACCGTGCAACATGAGTCTTGGATGTGAATTGAAGTTCTGTTTATCTAACGCATGTTGAGCTAGCAAAGATAGTGCTTCCTCATTCGATAAAACCTCCAGAGGGTAAGCTTGAGTAGAGTCCATTACTGATGCGACTGTATTCTTCCGTGTTGTCACAACGATATTACTTCCAGGGGCCCCTGTAGCGAAAGGCTGTTGGAGGAGTTCCCAGTCTGTGTATTTTTCGTTCCAGACATCGTCTAGAACAATTAAGAACCTTTTCTTTGAAAGTTTCTCTGAAAGGGCCACTTGAAGCTGATTTAGAGTTTTAAATTTTCCGTCATCCCCACTTACATCTTTGTATATAGCATTGCTGATCTTCTCTACATCGAACACATCAGAGACACAAACCCATGATCTGAGATCGAAGCGATCCTTGACTTTCTTTTCATTGTACAAAATTTGGGCAACAGTGGTTTTGCCAATTCCACCAAGACCAACAATAGACATGATACTGAAATTCTGATTACATGATCCATCCTCCAACAACTTCTCTAGCAGTGCCTCTTTGTCCCCTTCCCTTCCTACAATTTTGGATGTATCAACCAGCGAAGTTGTCTCAGGTTGCAGACGTGTTGTAACTGAGCTTTCAACCTTGCTAATTAAACCCAGAATCTTTGTTTCCTCAACAAGAGCATGCAATTTGGATGTAATCTCATCTAGCTTAGGAACCATCTTACGACCATATTTAAGAGCATGAAATTTGTTTGGAATGAACTTCAATACCTTACTTGTACTGGCATGAGATTGATGATTAAACCGTTGACGCATAGCTTCTGTGGCCAAATCATCGAGTACATCGTCTATGTCATAAGCCAAATGATGAAGTTTGTTCAGCCATAACTGAATAGCACCGTCTCTTAAGTGCTTCTGTCCTGCATCAACAAGCACAGCTTGGATTTGGTTCAGAGTGCTGGTCCATTTTTCCAGCTCAGAATAGATTCCTACAGATCGAGCCAGCCTGATCAATTCACCAGAAGCCAGTTTGTCAAACAGAACATTGAGGAATGCTCCAAGAAAGACTTCACCAATAGCCATTGGATTAATTTTGAAAAAGAAAGGTTGTTTGTTTCTGATTCTCAGGTGGTTTGATTTCAAAGTAAATTAAATGCTAGCTTGATTGGTAATATGAAGATGAGAAGGAATTGGGATGAGAAGAGTCAACTTTAAGTCTTGGTCTTTTGGATAAGTCTTTATGTCCATAGCTGTCTTCCACTTGTAAGTAGTTACTACGTACCTATTAACCAACAGTTTCAAGATTTACTAAAAAAAAACTGATTTAAGTAAAGAGAGTAAAGCATTTAAGTTAACAGCACCTAGCAAGTTATTAATTTGGTGTTTTTATCTCATTAGTGCCTCGAATATAGTTTCAAAATAATATAAGCATCAATTGTTTTTAAATGTATTCAACTTTAGTTGAAAGTCTATTGTATGTGTCCAACTTAGAAAGCCATGTGGCATTCATACAAGTTGCCACATTATCAAAAGTACTACTCGACACGTACGATAGCAATAAATGAAAGTTCGATACATACAATAAAAGTGTTTTAAGTTGATACTTGGATACATACAATAAACTTTAAACTAAAGTTGATTACATTAACAAACACTTATCCCAATGACATATAATGTCAATAATAATCAAATTTTTTGAATATAATTCATTTGGAGGTTTTGTGCATTAAATATACACTTTAGATGATTTTTGTCTCATTTGTCCCATTTCACTTTGAAGATAATATTTTTAATTACTCATTTGAGATAAAGCACAACTCAAATCTACCAATTTATTGGTAGATGTGTTGATACACCTTTAATCAACTGGGGAAAAAGGCTGAGAAGTTGAGTTGGCATGACACGATCTGTTTACTTATTGTTACAGAGTTGGGGCAATCCCTAGCAGATTTTGGCAAGGCAATCAAGCTTCTTGGTGCTTGTGAAGGAGATGCTCTTGGGACTGCATTTTCCGAGCTTGGGGCAAAGTCAGAGGTGCTATCAGTCAAGCTGCAAAGAGAAGTCAGTGTCTATTATGTCTACATTATTTTGAACGAAAACCAAAAGTTTGAACTTATGAACATCAGTCCATAATATTGGACATATTTATAGATCTGTACAAGTAAATGCTGTGTCTCACATTCTCTTTATGTGCTCTATTATACAGGCTCAGCATCTTCTAATGGATTTTGAAGAACCTTTGAAAGATTATGTGCGTGCTGTGCAATCTATCAAGGCAAGTTCTGAACCTTTAAAGCTTTCCGTTGACCAAATACATTGACAGTCGCACTTGCGTTTCCACTCTTTAGAGTTTGTATCTTTATTTTTTATATTTTGCGTTTGATTTGTGAACAGGGTACCATAGCAGAGAGGGCGAATGCTTTCAGGCAGCAGTGTGAATTGGCGGAGACGATAAAGCTAAAGGAAATTGATCTGTAAGATTAAGTATCAATTTCTGTTATGATATATAGGACTTGATTATCTGGACTACATAATTAGAGGTGGCAACATGGGCGGGTTGGGTAATGTGTTAAAATGAGTAATATATTGCTACATCCTGAAATTGGTTTCGTTAGGCTCACCAGAAACCCCTTAATCCAAAAATTATATCTTTTTTATAAAAACTATGACTTTAGAAATTATATTAATTTATGTATGAGGTTTTGAGCATTAAAGATATTCTTTGTGCGACTGATGATCCCTTTGTCCCATTTCACTAATTTCGGTTTTAGCTAGTATATTTGTATTATTAACGTAATATTTTATTGGTATTGATGGTCCTTATGTGTATTACATTTCTCTTTCAGAAATAAATTGAGACTAATTCGATCAGAGAAGATGTTAGATGCAGAGCATGAATTAGAGGAGGTCAGTTTCTCTACAGCTTGCTATATATTTGAAACAATAGATATGAGTGCACACTCTCGATTGAATACTGCCAAAATAGAGATTCATCATTTCTTGGTAGTTTTATATCACAAACAATATGCGAGAGAATCTGCAGATCACAGAAAACAAGTGTTTGGATGTTGCTTCAGCCGTTCTAACTTACGATCATTAGATAGTTAGATATGTGAGCATTTGGCAATTGGTTAGGAAAAAAAAAATTAAGTTAAGACAATTTGTGAAATTGAAATGGAAGTCTCTAAAATTAGGTTGTAAGAGAAGGGGTTAATAAATATTTTAGTTATCCCTTAGATGTTTGGTTTTGTTGCTTTGCTGCAGCATTCAAAACTGATTAATCAATGTTCATTATGTTTATCCAAACATTTAAGACTGATTATTATCAGAATGTGTTTATAGCTCCAACTTATCTGCTATTGTAACGGTATGCAGCTAAAAGCTGATGGCGAGGAAGCAACAGGAAGATTTGATACAATAGTGCGGCTAATGAATGAAGAGATTGTGCGTTTCCAAGATCAAAAAACACAAGATATGGGCCTGGCTTTCCATGAATTTGCAAAGGGCCAAGCACGTCTAGCCAATGGTATAGCTGATGCCTGGCGAAGTCTCCTTCCAAAACTCGATTCACTCTCTGTCTCATAACAATGCTTAAATCTCCAACACGTTTGTTATCTCAGAATGGTACTGATCATCTTTCGCCCGCTTATCCGTTCCGTTTGTCTGTTTCTCTGTCTGTATCGTAATGTCCATCATGTTTGAAATATTTTGTCATGTAGTACTTCTGCCTAGCATAGTAATGGAACATTTAGAATTCCTTATACTTTGGGTACTTTATAGAATTTCTTCCCTCATTTTTTCTGTTTATATTCCAATTATATTTTAACACCAACATTTGAGCATATATGTGATGAAAACTTGTTCTTTCATCCTGCTGTTAGGTTTGTATGGGGTGTTTTGACCTGCCATTTGAAAGTGATCTTGTATTTTTGAATAAGTAGAAGAATCAAGTAACCAATTGTAATAAAACGGTTTATAGAATGCGGTGGTTGTGCATATTTTTGTTGTTTGAGCAGTAATGACCGATAGTTGAACTGTTTGTCAGCATTTGTCATCTTACATATAACTCTCTACTCTCTCTTTAAAATGTACATATTCTGTGCTTCTTTATCTCCATTTTATATAAATAAAGTTGATGAAATGGTCATTTCTGTTTTTATATCATATTGATTGGATTTGGATCTGTTACGAATTCATGATATATTTAATTCGTACAAATGTCATATCCAGGTCGTTAGATCTGACAAAGTGCTTGAACAAGTTACCAGATTCGAGCTTAGGAAAAACTCGCAGCAATCATGTATATGATATACAACCGTGCTAATCAAAAGAGGGAAATTGGCAGTGTAATTTAAACTTCTAACATCTTCTTGGAACAACATTCAGAAATCTTACCAAATAAAAGACCTATTAAATCTATACCTACCAATAACTTTACTTCTCAATGTATTGACCATATACGAACAACATTCAGAAATCTGAGTCTTGAAATAAATCACCAGATGGTTGCTTCTATGATCACCGTCTTTCATATTTATGATTAGATTATGTCACTGTAATCTGCATTTCATCATATGCACACAAGATTCTTAGTTGTTTCCCAATCAACAAGAGTGTCCATGATATATGAGTGAAAACTGGGAGATAATGAATTGTTGTAACTAAAAAAATTACTTACTAGACGAGTTAAAACAAACATTGATGATCAATAGAGTTGGTTCTATCGTTTCAACTCCGTTGTCATTAAGCTAATATTATTGGCAACATTCGAAATTTAGCAAGTGACCTGGAAACGTCATTTAAAAACAACAAATACGTTATAACACAAGTTTAGTTAGTACTTAGTAGTAACAACATTAACCTAATAAAAGTTAAGAACAACACTAAACCATAATAATCACGAATAATATATATAGAAACATACCTTAATTTGCTGTAATGGATTTAGGTTAAATGTAACTGTTTCAACTTTTATGTACAAGACTGCCATAGTGAGTACACAATTAGCCCAGCAGCCTATATCAACTAATTAAGACTCAAATTCTCCAATTAAAAGTTCAGGGATTCGGGAGATGATGGACCAGTACTTGCCGTTTCTTGTTCTACAATTTTTTTTCAATTCTTTGGAAGGTTGTCACCTCCAAACGTGAAAGTGAAGGGAGTATGTCTGGCAGATATCTTAGCTTCGGGTGGCTGAGGAAGCAACAAGAAGATTTGATACAATAGTGCGCCTAATGAATGAAGAAATTGTGCGTTTCCAAGATCAAAAAACACATGATATGGGTGTGGCTTTCCATGAATTTGCTAAGGGCCAAACACGTTTAGCCAATGCTATAGCTGATGCTTGGCGAAGTTTGCTTCCAAAACTCGATTCTCTTTCTGTCTCATAACAGTGATTTAAACTCCAACACGTTTGATATCTCAGAACGGTATTGCCCATCTTTCGCTCGGTTATCCATTCTATTTGGTTGTTTTCACTGTCTGTATCTTCTCATCCATCATGCTTGATATCTTCTGTCGTGTAAATGGAACATTTTATAGATTGTCATATGCTTGGTACTTCATTGAATTCATTCCTTCAAATTTTGCTGCCTATTGTCAATACATACATCAGCATCAACATTTGAGCATATCTGTGATGAAAACTTTTTCTTTCATCCTGCTGTAAGGTTTGTAATAGGTGTTTGGACATATATGCGTTTCGAAAGTGATCGCGTAATAGAGCCATAGAGGAATTAAGTAATTAATTGTAATTGAACAGTTTCTAGAATACATTGGTTCTGTGTGTTCTTGTGGTTTGAAGTTGTATGCTGATTGTCCAAGTGTTTGTCAACTTATATCCAATGAATGATTGTATAGGCATGTCAGCATATGTACATTCTTATCTGAAGTAACAATCAAAAATGTTCAAAGATCCAATAACTGAATCTTGGTTCTAACCGGGGGCGGAGACAGGGCGGGGGCAGCGTAGGCAGTCACCCCACAAGAATTTTAAATTACGTAAAAAAGATTTTTTTTTAAGATATTAATCACATTTACAAAAGCAATAAAAAAAATTATTTCGCCCCCTCTACTTAAATTTCCCGGCTCCGCCCCTGGTTCTAACACAATTCTGGTAAAACACAGGACTACTCTGAAACCAACATACCAACCCGTCCCAAGTGATGCACAGTCTGTCTCATGCTTAGAATTCTGACGATTCTGCACATCTTAATCTCCATATTATATGATTTTCGTGGAAGAAATGGTATGGTTCTGTTTTTATATCATACTAATCACATTTCAATTACTAAAACATTTTACATGCACTGGCCACTACTATTCCATTAATAATGTGTAAATGTGAATGTTGTTGATAGATATACATAGGTACAATCTTTGTCTCTGTCAAACTGTAAATTTTAAAGAAGACAAAGTAAATCAAGTTGGTCTGTTAGGTGTATTTGAATGTACATTTCGGTAGCCATTACATGATGTTTTTTACACATACCAAAATCACATCCAGGTTGTTAAAACTACAATATGCTTGTACAAGTCAATGGGATCTGAGCCTAGGAAAACCCACAACCACCATGGATTTGATATACAATAATGAATTCCATTGGAACCAACCATTGAAAATACAGATGAACTACTATCTATAAGTATGCAATCATCAATACGGTTAAGTACAACTACTACGAATAAAACAAACAATCATAAAAGTACTACAATTAAAAGAGGGAAACCGGCAATGTAGTTAAACTTATAACATCTTGGAACACCATTCAGAAATCATACGAATCAGAATATCCATCTACATCATAGTACAGCCTTCACTTCACGATGTATCGACCATATGAAAATTTTGGATATTTCAGTCTGGAAACGAAATCATCATTTGGTTGCTTTTATGATCTTCACCTCATATCTTTATGATAAATTTATGTCACTGTTACCTGCATTAATTTCATCATATATAAACAAGCTCCTAAGTTATTCCCCAATCAACAAAAGTGTCCATGATAAATAAGATAAATATGAGGACTGCAAGAAGTAAATTACTTGAACATACAAGTTAGTACAAACCTTATTAATTCTACTCCATCATCATCAAGAAATATTATTCCTTGTGAAGTGACTTCAAAAGAGAACGGGTAAGGAGGCAACATTGGAAATTCAGCAAGTGACCTGGAAATGTTCAATCAAAAACAGCAAGTAAGTTTCAACACAAGTTTAACACTAACAGCATGCGATTATAAAAATGCATCTTCAATGATAAAAAGGTTTTCAGTAAGGGAGTCAAATGAATATATATCGGCTAAAAAGATTTACACGAAAACAAAAAAAGCTTTTCGCCCAATGAGGAAAAACTTTTCAAAAGTTTTAGAAAATGTCTTTGTTTGTTAGAGATGCCGTAATAGCTGGGCATAAACTATAATCACGTTCTACAACATAATTACCTTACAAACAAGTATTGATCAAACACCCTAACCGTACATGAATGAAAACAAAACTTAGAGTTAAGTGCTAAGAATGGTTCACAAACATAGAATTAGGATACGTATCGTAAGTTCGTAACTCAAATTAACGTTGTGTTCGTGTTGAAAAACATTAATTTTAGGTTAAATATATACCTTATGCTGAAGGCCCGGTAGATGATTAGCCCAGCCCATATTTCCTTTTATAATGAAATGAAGGTCAGGGATCTGGGAGATGATGGGCCAGTACTTTCCTTTTCTTCTTCTACACTTTTTACTCAATTCTGGGGAAGGTATAAACACCGCCAAACGTGAAAGTGAAGGGAGTAGCGTCTCTGGCAGATCTCTCAGCTTCGGACAACTCCAAATCGTAAGTTGCTCAAGGCAGGTGAGGTGCTCCATGCCTTTTCTAACGGATTCCAACTCTTCAAAACCAATGATACGTAAGTAAGTTAGAGATGACGGAAGAAGAAAAGATGAGGATGAAGTGCTATTCCTCTTCATATCCCCTCCCTCCTCCTCTTCTGCCTTTGCTGCAAATCTCACCACTCCTGACTTATTATAACCATGTAATATTAGGTCAACAAGTGAGGATGGGAAATGTTGAATCCCCCACTCTGACATCCCCTTCTTTAACCCTCCTATTTCAAGCCTACTTAGATTAGGAGGCCACAACCCACTAGGAAATGAGTCTTCCATACTTGGACAATCATATATCCCCATGTTTTCCAAAGATGTGAGACTTTTCAAGTGCTCATGTGGAATTGACTTTATATTCTTGCAATTATTTATCCAAAGAGATCTTAGGCATAGAAGCGGAAGAAATCCATAACCTTTTTCTGGAATGCATTCTATGTTCTCACAATCACCAATAATTAACTTAGTGAGATGAACTAAGCATCCTTCAGGTAACAACCTCACATTTGATATCTTATCAAGTGTAAGAGTTCCAAGTGATGACAACAAGTTGCTGAAAACCCAATTCACCTCCAGATTACCACAGTACCTTAAATCAAAAGCCTGCAAAGTAGATGGGGGGTTGTCCAATGGTGGGAAGGTCAAGGATGTCACTGAATCACAATGATATATATTTAACTTCTCGATACTATTTGGACAGTCGTAACCCTCCAATTTAGGACAACTCCTAATTTCCACTTCTCTAATAGATCCCATGCCGCTAAACACCAAATTCACCTTTCTCTCTACCAATGACACCAAATTTACACACTCACTCACAACCAAAGTCTGCAAACTCACCAGAATGTCACATGCCTTTGCTCCTAATTCACACAGGTAAGTGAGTTCATCACACTCTGAAATGCTTAGGTATTCAACTGCCTTAAGATGCTCTAACACTTTGCTGTGTAATTGAGTAAGTCCTTTAATGTTGTTCATTGCCAATCGAATAATTGACGAAGACACAACAACCATGCTTCTTAACACTGCCACCGAACATCCTTGTACATGTAAAACCTGAAGTGACGGTATCAAGTCAACTGTGACTACATCCAGTTTCGGACAGTTTTCTATATGAATGTCACAAAGACAAGGAAACAATCCAACTTTTCCATCTTCGTCAGCACCACTAGTTGACCATTCCTCCCACCCCTGCATATCTCTGAAACTCAAAACTTCAAGTGCTGGAAATGCAATACCATTGCAACAATCAGCATATCCAAGTAACTCTGGACCAATTCTTTTCAACCCATTCATGCTTTGAAGAAACAACTTCTTGAGTAACGGTAGATGTCCAAGTGTCGGTACGCTTGTACAACTTCGACAGCCACGTAAGGTAAGCTCGGTTAAGCAAACAAATGAGGGATCCCCGATCCAGCTAGGAAATTTTGTACCCATGTAGTACAAAATCTTGAGGCTTTTCATCTGCTCAGAAGGCCTTAGTGCTTCAAGTACTTCATATTCCATTATTGCATTCCGAGTATTATCAAGTACATCACTCCAAGCCAAGTCCAAATCACAAAGACCTTTCTTCTGATGTAACTTAGCTCCCCTGGCATGAGTTGCATCAATCACTTTATGGAGTCCTTTAATGGACAGCTGACCCTGAAGGTGCAATAGGTCTTTAAGAACATATATTTTGAACCCACTAGCTCCACCAATAATGACTTTTGATAGAGTTCGTAGACTAGACAACTCACCAATACCTGAGGGCGTCTCGTTCAACTCTGGAGTATCACTAATGTCAAGATGTCGCAAGTTAATTAACTTTCCGCAACTGTCTGGTAGGCTAGATAACTTATGGCAACCGGACAACAACAGGCTCTGCAGATTATAAAGGTCACCGATTTGCTCGGGTAAACATGTGATGGTAGTTTTGGAAAAGTTGAGGTACCGCAAATGCTTGAGACTACCAATGGATTGTGGTACCTCACTTATTGAGTAATTAGCTAGGCTTAGCAACCTTAAGAACGTAAGCTTAGGAAGTAATTCGAAAAGCACCTTGTTTGATAAGTGAAAATTTCCCCAACGAATATCCATAACTGACATCGCTAAGAAAGTTCGCAAGCGCCTAGCTCTTTCTAATGCCTTGAACTTTTTATACACTCCATATGCTTGACGAATAAACGAAAAGTGGCGGAACTTTTCCAAAACATCATTTATGTCGTCAACATCCATCTTTTCACCCAACATAAAAAAGAACTCTCCTGCAACACTCGCTGCCAAGTCATTTATGAGGTCGTGCATTGTATATAACAGTTTATCATCAGTTGATCGTTGAAAGAATGACTTTGACTCTAGCTCATTGAAGCAATCTCGACCTATACTCTCCATTTCTTTGCTTCCAGTTGTCTTATTCAGGAACCCTTCTGCCATCCACAGTAGGACTAACTCATCCCTCTTGAAGCAGTAATCCTTAGGAAATAAGCAACAATATGCAAACATACGCTTTAAATGTGGAGGGAGATAGTAGTAGCTTACTTTTAAAGCTGGAAGAATCTCGTTTTCAACAGGTAAATTCCATATTTCAACATTTAACAAGTTCACCCAGTCTTCCTCCTCTGTTTTTCCTTTAAGTGCCCTTCCAAGTAATTTCAAAGCCAAAGGCAATCTGTCACATTTCTTGACGATACCTTCACCGTGCAACATGAGTGTTGGATGTGAATTGAAGTTCTGTTTATCTAACGCATGTTGAGCAAGCAAAGATAGTGCTTCCTCATTCGATAAAACCTCCAGAGGGTAAGCCTGAGTAGAGTCCATTACTGATGCGACTGTATTCTTCCGTGTTGTCACAACGATTTTACTTCCAGGGGCCCCTGTAGCGAAAGGCTGTTGGAGGAGTTCCCAGTCTGTGTATTTTTCGTTCCAGACATCGTCTAGAACAATTAAGAACCTTTTCTTTGAAAGTTTCTCTGAAAGGGCCACTTGAAGCTGATTTAGAGTTTCAAATTTTCTGTCATCCCCACCTACATCTTTGTATATAGCATTGCTGATTTTCTCTACATCGAACACATCAGAGACACAAACCCATGATCTGAGATGAAAGTGTTTCTTAACTTTTTCTTGGTTGTACAAAATTTGGGCAAGAGTGGTTTTGCCAATTCCACCAAGACCAACAATAGACACGATACTGAAATTTTTATTACATGAGTCATTCCCCAACAACTTCTCTAGCAATGCCTCTTTATCCCCTTCCCTTCCCACAATTCCGGATACATCAACCAGTGAAGTTGTCTCAGGTTGCAGACTGGTTGTAACTGAACTTTGAACATTGCTAATTAAACCCAGAATCCTTGTTTCCTTAGCAAGAGCTTCCAATTTGGATGTAATCTTATATATCTTCCAAATCATCACAACTTCGTATTTAAGATTATGAGATTTGTCTGGAATGAACTTTAATACCTTACTCGTGCTGGCTTGAGATTGTTGAGTCAACTTGCGACGCATAGCTTCAGTGGCCAAATCATCAAGAACATCGTCTATGTCGTAAGCCAAATGCTGGAGTTTGTTCAGCCAAAACTGAATAGCCCTATTTTTCAAGTGCTTCTGCCCAGCATCCAAAAGAACCGCTTCGATTTGGTCCAAAGTGCTTGTCCATTTCTTCAGCTTTGATTTGATACCTGCAGATAGAGTCATGTTGATGACTTCAGGGGAGGCCAGCGTCTGTAACAGAACCTTGAGGAATGCACCAAGAACTACTTCAGCAATAGCCATTAGAATTTTGGAAAATAAATCTTGTGTGTTTTTTAGGGGTTTTGATTTCAAAGTAATGCAGATATGAAAATATGAAGATGAAGAGATAGGGTTGACTGGAGTTATGTGGATGAGAGTAATGCACAAGTCGTTATGTCTACAGCTATCTTCATCCACTTGCATATACCTATCATCAGTTAATTCTATATTCACATGCTTGATATTTGGTTTACACGTTATTATAATTATCATTACCAAGAAACTACCTTTTATTTTATATATATAAATTATATGTAGGTCCATGCCAAATATTTGCCTATTTTATTTCATTTTTTACTAGTAGTAAGTTCATTATTATTATTTTTTTAAAGGGAGTATTAGAATTACTGACGGACCCTCATTATGGTCCACCGGATCATCTCCAATGAGTTCGAAGCCAAGGCGACGCCCTAAAGGGATTGTTCTCCCAACGGATCATCTCCAATGAGTTCGAAGCCAAGGCGACGCCCTAAAGGGATTGTTCTCCCATATCTTGGATGGGTATTGCGTCGCAGGATTCCCCTTACAACGAGGCTCGAACTCTCACCCCCAAGGAGAAGCCCCATTATGGGGAAAACTCCTTACCACTGGGCCAAGACACCAATGGATTTCCTTGAGGAAGAAAACCCAAATCCTATACCCCTTTGCAGGGATCGAACCTGGGACAACTCCCCCAAAGACTCAAGAGAATCTTTGGTGGCCAACTCCGCTAGACGGTGTTGGTTAGTAGTAAGTTTATTATGATTCATAAATAATCAACAAAGTATATTTAGAATGAATATTTGTTCATCATGAACAGACTCGCAATATCTGTAAGACCCACTGACCCAACATTAAACAACCCAACCAACCTATTTTGAAAATGGAAAATGTGTAGTGAGGTTGTATTTTTCATTTTATTTTCCTGTTTTTGGTTTATATGTTATATCTTCAAGATTAATATCTCAGGATCTACAATCTTACTTTTTAAGACCAATTTCGATAGATGAAAAGATCGATTCGTTGAAAGAAAAACAGATCAAGATTGTTGGAACTTTATAAGCTAGAACAAACCCATGTCAATACGAGAACGGATGAAAAAAAGGTACTTTCTTGCATTAAACTTGGATTCTACATCAATATTTTATCTACATGATCATTCAAGTGTCCATGTCACGATGCCAGTGCAGCCAAAAGAGATATCTTTAAGCAAGAAACAGGTATACATGATCTACTGATGAAATATCAGTCAACATAATGAAGAACTAAAGGTAATATGTGTGTGTAATACCCATAGCTGTAAAGACAAGTAGGCATAGCAGAGCACATTTGTGCACTCCAAGACAATTTAGGCACACCACGTTAAAAGAGGCAAGATTTTCGGATACACGAAATCAAGTAATTTTGTTATATGGTTTGCACCAAGTAGTATAATTAAAATGATATTGAGGTATAATTTTTTGATAACCAAAACTTAAAAAATACATTCTTATTTGAATGCTCCATCCTTTAGGAAACAGAGTTAAAAGCAGAAAAGAGCTGATTATACTAATGGCTAACCAATTATAACAATGGCTAACCACAAGGGACTGAGATAATAAATCAATGATACTTGAAGGACTATTAATGCAACTCACTCCATAAACAAATTATCAACAGCCTTGGCTGTTGTGGAACAAACAACACCCCAAAAACCATATCTTGTAAAAATAACTGAATTTTAACAACCACTTTCCTCATTACTCAATTTCACCAGCAATGGCTACTGTATCTAGCAGGCAGCTATTTTTGCAACTAAAAGGCGTCGTTAGCCCGAAACTGCCATCAACTTCTACTCTTGTTAGTCCTCAGTTTCAGTTATCCGAAAGCAATAAATTTCACGGTTCTAGACTCGTTTTAAGTGATGAATTTTGCGGGCGTGTTGTAACTCGAGCGTCTCCATCTAACAACAGCATTACTCCAGCTGGTGATGAGGAAGGAGTTTCTTTGGGAACTATGAAACTTCCTATGAATACTGATCTCAATAGATTCGAATCGTTGTTGTTTCAGGTATGAACTAATAAATGTTTTGGAAAATTAATTCTATATTAGATTTTGTCTACACTTCATATATAGGGATAATAATTTTTTGTTGATATATTTATAATTAATGGCAAATACAGATACATTAGATATTGATTCATAACATGATCTTCATTTATCATTGTTTCCATTTTTTGTAAATGATGTAATATAACCCAGAACACACTTATGAATCATAAAAACTTCACATGAGAAAGATACTGTAGAACTGATCAAAATTGATATAAATTGGTCATAACTTTAAAATTAATAAAAAAATTTAAAAAATATTCCGTCTTTATACATAAGTGTATTAGTACATGTTATATCTTAGTATTACCGAGTAATATATTTTATCTCAAGATTCTGTTTATTTATGTTATGACAGTGGGCAAACAGCATGAGCCAAGGTGCCCAGCTACCACTTCCAATGCCTCTTAAGGTAAGTACATATAGTTTACGAGAAAATATACCGTGTAGCAAACTGCACAATTACATTCGTGCAGTTAGGTTTAATACAGGGACTAATTATGTACAATTGTAAAAGTTGAAGGTTAAATATCACTATTTTAGCCGATGCACTCATGAACAATGTATATATTGAACAGGTTGACAAAATTCAAGGGGGAGTAAGGCTCGGTTTCATTACGATTGGTGATGGAGTAACTGAGGTCCCTGTTTATATTGATTGTTTGGTGTTTCCAGCAGAGGGAGGTTCAACGCCAGTTTTTCGAGCTGTAAGAGATGGGCCAATGAAAGATCGGTCACCACCCGGAGAGCCTAGAATCATGAAAAGCCTTCTTGCAGCACTTAAGAAGTCAGTTGAATTAGCTGCACTTTGATTAAACTGTAAATTTCGATCCTTTATGTTGATCTTGATTTATGAAAGTTACGATAATGAAGGTTACATTTGGTTTGCGGTGAAATGAATATGTTTATGAGTTTAATAATTGGTTGGAATGCAAATGTGTAATTAACTTTGTACCAAAAAGGTGTCAACTTTGTACAAAATTAATCTGTTTGACTTCGTTAATCAAAGTATATATTTACATGAAACAGGTTGGTTTAGTTGATGCATTAAAATTACATTTTTCAAATCTAAATTTACATAAACACAATAACTGATGTGAAACTAAATCCATCATACATCATAACTTTTCAAAATAAATAGAGTTGCACAAGATAACTGATGTGCAACTACTGAGTCCACAATTTCCTTTAAAAAATTTTATGGTTACATCAAGTGTGGCAATATCAACCCATTTGTAAAATGGCAAGTTGGGTTACGTTTTCTGTCTAATGGGTCAAATGGGTACTAAAGCATTTAAGTTAACAGCACCTAGCAAGTTATTAATTTGGTGTTTTTATCTCATTAGTGCCTCGAATATAGTTTCAAAATAATATAAGCATCAATTGTTTTTAAATGTATTCAACTTTAGTTGAAAGTCTATTGTATGTGTCCAACTTAGAAAGCCATGTGGCATTCATACAAGTTGCCACATTATCAAAAGTACTACTCGACACGTACGATAGCAATAAATGAAAGTTCGATACATACAATAAAAGTGTTTTAAGTTGGATACTTGGATACATACAATAAACTTTAAACTAAAGTTGATTACATTAACAAACACTTATCCCAATGACATATAATGTCAATAATAATCAAATTTTTTGAATATAATTCATTTGGAGGTTTTGTGCATTAAATATACACTTTAGATGATTTTTGTCTCATTTGTCCCATTTCACTTTGAAGATAATATTTTTAATTACTCATTTGAGATAAAGCACAACTCAAATCTACCAATTTATTGGTAGATGTGTTGATACACCTTTAATCAACTGGGGAAATAGGCTGAGAAGTTGAGTTGGCATGACACGATCTGTTTACTTATTGTTACAGAGTTGGGGCAATCCCTAGCAGATTTTGGCAAGGCAATCAAGCTTCTTGGTGCTTGTGAAGGAGATGCTCTTGGGACTGCATTTTCCGAGCTTGGGGCAAAGTCAGAGGTGCTATCAGTCAAGCTGCAAAGAGAAGTCAGTGTCTATTATGTCTACATTATTTTGAACGAAAACCAAAAGTTTGAACTTATGAACATCAGTCCATAATATTGGACATATTTATAGATCTGTACAAGTAAATGCTGTGTCTCACATTCTCTTTATGTGCTCTATTATACAGGCTCAGCATCTTCTAATGGATTTTGAAGAACCTTTGAAAGATTATGTGCGTGCTGTGCAATCTATCAAGGCAAGTTCTGAACCTTTAAAGCTTTCCGTTGACCAAATACATTGACAGTCGCACTTGCGTTTCCACTCTTTAGAGTTTGTATCTTTATTTTTTATATTTCGCGTTTGATTTGTGAAAAGGGTACCATAGCAGAGAGGGCGAATGCTTTCAGGCAGCAGTGTGAATTGGCGGAGACGATAAAGCTAAAGGAAATTGATCTGTAAGATTAAGTGTCAATATCTGTTATGATATATAGGACTTGATTATCTGGACTACATAATTAGAGGTGGCAACATGGGCGGGTTGGGTAATGTGTTAAAATGAGTAATATATTGCTACATCCTGAAATTGGTTTGGTTAGGCTCACCAGAAACCCCTTAATCCAAAAATTATATCTTTTTTATAAAAACTATGACTTTAGAAATTATATTAATTTATGTATGAGGTTTTGAGCATTAAAGATATTCTTTGTGCGACTTATGATCCCTTTGTCCCATTTCACTAATTTTGGTTTTAGCTAGTATATTTGTATTATTAACGTAATATTTTATTGGTATTGATGGTCCTTATGTGTTTTACATTTCTCTTTCAGAAATAAATTGAGACTAATTCGATCAGAGAAGATGTTAGATGCAGAGCATGAATTAGAGGAGGTCAGTTTCTCTACAGCTTGCTATATATTTGAAACAATAGATATGAGTGCACACTCTCGGTTGAATACTGCCAAAATAGAGATTCATCATTTCTTGGTAGTTTTATATCACAAACAATATGCGAGAGAATCTGCAGATCACAGAAAAGAAGTGTTTGGATGTTGCTTCAGCCGTTCTAACTTACGATCATTAGATAGTTAGATATGTGAGCATTTGGCAATTGGCAATTGGTTAGGAAAAAAAAATTAAGTTAAGACAATTTGTGAAATTGAAATGGAAGTCTCTAAAATTAGGTTGTAAGAGAAGGGGTTAATAAATATTTTAGTTATCCCTTAGATGTTTGGTTTTGTTGCTTTGTTGCAGCATTCAAAACTGATTAATCAATGTTCATTATGTTTATCCAAACATTTAAGACTGATTATTATCAGAATGTGTTTATAGCTCCAACTTATCTGCTATTTTAACGGTATGCAGCTAAAAGCTGATGGCGAGGAAGCAACAAGAAGATTTGATACAATAGTGCGGCTAATGAATGAAGAGATTGTGCGTTTCCAAGATCAAAAAACACAAGATATGGGCCTGGCTTTCCATGAATTTGCGAAGGGCCAAGCACGTCTAGCCAATGGTATAGCTGATGCCTGGCGAAGTCTCCTTCCAAAACTCGATTCACTCTCTGTCTCATAACAATGCTTAAATCTCCAACACGTTTGATATCTCAGAATGGTACTGATCATCTTTCGCCCGCTTATCCGCTCCGTTTGTCTGTTTCTCTGTCTGTATCGTAATGTCCATCATGTTTGAAATATTCTGTCATGTAGTACTTCTGCCTAGCATAGTAATGGAACATTTAGAATTCCTTATACTTCGGGTACTTTATAGAATTTCTTCCCTCAATTTTTCTGTTTATATTCCAATTATATTTTAACACCAACATTTGAGCATATATGTGATGAAAACTTGTTCTTTCATCCTGCTGTTAGGTTTGTATGGGGTGTTTTGACCTGCGATTTGAAAGTGATCTTCTATTTTTGAATAAGTAGAAGAATCAAGTAACCAATTGTAATAAAACGGTTTATAGAATGCGGTGGTTGTGCATATTTTTGTTGTTTGAGCAGTAATGACCGATAGTTGAACTGTTTGTCAGCATTTGTCATCTTACATCTAACTCTCTACTAACTCTCTAAAATGTACATATTCTGTGCTTCTTTATCTCCATTTTATATAAAATAAAGTTGATGAAATGGTCATTTCTGTTTTTATATCATATTGATTGGATTTGGATCTGTTACGAATTCATGATATATTTAATTCGTACAAATGTCATATCCAGGTCGTTAGATCTGACAAAATGCTTGAACAAGTTACCAGATTCGAGCTTAGGAAAAACTCGCAGCAATCATGTATATGATATACAACTGTGCTAATCAAAAGAGGGAAATTGGCAGTGTAATTTAAACTTCTAACATCTTCTTGGAACAACATTCAGAAATCTTACCAAATAAAAGACCTATTAAATCTATATCTACCAATAATTTCACTTCTCAATGTATTGACCATATACGAACAACATTCAGAAATCTCAGTCTTTTAATGAAATCACCAGATGGTTGCTTCTATGATCACCGTCTTTCATATTTATAGAGAGATCTTCAGTAGGTGGGTCAGAGACTTGAGACAATAAGGCACCATCAGTGACTTTGCTTATCAGCGACTGATGACTTTAATGATTCTGTTTGTAGACATTATCTAAGTCTCCCCTTAATCATTGAGATCAGCGACTATGACGATCAGTGACTCAACAATCTCCCCCTAAATGGTTTAAGTCAGAGCTCCCTTAGACAAACTAGTTGCAGGAAGTTTTAGACTCAATAATCTCCCCTTTACTTTGTTGATAAGTTGAATGTTCAGAGACTTGTCCTTGTAAATTTTTGTAGTTGAAAGATTTGAGTCTCTGATAGTTGGTAGGTTGCCCAGTGACTTGCACTTGTAGATTTTCTTGTTTGAAGCCTCATATATATCATAGAACAAATTGTTTACAGAAGCTATCTATTACAAAATGTCTAAACTATTTATCTCTCCACATTTCTTCTTCCTTCACTATACCAAGCTCAGCTTCAAGTTCATATTTGTCTTTGGAGGGCAGGTATCTGAACTTTCTGGCTAAGGCTTTATCGAGAATAGCTTTTCTGATCTTTGAATCTGTTGGAAGCATGCTAGCTGACCTGATTAGGTGTATGAGTTGTTCTTGGTCAACCTTCTCAAGTTCAGCTTCTCTCTGAAACCTAAGGGCACCATTTAGGTCCCTGTATACCAGGCCCTTCTCTCCTTTAGTGACCTCATGACCTTCAAGCTTTGGCACACCAGCAGGGATTGATAGATTAAGCCTTGAAGTGTTGGGGATTCGATAGATGCTGCTGGTACCTGATCTATACCTTGGACTAGGTGGCTGAACAATTTCCTCACCATATATGACAGTATCTTCTGGTCTGAGGAGTTGCAGCGACACCATTTTCTGATAGAGCCTATCAATCTCTTTCATGACATCAACTTTAGCTGCACTTGTAGAGTGGCTGATAGCAAGCCTTATTTCATTCCATTCTTCTCTGTGCAGCTTGCATACTTGATCAAGTAGCATTGATTGAGTCTCTGAACCTCTTTGTATAAGTAGCTGAGGTTGAGATTGGTTCTTTGACTTTTTCAGTTTGACCTTGGAGATAGGTGCAGGGTTTGATCTCCCTGTCATTCTGGCAGCAAATCTTTTTCTATCAATCTCATCCCACTTTCTATCCACTGCTGTTCTGACAGCTCCCCCTTTCTTTTTAGAGCTCTTGCTAGCTGATCTTTTCAGTTTATGTTGCTCTAGCTCACTCTCTTCTATCTCAGCAAGTACCCTGGCAATTGCAGCATCAGACTCTTCTTGATCTTTCTTTTGCTTAAGAAGTCTGGCTCTTTCATTGGCATCTTTGGAGCTCAATTCCAGTAGGTACGCTCTGTCAGCATCTGATTGCTCTTTCAGCAACCTTTTCCTTTCTTGTTCTTCTCTCAACTCAGCCTGAAAAGTTATTTGTAGTATCATCTCTTGCTCCCTGTCCTGTCTTGCCTTTATCTTTCTGGCAATTCTCTGATCTTTTGTTTCATCAGGACAAGGGGTATCTGAGGCTGAGTCAGAGGAAAGGCATGCTGTGGGGGAGGTATCTGATGTGGTAGTGTTGGAAGGAGTTGCTGTGGAGATTGGTGTTATAGTTGCTGGGGTAGGTGTGGTAATTTGGACTGTTTGGGTTGTTGTGGTTGTAGTTGCTGTAGGTGAGGGTAGGTGTAGGGTTGCTGATGGAGATGAAGGTGCAGCTACCTTAGATATGACAATGTGTAAGTGAGGATCACTGACCTGTTGTTTCTTTGATGGAGGAGTAGATGCAGGAGAGGTGTCACTGGTCCTTTTTCTTTTTATAACAGATGATATGGGTTGCTGATCCTCCATATTTATGTCATCTTCATCATCTGAGCCCTGACCATTTCCATGACCACCTCCCTGGCCATCATCATTATTATCATCATCATTATCATCAGCATCATGCATGATGGTGTCATCCTCCTCATCATCAGATGCATCAGCTAGTACATCCCTATTCATCCATTCCCAGCGAGCCAGTTCGTAGCTCACTGAGGTACCCTCAATCCTAGCAGTATCATCCACTGCCCATTGCTGTACCAGCCCATTATAGTTCCTGAGCTCTTCAGCACTGAACTCAGGAAAGCTTTCAGCGACAGCCACCATGTCAGCAGCTATCTCCATATCCACCCAATGCAGTTCAGCAACTGCAAGGGCCTCCAGCTCAGGTTGCTCAGCAATAGGACGAAGTGCATAGGTAGTGAGCACTATGTCCCTGTGAGCCTTGTTTGATAGCGGATCAGTCATCTTACGGGGCATCTCTGGGTCAGAGACCAAATCATCTTCGTCACTCTCCCCCTGACTGGTTCGCTCAAACTGATCAACTGCCCTAAGTATCTGATCAGTGAAGTCTGCGTTCTCTTCACGCAGGGCAGCGACCTCAGCTCTAGTCACTGTGAGCTGTGAAACAACCTGTGGAAGCACCTTAATAACTTTGTCAGTGTTATAAAGGTAGTTGAATACAGAGATGGCTAGGTCATTTTGGTTGGTGGTTAGCTGGGCAATAGCAGCAGCATGAGTGGTGAAGTTGGTGTTGGAAGTGGAGGCTAGCTCAGTGACTGCATGGTTTATTGCAGCACTAGCATCAGCTACTGTTTGGACCCTCTCACTAACAGATGCACTCCATGGTTCAATGGAGTTATACACATCAGTGAGAGCAGCAACAGCTTTTTGGAGGACAGAGACATTGCCAATAAGTGCCTCACGGTCTTCAGTGAGCATCTTAATTTGGGTTTGGGATTGGGCAATGTACTCCATCAGTAGCTGATCTGATGTGGAGTGAGTGGAGGTGTTTGGGGGAGTAGTTTGGGTATTAATAATGGGGGTTGGTGTAGATTGGGCTACATGATCAGGGGGTGTGGTCTGATCAGCAGCAGCTTTGATGTTGTCACTGGAGAAAGATGTGGGGGTAAGCTCTCTGATGGGTGAGTTGGAGGTAGGTGGAGGAATGGGTTGGGTATCCTCAGAAGTGTCCATGGGCATGATTTCCTCATCATCAGCTTGTGATTTAGCTGGTGGTTCATTGGAAATAGAAGTGGCGACCTGTATCTCACCATGGGTCAGTGGTGAGACATTGGCAGTCGGTGCAGTGATAGATAAGAGATGGCTCGGGTCTGTAGTCAGTGGTGTGACATCAGCGATGAGTGTGTTATCACTCACTGATGCCACTTGCCCTTTTAATGAAATGTCACCCTTTTGTGAGGATGACAAGTGGCTGGGTTGACTCAAGCTGAGGGTGTGGGGTGCACCCGAATCACTGCCAACAGTGGTTTGATCCACTGCAGCTGTCTGTAGTTGTCCCTTTGTAGAGTCACTGGACTTTCGGGAGTCCAGTGAAGTAGTTAAGGTTAAGGGTTCAGCAGTGGTGCCCTTAGTAACTGAACGTACAGTCACTGATTCACCACTGGCATCCGTAGATATCTTCTTTTTGCTATGTCCCTGATCCTTTAATGTCAGGGACCCTAATTTGGATTTTTTCTTGGGAGCAGTTGGTGGTTTCTTGATTGGTGGTTGACCAACAGTAGTCACTGGAGGTGTGGTCAATGACGTGGTCGACGGGGGGGCAGGAACTGACATATGTACAGCAGTTACAGGCTGGGGTGCAAGGATCCCCGGATGCTTCATAAAAGCAGGTAAAACCGCAGTCGCTGGTTTTGCAAAAATTTGAGATCCTACCAGAGTGGGCTCAAATCCCTGAAATGATACCCTATCATAGGCATCAAACTGATCCCTGAAGATCAGTGAGAGGTACCTAGGGTAAGGTACATATTTTGCCCTGGCAGGCTCAGCAACCTTGGTGATCAGTTCGTTGAAGATCACACTTGCATAGTCAACTCGTAGAGAGTTGACCAGTGACCAACTGATCTGTGCTTCCAGGGAGCTGAATTGATCATAACTCCCTGATTTTGTGCCCAAAGATTGAATAAAATTTGTAAAAAGGGCATTCCAAACACCATCCATTTTGGTTTTATGGACCGTAGAGTACTTACGATTGCCATTTCCATCGACTGAGTATTTACACTCAATCGCAGTGAGCTCGACGAGGCCTTGTTTGGCAACGTCGCTCTCTGGCAGTGACTCGTATGACTCGAAGGTCGGCAGTTGTAAAATAGAGCGAATGGTGTTGGCAATTATTATTATAGATTGGGTACCATTGTCAATAAAACCCTGGAGTTGGGAGACACCAGAGACGACTGAGTGAGTGCAGGTGAACCAGAACTCACTGAGCCATTCTGGGTTCATTTCCCCAGGAGACAAGGTAAGAGCAGGGAGGATAAAATGGTTTTTCAGAAAGTTTATCACCTCCGCATACTCAGGTTTTGTACAGGTTACATTTCCCAAGTAGTTAGATTTGAGAACTGTAACGACAAGGTTCTCGCTGACCGCAGAGGCTCGAAGAGCTTTAATCTCTGGGGTAGGAGTGTAGGAATTATTGAAAAATTTAGTCCTTGCCATTTTTGAAAATAGAGTAGAAAGTTGAAAAGGTTAGAAATTTGCAGAGAAAAAGATGAAGAAGATGAAGTTTAAAAAGTTTGAGAGCGTAAAGAATGAAACGGTGGGGGTTTTGCTGCTTATATACGGTCGCTGGTGTAAAAAATATGTGGTTATAACGAGTATGTACGTGGTCAAAAAGGTAAAAGGAATAATAAAATAAGAGTGGTTGGTGGTAGTGGAGCAGGTTGATGATGGTGAGGGGTGGTAACATTAAATGTTGATGGGAGTGGTGCGCCGGAAAAGGTATACGAGGTGTCAGAAAAAGTGTACCTTTTCGAGTTCCCATAAGATATTTTAATAAAGTATTTATGAGGAATATAAATCGTTACAAATTAAATACAAAGTATTAATTGTAAGGAATATATGTCGAAATAAATGCAGTATTAAACCGAAACTTTCGCTGATACATCATGTCTCAGCGAGATGAAAATAAGTTATATCTTAAAATAAAATAAATATTATGTTTCACATTTGATGTCGCTGAGCAAATTTCAACTTAGAATACAAATTCAATCAGCTAGTCAAGTATGTAAATCATAAGATATAATTTATTTATAGATATAAGGAATTTTCATGTGCAGTCACCAAGTATATAGTTTATTTATTATAACTATGCTAACTTATTGTTCTTGCTGATAGTATCAGTGAGAATAATAAATCAGTGAGTTAATATAAATAAATTATTTACTTAGAAACTATCAGGTTTTAATCATTCAGGTTCAGCATGCCCAACTCGCTGATGAGAAAGGTGAATCTTTTCTCATCTAAAGGTTTTGTAAAAATATCAGCGAGTTGGTAATCAGTTGGAATGAAATGTAATTCAATGTTACCTCTCATGACGTGGTCCCTGATGAAATGATATCTGACATCAATGTGTTTTGTCCTTGAGTGCATCACAGGATTGTTGGCTATGGCAATAGCACTTTGACTGTCACAATAAATTGGAACATTTTCAAAGTCAAAGCCATAGTCAGCGAGCTGATTTCTCATCCACAGAATTTGAGCAGTGCAGGCTCCAGCAGCTACATATTCAGCCTCAGCAGTAGAAGTTGAGACAGAATTTTATTTCTTGCTTGACCAGCTTACTAGCTTTTCGCCAAGAAACTGACAGCTACCAGAGGTGCTTTTTCTGTCCATCTTGCATCCGGCATGATCAGAATCTGAATATCCTTTCAGTGAGAAATCTGAACCATATGGGTACCAGAGACCAAGATTTGGTGTACCCTTCAGATATCTGAATATTCTTTTGACAGCGAGCAAGTGGGATTCCTTTGGATCAGCTTGATATCTAGCACAGAGACAAGTGGAAAACATAATGTCTGGTCTACTAGCAGTTAAATACAGCAGTGACCCGATCATTCCTCTGTAAGCAGTGATGTTTACAGATTTACCATCAGGATCAGCATGTAATTTGACTGCAGATGACATTGGTGTAGCAAGGGATGAGCAGTTGGTGAATTCAAATTTCTTTAATAAATCTTTAACATATTTTCCTTGATTTATGAAAATGCCAGTGTTGGTTTGCTTTATTTGCAGACCAAGGAAAAATGTTAGTTCACCCATCATGCTCATCTCATAACTTTCAGTCATAAGATTACTGAACTCCTTGCACATGTCATTGTTAGTAGACCCAAAAATGATATCATCAACATAAATTTGGACTAATATAACATCTCTCTTATCCTTTTTAATAAAAAGTGTGCTGTCAATCTTACCTCTGACATACCCACTGTTAGTTAAGAAGGTAGAAAGAGTGTCATACCAAGCTCTGGGAGCTTGTTTTAGTCCATATAAAGCTTTATCCAGTTTATATACATAACCTGGATGCTTGGGATCAGTGAATCCGGGTGGTTGCTTCACATACACTTCTTCCTGCAGCTTGCCATTTAAGAAGGCACTTTTCACATCCATTTGATATACTTTGAACTTCTTGTGAGCTGCATATGCTAAAAACAACCTGATTGCCTCAAGCCTAGCAACTGGTGCAAAGGTTTCATCATAATCAATTCCTTCTTGCTGACAATAACCTTGTGCAACCAGTCTGGCCTTATTTCTTATAACAACACCATCAGCATCCATCTTGTTTCTGAACACCCATCTAGTCCCAATCACAGATTTCCCAACTACTTGAGGTACCAACTTCCACACTTTATTTCTTTCTAACTGAGATAGCTCATCTTGCATGGCAGCTATCCAGTGATGATCAGTGAGTGCCTCATCAATTTTCTTGGGCTCAATCAGTGACACAAAGCTTACAAACAAACAAAAGTTAGCAGATGCTGATCTGGTCTGGACTTTGGACTGAGGATCACCAATAATCAGTTGATTATTAATATGTCTAGTCCATTTAGTCACTCGCTGAGGTTCAGCAGTGACTTGATTATTCAAAGGTGATCCACCAGACACATCAGCATTAGAAGCAATGTTCAAGCTTTGATTTTGAGAATGAGTGTTATTGTTTTGATGCAAATGATGAGATGATGATGGGATATCAGTAGGCAAAGATGAAGTTCCTGAATTATTCTTAGCTAAAGTAGAGCCAGAAGTATCTTCAGGGACATCATCTTCCCTTTCAGAATCTGATGGATGAACCTCATGCTTGTCATCACTGATTGAATTAAAAATAAGGTTTTCATAATCTTTTGGATCAGTGAGTGATTCATCATAGGATTCATCAAAGGTAACATCCATTGATTCCTCAATACATTCCCTTCTTTTATTGTAAACTCTGAAGGCTTTTGAAATGATTGAGTAACCCACAAATGTACCTTCATCAGCTTTGGGATCAAACTTTCCTAAGTGATCTCTTTTGTTTAAGACATAGCAGGTACTGCCAAAAACATGAAGAAAACTTATGTCAGGTTTTCTCCCCCTTAACACCTCATAGGCTGTCTTTTCATGTCTCTTGACAATCAGAGACCTATTCTGAGTGTAGCAGGCAGTGTTAACTGCTTCAGCCCAGAAGTGGGTCGTATGACCAGCATCTATGAGCATTGACCTTGCTGATTCAATCAAGGTTCTATTTCTCCTCTCTGCAACACCATTTTGTTGAGGTGTTCTTGGTGCAGAGAAGTTTTGAGAAATACCTTTTGAACCACAGAAACTTTCAAGATCAATGTTTCTGAATTCAGTGCCATTATCACATCTTAAATGTTTAACTGAGCAATCATTTAAGTTTTCCATCTTTTTGATAAAGGATATAATTTCCTGTGTTGCATCACTTTTGGCTTTGAGGAAGAATACCCAAGTATATCTGGAATATTCATCCACAATTACCAAGCAATACCTTTTACCACCAAGACTGGGAGAACTCACTGGACCAAATAGATCCATATGCATCAGTTGAAAGCATTCTGTCACTGAAGATGTTTGCTTGCTTTTGAAAGAAGAGCTGTGATGCTTTCCCTTTTCACATGCTGAACAAAGCTTGTCTTTGTCAAAGGTAAGCTTTGGAAGACCATTTACCAAGCTATGCTTGCTGATGGCTTTGAAGTTCAGGTGAGAAAGTCGCTTATGCCATAACCATTTTTCTTCTGAAACAGTTCTGGAATAAAAGCATGTTCCTGATTGTGCTGAGTCCATATTGACTACATATGTATTTCCTTTCCTTTGAGCACCCAGGACAGCACTTCCATTTTTGTTGTAAACAACTCCAGCTTCATGATCAAATAGCACTTTATTCTTGGCATCGCAGAACTGACTGATGCTTAATAGATTATGCTTCAGTCCTTCAACATATGCCACCCTCTTAAACATCACATTTCCATTGGTCAAGACCCCATACCCTCTGGTCTTACCAATGTTGTTATCACCAAATACTACATCAGGACCTCTTTCATCCTGGTAGTCGCTGAGCAGGGACTTACATCCGGTCATATGTCTGGAACAACCACTGTCCAGATACCAGATTGTTTCTCTAAGAATGCCCTACATCAGAAGTAAATTGTTAGTTCAATTTATGAACCCATCCTGAGATGGGTTCATGGTGGATAAGCCCTTAACTTGGCTTCCACTGACCAGCAAAGCATTTGACTCACTGCTGGTGGTTGGTTGGACACAAACTTGTACTGATGAACAATCTGTTGACACATGTTGTCTATTTCCACACTTATAGCATTTTTTATTTGTGGCTTTAGATTTCTTTTGCTCAACATGCTTATTTGATTGAGATTTGAAAGAATTCAGACTTAATGTATCAGTTTGTTTCTTTAACTCCAAGTCGCTGATGATAAGATCATCAGTCACTGGAGTGTCAGAACTGAGGTTGCTGAGTAACTTTTGATCAGTAGTACTGATGGGAACTGGATTAATTGTTGACTCATTTATGCTCAAGTCTTTCAGTTCATCAATACTTGCAGTTATCTCACAGTTGTCAGTGACCAGCGAGCTTTTAACAAAGTGATTTGGTTTAGGCTCGCTGAAGACTGACATTGGTTCAAAGACAAAGTTTGAAAAAGATTGATTTGGCTTGAATATTTGATCAATGCTTGTGGCATCAGCTAGTGAAGCAGCAGTGTCATAATCACCTCCCAAGATAGCTTTAACTTGTTTTGGAATTTGATTATTGATACACTGGCTTACATTTAATCCAGATTTGCACCATGACTTTATAACTTCATTGAGTTGAGAAAATTTGGTTTCAAAACTTATTTTCTCTTGACTGCACATTTGATTTGCATGTATTTGTGCATCAAGTTCTAGTTTTAGATTCTTCATTTTCAACAAATTTTCTTCTTGAAGTTTAAGTTTAGATGTTAAGTCACTGATCATGTATTCTTGCCTTTTTTGAATATCATGGGCATTTGATAGATCAACTATTAAAGTCTCAAAGATATTCTCCTTTTCAGTAACTGAAGCTGTTTTAAAACAATGTACCTTGTAGAGAGTTTCTGGATCCCATCCGGATGCTGAACATTTCTTAGCTACTTCTTTGATGTTATCATGGAAGTCAGCATCATCAGCCATGAGGCAGTAATCTCTATCTAAGCAGATCATAGCTTCTTCTTCATCAGATGATGAGGTTGAGTCGGAGTCGCTGATGGATCCTTCTTCAGCGACAAACCCTTTTCCCTTCTTCTTGCCAAATTTGGACATAGCTTTCAGCTTCTTGTATTTTGACTTGTACTTGTTGTATTTGTCATCTCTGAAGCTGAGCCTTTGTTCAGGGAGAGGATTGACAGCTTTGGATCTACAGTCAACTGCAAAGTGACCAGGTTTGCCACACTTGTAGCAGTCACCTTTTGACTTTGAGAGGTCACTAGATGTTGCACCAGTAAATTTGTTGAACCTAGTGTTCTTTCTGAAATTTGCAACCATCATAGCCATATCTCTTTCCAGCTTCTCCAGTCCTTCTTCATAGCTGACTTCAGACTTGCTGTCAGCAACACAACCTTCCTCATCTGCAATTAGTGACTTTGAACTCATCTGGGTGATCTTAACTTTCTGCCTTTGATCAATCTCTTCTAACTCAGCTACAAGGGCATTAGAAATCTTTTGACTTCCAAGTGCAGCACGAATGTGCTCACTTTGATCAGCCTGTTTTTCAGATTGTTCCCAGTTTAATAATATACCATAAACTTGAGTTAGATTGAGAGAAGTATAATCATTACGTTGTCGAGTACATGTTGCAATGGTACCCCAAATTTTTCTAGGCAGTAATTCTAGAAATTTTTCAACAACAAATCTTTGGTCTTTACCTATATTAGCCTTTTCCATTTTATTTATTAAAGCTTGATATCTAGTATAGGTGGAGGCCAGTGATTCGTTGGGTTCCATGGCAAACAGTTCATACTGACGAGTCAGATTTACTTCTCTACAGCGAATGATGTCAGGGGTTCCAATATAGATATTTCTTAGAGTGTCCCACATGTTTTTCGCTGTACTGCACAATCTAATAGACTCAAACACTTCATCAGGAAGTGACATGCTTATGTATATTTTAGCTTGTTTATCCAGCCTAACCATACGCCTATCCTCATCTGTCCATTGTTCCTCCCTCTTAGGCATAACCATTTCTGGTAGTGCAGGAGTGGTTGCAGTGGCTGCAACAGCAGGAATAATGACAGTAGGAGTGTGAGGACCATCAGTTATTATAGAACAAAGACGATCATCAACAAGGTCTAAGAACATCATCATCTTGGACATCCAGGTTTCAATTCTTGATGGGTCAAATGCTGGGGGTTTTGTAGTGGAGCCATTTCCCTTCTGGTACTCAGAATCAACACAACTGTATTTAACGGATTCCATTGCAGATCTGGTTAAATTATATTTTAAACCAACTCCGCTCTGATACCAATTGTGAGTCCCTAATCACTATTATATTAGTGATTGTGAATCGTTAACAGTGAGTTAATTGTAGAAGGGGGGGTTGAATACAATTAAAAACTTTTCTTTTCTTTTGTAATGTATTATATTTGCTTAACAAGTTTTTAATCGTATTAAGGTAACAACAATATGAACACAAGTATGTATATGAGATAAACAGTTCAGTTGCTGATACACATGTAGCTGAAAGACAAATTCTATTATTGATAAAATTTATCTATTGTTGATTTGCGGAACAGATTAGCCAAAGCTAATCTAAATCAAACAATACAGCTAGTACAAAGAGATGAGCAGTAGTGGACAAACACGCTAACTGCTCACTCACTGAGATAAGCTAGTAGTGGACAAACACGCTACTAGTTATCTCGCTGGTGTTTACTTGTATTTTAGACAAACTAGTCACTGACAAACAAGTGACAATACAAGTAATCGACACAAAATGAAGTACAACATACAACGCTATTTATAGACACTGAAATCCTTGATTTCCGGATCTGATGGACACGTGTCGCTGCTTGATTGGAGAGGTAGTTGAGATGTGATATATCATGGCACGACATTCTGTCTTGGGAAATATCACCTTGTACTATGGACCAATCAAAAGCTTCCACGTTACTCTTTTCAAGTTACGAGGAATACGTGCTGCGCCGTAGTAACGCCGAATGTTGACTTCTTATTTAATGCGGCATTTAATGCTGCAGTCGCTGATAGAGACAACAGTTCTCCTCATTCTCGATGCGAGCTAACATGCTCTAAAGAATGACTTGGATAGCTAATCTTCAGCGACTTCTTTTATTCAGCAGATGAAAGAACTCAAGAAGACTTGGAGACTCTCGCTGATAGATGAGTATCAGCGACACACATAGTTGAGTCTTTGATCTTTATAAATTCTTCTTCTACTGGTCTAAGATACAATCAGCGACAATAAAACCTTCAGCAACACTATCTTCAACTTGAATCACTCTTCATGTACAGAGAGTAATACTCTCGCTGACAGTGATCAGCGATACACAGAGTCGAGCATCATTCTCTTTCAGTAACTCAGAGTGAGAGAAGATCAGCGAACATAAACTTCAGCAACAGGAGCTTGACTTGAAACATTTCTTCATAGAGAGATCTTCAGTAGGTGGGTCAGAGACTTGAGACAATAAGGCACCATCAGTGACTTTGCTTATCAGCGACTGATGACTTTAATGATTCTGTTTGTAGACATTATCTAAGTCTCCCCTTAATCATTGAGATCAGCGACTGACGATCAGTGACTCAACATTATGTCACTGTAATCTGCATTTCATCATATGCACACAAGATTCTTAGCTGTTTCCCAATCAACAAGAGTGTCCATGATATATGAGTGAGAACTGGAAGATAATGAATTGTTGTAACTAAAAAAATTACTTACTAGACGAGTTAAAATAAACATTGATGATCGATAGAGTTGGTTCTATCGTTTCAACTCCATTGTCATTAAGCTAATACTATTGGCAACATTCGAAATTTAGCAAGTGACCTGGAACTGTCATTTAAAAACAACAAATACGTTATAACACAAGTTTAGTTAGTACTTAGTAGTAACAACATTAACCTAATAAAAGTTAAGAACAACACTAAACCATAATAATCACCCAATAATATATATAGAAACATACCTTAATTTGCTGTAATGGATTTAGGTTAAATGTAACTATTTCAGCTTTTATGTACAAGACTGCCATAGTGAGTACACAATTAGCCCAGCAGCCTATATCAACTAATTAAGACTCAAATTCTCCAATTAAAAGTTCAGGGATTCAGGAGATGATGGACCAGTACTTGCCGTTTCTTGTTCTACAAATTTTTTTCAATTCTTTGGAAGGTTGTCACCTCCAAACGTGAAAGTGAAGGGAGTAACGTCTCTGGCAGATATCTTAGCTTCGGGCGGCTGAGTAAGCAACAAGAAGATTTGATACAATAGTGCGCCTAATGAATGAAGAAATTGTGCGTTTCCAAGATCAAAAAACACATGATATGGGTGTGGCTTTCCATGAATTTGCTAAGGGCCAAACACGTTTAGCCAATGCTATAGCTGATGCTTGGCGAAGTCTGCTTCCAAAACTCGATTCTCTTTCTGTCTCATAACAGTGATTTAAACTCCAACACGTTTGATATCTCAGAACGGTATTGCCCATCTTTCGCTCGGTTATCCATTCTATTTGGTTGTTTTCACTGTCTGTATCTTCTCATCCATCATGTTTGATATCTTCTGTCGTGTAAATGGAACATTTTATAGATTGTCATATGCTTGGTACTTCATTGAATTCATTCCTTCAAATTTTGCTGCCTATTGTCAATACATACATCAGCATCAACATTTGAGCATATCTGTGATGAAAACTTTTTCTTTCATCCTGCTGTAAGGTTTGTAATAGGTGTTTGGACATATATGCGTTTCGAAAGTGATCGCGTAATAGAGCCATAGAGGAATTAAGTAATTAATTGTAATTGAACAGTTTCTAGATTTACATTGGTTCTGTGTGTTCTTGTGGTTTGAAGTTGTATGCTGATTGTCCAAGTGTTGTCAACTTATATCCAATGAATTATTGTATAGGCATGTCAGCATATGTCATCTTACATGTACATTCTTATCTGAAGTAACAATCAAAAATGTTCAAAGATCCAATAACTGAATCTTGGTTCTAACCGGGGGCGGAGACAGGGCGGGGGCAGCGTAGGCAGTCACCCCACAAGAATTTTAAATTACGTAAAAAAGATTTCTTTTTAAAGATATTAATCACATTTACAAAAGCAATAAAAAAAATTATTTCGCCCCCTCTACTTAAATTTCCTGGCTCCGCCCCTGAATCTAACACAATTCTGGTAAACACAGGACTACTCTGAAACCAACATACCAACCCGTCCCAAGTGATGCACAGTCTGTCTCATGCTTAGAATTCTGACGATTCTGCACATCTTAATCTCCATATTATATGATTTTCGTGGAAGAAATGGTATGGTTCTATTTTTATATCATACTAATCACATTTCAATTATTAAAACATTTTACATGCACTGGTCACTAGTATTCCATTAATAATGTGTAAATGTGAATGTTGTTGATAGATATACATAGGTACAATCTTTGTCTCTGTAAAACTGTAAATTTTAAAGAAGACAAAGTAAATCAAGTTGGTCTGTTAGGTGTATTTGAATGTACATTTCGGTAGCCATTACATGATGTTTTTTACACATACCAAAATCACATCTAGGTTGTTAAAACTACAAAATGCTTGTACAAGTCAATGGGATCTGAGCCTAGGAAAACCCACAACCACCATGGATTTGATATACAATAATGAATTCCATTGGGACCAACCATTGAAAATATAGATGAACTACTATCTATAAGTATGCAATCATCAATACGGTTAAGTACAACTACTACGAATAAAACAAACAATCATAAAAGTACTACAATTAAAAGAGGGAAATAGGCAATGTAGTTAAACTTATAACATCTTGGAACACCATTCAGAAATCATACGAATCAGAATATCCATCTACATCATAGCTACAGCCTTCACTTCACGATGTATGGACCATATGAAAATTTTGGATATCTCAGTCTGGAAACGAAATCATCATTTGGTTGCTTTTATGATCTTCACCTCATATCTTTATGATAAATTTATGTCACTGTTACCTGCATTAATTTCATCATATATAAACAAGCTCCTAAGTTATTCCCCAATCAACAAAAGTGTCCATGATAAATGAGATAAATATGAGGAGTGCAAGAAGTAAATTACAGGAACATACAAGTTAGTACAAACCTTATTAATTCTACTCCATCATCATCAAGAAATATTATTCCTTGTGAAGTGACTTCAAAAGAGAACGGGTAAGGAGGCAACATTGGAAATTCAGCAAGTGACCTGGAAATGTTCAATCAAAAACAGCAAGTAAGTTTCAACACAAGTTTAACACTAACAGCATGCGATTATAAAAATGCATCTCCAATGATAAAAAGGTTTTCAGTAAGGGAGTCAAATGAATATATATCGGCTAAAAAGCTTTACACCAAAACAAAAAAAGGTTTTCGCCCAATGAAGAAAACCTTTTCAAAAGCTTTATTGCGCAAAAAAGTTTTAGAAAATGCCTTTGTATCACATGATTACCTTGCAAACAAGTATTGATCAAACACCCTAACCGTACATGAATGAAAACAAAACTTAGAGTTAAGTGATAGGAATGGTTCACAAACATAGAATTAGGATACGTATCGTAACTCAAATTAACGTTGTGTTCGTGTTGAAAAGACATTAATTTTAGGTTAAATATATACCTTAATGTGCTGAAGGCCCGGTAGATGATTAGCCCAGCCCATATTTCCTTTTTTTTTATTCCTCCATAATGAAATGAAGGTGAGGGATCTGGGAGATGATGGGCCAGTACTTTCCTTTTCTTCTTCTACACCTTTTCCTCAATTCTGGGGAAGGGTTAATCACCGTCAAACGTGAAAGTGAAGGGAGTAGCGTCTCTGGCAGATCTCTCAGCTTCCGACATCTGCTAATCGTAAGTTCCTCAAGGCAGGTGAGGTGCTCCATGCCTTTTCTAACGGATTCCTCTTCATATCCCCTCCCTCCTCCTCTTCTGCCTTTGCTGCAAATCTCACCACTCCTGACTTATTATAACCATGTAATATTAGTCTAACAAGTGAGGATGGGAAATGTTGAATCCCCCACTCCGGCATTCCCTTCTTTAACCCTCCTATTGCTAGCCTTCTTAGATTAGGAGGCCACAACCCACTAGGAAATGAGTCTTCCATACTTGGACAATCAACTATCCACATGTCTTCGAAAGATGTGAGACTTTACAAGTGATCATGTGGAATTGACTTTAGATTCTTGCAATTATCTATCCAAAGAGATCTTAGGCATAGAAGCGGAAGAAATCCATAACCTTTTTCTGGAATGCATTCTATGTTCTCACAATTACGAATACTCAATTCAGTGAGATGAACTAAGCAACCTTCAGGTAACAACCTCACATTTGATATCTTATCAAGTCTAAGAGTTCCAAGTGATGACAAGAAGTTGCTGAAAACCCATTTCACCTCCAGATTATCACAGTACCGCATCTCAAAAACCTGCAAAGTAGATGGGGGGTTGTCCAATGGTGGGAAGGTCAAGGATGTCACTGAATTACAATAGTCTATATTCAACTTCTCGATACTCTCTGGACAGTTGTAAGTCTCCAATTTTGGACAATTGTAAATATTTACTTCTCTAATCACATTTCCCCCCACCAATGACAACAGATTTGCACACTCACTCACTTTCAAGGTCTGTAAACTAACTGTTGGTGGGAAGGTCAAGGATGTCACTGATTCACAACCATCTATACACAACTTCTCGATACTATTTGGACAGTCGTAACCCTCCAATTTTGGACAGCTCCTAATTTCCACTTCTCTAATAGATCCCATGCCGCTAAACACCAAATTCACCTTTCTCTCTACCAATGACACCATATTTACACTCACTCACAACCAAAGTCTGCAAACTCACCAGAATGTCACATGCCTCCGCTCCTAATTCACACAGGTAAGTGAGGTCATCACAGTTCGAAATGATTAGATATTCAACTGCCTTAAGATGCTCTAACACTTCTCTGTATAACACAGTAAGTCCTTTAATATTTCTCATTCTCAATCGGATAATTGACGAAGACACAACAACCATGCTTCTTAACACTGCCACCGAACATCCTTGTACATGTAAAACCTGAAGTGACGGTATCAAGTCAACTGTGACTACATCCAGTTTAGGACAGTTTTCTATAGAAATGTCACGAAGACAAGGAAACAATCCAACTATTCCATCTTTGTCAACGCCACTAGTTGACCATTCCTCCCAGCCCTGCATATTTCTGAAACTCAAAACTTCAAGTGCTGGAAATGCAATACCATTGCAACTATCAGCGTATCCAAGTAACTCTGGACCAATTCTTTTCAACCCATTCATGCTTTCAACAGACAACTTCTTAAGTAACGGTAGATGTCCAAGTGTCGGTACACTTGTACAACTTCGACAGCCACGTAAGGTAAGCTCGGTTAAGCAAACATATGAGGCATTCCCGATCCAACTAGGAAATTTTGTACCCATGTAGTACAAAATCTTGAGGCTTATCAGCTGAACACCCGGCCTTAGCCCTTCAAGTACTTCATACTCCACTCTTTCATTCCAAGTATCATCAGAGACATCGTCACTCCAAGCCAAGTCCAAAACACTAATACCTTCCTTTTGCTTCAAGTTGGCTTCATTTGCATGTGATGCATTTATAACTTTATGTAGTCCTTTAATGGAAAGCTGACCTTGAAGATGCAATAGGTATTTAAGATCGGAGAGTTTGAACCCACTAGCTCCTCCAATAATTACTTTGGATAGAGTTTGTAGACTCGTCAACCCACTGATGCCTACAGGTGTCTCATTTAACTTTGGAGTATCGCTAATGTCAAGATGTCGCAAGTTAACTAACTTTACAAAACTGTGTGGTAAGTTGGATAACTGATGACAACCGGACAATAACAAGCTTTGAAGATTGTAAAGGTGGCCGATTTGTTCGGGTAAACATGTGATGTTAGTGTGAGAAAAATTGAGGTACCTCAAGTGTTTGAGACTACCAATGGATTGTGGTACCTCAGTCATTGAATAATGCGCTAGGTTTAGCACCCTTAAGAACGTAAGCTTAGGAAGTAATTTGAAAAGCACCTTGTTTGATAAGTCAAAATTTCCCCAACGAATATCCATAACTGACATCGCTAAGAAAGTTCGCAAGCGCCTAGCTCTTTCTAATGCCTTGAACTTTTTATACACTTCATATTTTTCACGAATAAATGAAAAGTGGCGGAACTTCTCCAAAACATTCTTTTTGTCGTCAAAATTCATCTTTTCACCCACCATAAAAAAGAACTCTCCTGCAACACTCGCTGCCAAGTCATTTATGAGGTCGTGCATTGTATATAACAGTTTATCATCAGTTGATCGTTGAAAGAATGACTTTGACTCTAGCTCATTGAAGCAATCTCGGCCTATACTCTCCATTTCTTTGCTTCCAGTTGTCTTATTCAGGAACCCTTCTGCCATCCACAGTAGGACTAACTCATCCCTCTTGAAGCAGTAATCCTTAGGAAATAAGCAACAATATGCAAACATACGCTTCAAATGTGGAGGGAGATAGTTGTAGCTTACTTTTAAAGCTGGAAGAATGTCGTTTTCAACAGGTAAATTCCATATTTCAATATTTAACAAGTTCACCCAGTCTTCCTCCTCTGTTTTTCCTTTAAGCGCCCTTCCAAGTAATTTCAAAGCCAAAGGCAATCTGTCACATTTCTTGACAATACCTTCACCGTGCAACATGAGTCTTGGATGTGAATTGAAGTTCTGTTTATCTAACGCATGTTGAGCAAGCAAAGATAGTGCTTCCTCATTCGATAAAACCTCCAGAGGGTAAGCTTGAGTAGAGTCCATTACTGATGCGACTGTATTCTTCCGTGTTGTCACAACGATTTTACTTCCAGGGGGCCCTGTAGCGAAAGGCTGTTGGAGGAGTTCCCAGTCTGTGTATTTTTCGTTCCAGACATCGTCTAGAACAATTAAGAACCTTTTCTTTGAAAGTTTCTCTGAAAGGGCCACTTGAAGCTGATTTAGAGTTTTAAATTTTCCGTCATCCCCACTTACATCTTTGTATATAGCATTGCTGATCTTCTCTACATCGAACACATCAGAGACACAAACCCATGATCTGAGATCGAAGTGATCCTTGACTTTCTTTTCATTGTACAAAATTTGGGCAAGAGTGGTTTTGCCAATTCCACCAAGACCAACAATAGACATGATACTGAAATTCTGATTACATGATCCATCCTCCAACAACTTCTCTAGCAGTGCCTCTTTGTCCCCTTCCCTTCCTACAATTTTGGATGTATCAACCAGCGAAGTTGTCTCAGGTTGCAGACGTGTTGTAACTGAGCTTTCAACCTTGCTAATTAAACCCAGAATCTTTGTTTCCTCAACAATAGCATGCAATTTGGATGTAATCTTATCTAGCTTAGAAACCATCTTACGACCATATTTAATAGCATTGTATTTGTTTGGAATGAGCTTCAATACCTTACTAGTGCTGGCATGAGATTGACGATTAAACTGTTGACGCATAGCTTCCGTGGTCAAATCATCGAGTACATCGTCTATATCATAAGCCAACTGATGAAGTTTGTTCAGCCATAACTGAATAGCACCGTCTCTTAAGTGCTTCTGGCCTGCATCAACAAGCACAGCTTGGATTTGGTTCAAAGTGCTGGTCCATTTTTCCAGCTCAGAATAGATTCCTACAGATCGAGCCAGCCTGATCAATTCACCAGAAGCCAGTTTGTCAAACAAAACATTGAGGAATGCTCCAAGAAAGACTTCACCAATAGCCATTGGATTAATTTTGAAAAAGAAAGGTTGTTTGTTTCTGATTCTCAGGTGGTTTGATTTCAAAGTAAATTTAATGCTAGCTTGATTGGTAATATGAAGATGAAAAGGAATTGGGATGAGAAGAGTCAACTTTAAGTCTTGGTCTTTTGGATAAGTCTTTATGTCCATAGCTGTCTTCCACTTGTAAGTTGTTACGTACCTATTAACCAACAGTTTCAAGATTTACTAAAAAAAACTGATTTAAGTAAAGAGAGTAATCAAGCTTAACATAATTCAGGATGGAAAAGCATTTGACGTAGCTTTAGGTAGGTTATCTTTGATACCATAATCTTCTAACTAAAATAGATTCTTAATATCACCATTTAATCATATGTACAAAAATATCTAATGAAGTAAAATGAACATAACGACATTACCTAAAACACAACACAAAATGTTTTATTACTCTATCTATCTACTAAAATACCAAAGTCATTCTTAAGTTATATATGGTTATTTTAACTGTAACGAAAAAACACTCTTGTTTTGTTACATACCAGATTTTCTAATCCGTGAACGCAATCTATAAATTATACTTTTAAATGAATAAATTTGTAAACTAATATAAAAAATCTATAAATTATACTTTAAAATTTTTTAAATGAATAAATTTGTAAACTAATATAAAAATGTAAAAGCCAATGTATTGATATTATAGTTGTATTATATTATATTATATTATATTTATATATAGAGATAGAGATGTTGGATCTATGGTTTTTTATAATTTCACAAATATAAAGAGAATCGATTAACGGTTACGCATAACTCGTATTTTTTAATCATCTAAACTGTCTAACATTAAAATTCCCTGCCATATCAACTATTTATGTCAACTTTGATTATACTTACTCTTGCTTATTAAGTGTTTTTATGCATAGCTCAATTGTTCTTTATGCTTACTAAATATACTACTATGTTATTTCTTGACATTTCTTTGTGCATCAATTATGAGTACGGAAACTATATTGTATCTGGCATAAACTTTTGTTTTTTTGATTTAAATGATTTATGAGGTTTTATGCATTAGACACATGCTTTTTCTTGTATCTGTCATAAAATTAAAATGGAAGTTCCTAAAATTAGGTTGTAAGAAGGGTAATAACTAGTAAGTAATGTTGTTTTTCCACAAATAATTTGTTTTAGTAGCTTGGTTGCAATCGGTATCAAACTTATTGCTGAAAACTGACTAATATATAATCATTATGTTTATCAAATATTAAAAAATGCTTATTATTGTTAGAATGTAACTGTATTCCAATGGTATGCAGCTAAAAGCTGATGGCAAGTGTTAAAAAAGTAATTGTTGTATAACAGCTAGCTTAATAATAGGCATAATCACAGTTGTATTATTATTGTACTTTAATTACCTTCCTAGAATAGGATATGTACTCTGTACAAATCAGCCCTATTTCTCAATGAATAAAATACAGAAAATATCAATCAGTTATTTTATTTCATGGTATCAGAGCCTAAATGGCCTGAACCTTCCGGAGCCACCTCTGTCGGAACCCTAATCCAACATTATCATAATCTGAATCCCGTTGATCTCTTGTCTTTGTCTCCTGAATCATAGTAAACTGCCCTCTGGTTTCCTTTTTATCCTTACCAGCCTTCATCATTATAGCCGCCGTCAAAACTTCGCCAGAACCCTAGACCCAGCGATTCTCCTGCTTAAACCCTAGATACTTGTTCTATCTAATAATTGCTGCTGATTTTCTGCTGATTTATTACTGAAGTCAGTAACTAAAACCTGATTTTGGGTTGACTGTTCTGCCGGAACAATAGCCATCATTATTTCTGCTGCTGGTATTCAAAACCGACACAACTGGTACCTATTTCCTTGTTATTCGAAAATACCTGTTGTAGACCAGTAAGTCTGTAAGAAAAATATTGTGACCGGAGAATCAAAGTCCAGTGTTGATAGTATTCTTGGAATAATCAATTACTCCAGTGTTCTTAAAATACCCGTCGAACTCAATTCCACGAATTGGGCTCAGTGGAGCATGTTTGTTCAAACAGGTCTTGAAAGTTTGGATAAAGATGCCTACTTGAGTCAAGATCCTCCAAACCCTAAAACTCGGGAATGCAATGGAACCACAGGTTTTAAGTATTGCACAACTATACTACAACAAAGAAGATGTGGGAACATTTACAGTCCTCTTTCTCAGCAAAGGACTCGTTGTCCCATATATATTCTGTGTTTGGATCTTATTTTAGATTTGAGCAAGGTGACTCGGATCTTAGTGAGTATTATACCAAGCTGTCAAAGCTTGCTGATGAGTTACGTGTTCTTTTTCCTGTCATGCCGGATGTCAAACTTCAGGAGGAGCGGTTAGCAAAAATGGATGTGATGACCTTTATTTTAGGTTTATCACCGAAGTACTCTAGTGCTCGTCCCCTGCTTTTGAGTCATTCAGCTTCTCTGTCTCTAGCCTCGACATATAATCTGGTCAGAGAAATGTATTCAAACAACTCTGTTGGATAATCATCTGTTACCGACACGTCTGCTTTGGTCACCACTGCTGCAAGGAATTCGAGCAAAGGAGGAAATAGGAAGAATGATTCCAACAAGAAAATTCAGTGTCACTATTGCAAGGAATACGGACACACTAAGTACAATTGCCCGAATCGACCACCTAGATCTCATCCACCTCAACGTCTACCTCGTGCTCAGGTTGCATCAACCGACGAGGAAGATATCTATCAAACTCAACATGAAGCTTCTAGACAGGTAGCATCCACTCCACATGCTAATACAGCATATTCAGGTATGTCTTCAACCTGTTTCTCTGCTAGCTCATCATCCTGGATAATTGATTCGGGTGCCACAGATCATATGACTGGGAACAAAGAACTTATATCCAATCTGAACACAAATATAACACACAATCTAGTTAAACTTGCTAATGGCTCATCATGTCCAATTATTGGTGTGGGATCCAATAGAAATCTCCCAAACCTAAACTTATCATCTGTTCTTTATGTACCCAGTTTTCCAGAGAGCCTGATATCTGTTAGTAAGATTACAAATGAACACAACTGTTATGCAACTTTCTTTCCTACACATTGTTTTTTTCAGGAACTGGGGACGAACCGGTTGATTGGCACAGGTTTTGAATCTCAGGGTCTCTATCGCTTATCTACATTGAAGTCTCCATCAGCAAACCTATGTAATCATTCAAGCATTCGAGAAGCTCATTGTCGGTTGGGGCATCCTTCATTACCTGTGTTGAAGCAACTAAGACCCGACTTTTCATATGTTCATGAATTTATTTGGAGTCTTGTCAATAAGGAAAGCACACTCGTCGTCCCTATCCCCCTAGAGAGTCTAGTTAAGTCAGTAGTTTATTTCAGTTAATTCACTCCGATGTTTGGGGACCTTGTCCAGTGACTTCAATCAATGGTTTTAAGTACTTTATTACTTTTGTTGATAATTATTCTTGAGCAACTTGGCTTTACTTATTTAAATCACGCAATGAAATATTTTATATTTATCGTGATTTTTACGCTTATGTTAAAACTCAATTTGATGTTTCCATTAAAACAGTACAATCTGACTACGCGAAAGAGTATTTCTTTTCTGATTTTAACAGTTTTTTGTCCGAACATGGTGTTATACATGAGTCATCATGTGCATATACACCTCAACAAAATGGTATTGCTGAACGTAAGAACCGCCATTTGTTGGATGTTGCTCGCACTATGATGATTCATTATAATGTTCCACAACGATTTTGGGGTGATGCAGTGCTTACAGCAAGTTGCTTAATCAACCGCATGCTGTCTTCTGTCCTTGAAAAAATACCATTTTCGATTCTGTTTCCTAATGGTACTCTTTTTCCATTACCAGCACAAACAAAACAGCTCCCGACTCCGACTACACCGAGAGATACCCCGATACACAAAAGTGTATGTCAGGCAGCGTCATAGACAAGCTCAAGCTACAGAGACCCAAGAGAACTCACCTGTGTATCATGACTCCGGTAACTCTTCTGTTCCACCTTCTACATCTAAACCTGCACCCGACTCTGAACCACAATCTATACCTGCCCCTTACCATGAACCACAATCTGATCCTGCACCACCTCACCCTGAACCACAATCTACACATATACCTGACTCTGAGCCAGTACCTGATACACTACACCATACAGAAACTTATGACCCACCTGGTGCTCCTTATCCTGATATTCCAATTGCCTTTCGAAAAGGCACAAGAAATTATACCAGATATCCTATCCAAAATCATCTTGCATACTCTCATCTGTCACATGAGTCCCGTGCTTACACAACTGCATTGATAGCCACTCTGTTCCCAGAAATATAACTGAGGCACTTAATCACTCTAGATGGTTTAAAGCAATGCAAGAGGAGATGGATGCCCTACAGAGGAATCATACTTGGGAATTGGTACAACTTCCTCATGGAAAGCGTAAGATTGGTTGTAAATGGGTGTTTAGTGAAACTTAATCCTGACGGTTCACTGCATCGACTGAAAGCCCGATTTGTTGCAAAAGGATATTCTTAGGCATATGGGATTGACTATGACGAGACATTCTCCCCAGTCGCTAAAATTCCATCTGTTCGGATATGTATAGCTTTAGCTGCCATTAATCACTGGCCACTCCATCAGTTGGATGTCAAGAATGCTTTTTTGAATGACATTCTTGAGGAGGAGGTATACATGGAGCAGCCACCGGGATTTACGATTAAGGAGGAGGCGTCTAAAGTATGTCGCTTGAAACGTTCATTATATGGTCTCAAGCAGTCTCCTAGAGCATGTTTGGACGACTATGTGATGTTCTTCAGAAATTTAGAATGACTCGTAGCTCTCAGGATTATACTGTGTTTTTAGACACCACCTGGGCCATCGAATCATTCTTGTAGTCTATGTGGATGATATCATCATCACAGGAGATGATAGTAGTGGTATCTCGGAATTAAAGCACTTTCTACAATCTCAGTTTGAGATTATAGATTTAGGATGTCTTCGTTACTTCCTTGGAATAGAAGTGTCCCGATCTCCACAAGGAATTCTTTTATCTCAACGGAAGTATGTCCTTGATTTACTTAATGAATGTGGGTTATTAGGGTGCAAACCAGTGGACAGCCCAATGCTTGCTTCGGGAAGACTTCTTCCTAAGGATGGAAGTCCTGTTAAAGATCCGGAACGATACAGAAGATTAGTTGGGAAGTAGAATTATTTAACGGTCACTCGACATGACATATCTTTTTCAGTAAGTATTTTAAGCCAGTTCATGTCTGATCCATATACGGGTCACTGGAATGCAGCTCTCCGTGTTTTAAGGTATCTAAAAGCTACACCAGGCTTAGGAATACTTTATTCAGATCAGGGTCATTGTCGAGTAGGTGCATTCACTGAAGAAGGAGATGGAAAAATATCCGGTTTCGGTTCTCAAATGTAGATTGGGCTAGTTGCCCTATTTCTAGGAGATCAACCACCGGGTATTGTGTATTTTTTGGTTCTAACCGGGAGCGGAGACAGGGCGGGGGCAGCGTAGGCAGTCACCCCACAAGAATTTTTTTTAAGATATTAATCACATTTACAAAAGCAATAAAAAAAAATATTTCGCCCCCTCTACTTAAATTTCCTGGCTCCGCCCCTGGTTCTAACACAATTCTGGTAAAACACAGGACTACTCTGAAACCAACATACCAACCCGTCCCAAGTGATGCACAGTCTGTCTCATGCTTAGAATTCTGACGATTCTGCACATCTTAATCTCCATATTATATGATTTTCGTGGAAGAAATGGTATGGTTCTGTTTTTATATCATACTAATCACATTTCAATTACTAAAACATTTTACATGCACTGGCCACTACTATTCCATTAATAATGTGTAAATGTGAATGTTGTTGATAGATATATATAGGTACAATCTTTGTCTCTGTAAAACTGTAAATTTTAAAGAAGACAAAGTAAATCAAGTTGGTCTGTAAGGTGTATTTGAATGTACATTTCGGTAGCCATTACATGATGTTTTTTACACATACCAAAATCACATGTAGGTTGTTAAAACTACAAAATGCTTGTACAAGTCAATGGGATCTGAGCCTAGGAAAACCCACAACCACCATGGATTTGATATACAATAATGAATTCCATTGGGACCAACCATTGAAAATATAGATGAACTACTATCTATAAGTATGCAATCATCAATACGGTTAAGTACAACTACTACGAATAAAACAAACAATCATAAAAGTACTACAATTAAAAGAGGGAAACCGGCAATGTAGTTAAACTTATAACATCTTGGAACACCATTTAGAAATCATACGAATCAGAATATCCATCTACATCATAGCTACAGCCTTCACTTCAAGATGTATCGACCATATGAAAATTTTGGATATCTCAGTCTGGAAACGAAATCATCATTTGGTTGGTTTTATGATCTTCACCTCATATCTTTATGATAAATTTATGTCACTGTTACCTGCATTAATTTCATCATATATAAACAAGCTCCTAAGTTATCCCCCAATCAACAAAAGTGTCCATGATAAATAAGATAAATATGAGGACTGCAAGAAGTAAATTACTTGAACATACAAGTTAGTACAAACCTTATTAATTCTACTCCATCATCAAGAAATATTATTCCTTGTGAAGTGACTTCAAAAGAGAACGGATAAGGAGGCAACATTGGAAATTCAGCAAGTGACCTGGGAATGTTCAATCAAAAACAGCAAGTAAGTTTCAACACAAGTTTAACACTAACAGCATGCGATTATAAAAAAGCATCTCCAATGATAAAAAGATTTTCAGTAAGGGAGTCAAATGAATATATATATCGGCTAAAAAGCTTTACACCAAAACAAAAAAAGCTTTATTGCACAAAAAAGTTATAGAAAATGCCTTTGTTTGTTAGAGATGCTCTAATAGCTGGACATAAACTATAATCACGTTCTACAACATAATTACCTTATAAACAAGTATTGATCAAACACCCTAACCGTACATGAATGAAAACAAAACTTAGAGTTAAGTGCTAAGAATGGTTCACAAACATAGAAGTAGGATGCGTATCGTAACTCAAATTAACGTTGTGTTCGTGTTGAAAAGACATTAATTTTAGGTTAAATATATACCTTAATGTGCTAAAGGCCCGGTAGATGATTAGCCCAGCCCATATTTCCTTTTTTTTGTTTCCTACATAATGAAATGAAGGTGAGGGATCTGGGAGATGATGGGCCAGTACTTTCCTTTTCTTCTTCTACACTTTTTCCTCAATTCTTCACCAGAAGGTTCCAACACCCACAAACATGAAAGTGAAGGGAGTAGCGTCTCTGGCAGATCTCTCAGCTTCCGGCAGTCATCAATCTCAAGTTCCTGAAGGCAGGTGAGGTGATCCATGCCTTTTCTAACTGATTCCAACTCTTCAAAACCAGTGATACGTAAGTAAGTTAGAGATGACGGAAGAAGAAAAGATGAGCATGAAGTGCTGTTCCTCTTCATATCCCCTCCCTCCTCCTCTTCTGCCTTTGCTGCAAATCTCACCACTCCTGACTCATAACCATCTAACAATAGTTCAACAAGTGAGGATGAGAACTGTTGAATCCCCCACTCTGACATCCCCTTCTTTAACCCTCCTATTGCTAGCCTTCTTAGATTATAGAAACATACCTTAATTTGCTGTAATGGATTTAGGTTAAATGTAACTGTTTCAGCTTTTATGTACAAGACTGCCATAGTGAGTACACAATTAGCCCAAATATAACATATCTGACAAGATTTGTCTTTTAGAAGATTAAAAAATATATAACTAGTGCCATTTTTATTTTTATTTTTAATTTGCCCTTAAAATGATAAACACTTGTGTACATAAATCGATTAAAACAAAACACAATAGAATTTCAAATAAGACAGTGATTAGATGGAAGTGGAATAAGTAAAATAAAAAGGATGTGAATTATTATTACTAGCATATAAAGATAGGTTACTTACGAGGTGTGTGAATAACTGAATATCTTGATTATCAGTGATGAGCCCTGCCAATCTCTCTCCCGCCAACTATCATTTGAAGCTTGAAAGCATTTATGTACATGAGGCCCAGTAGGACATAAGCCCAGCCCATATTTAACTACTCGTAGAGTCGTAGAAGTTATAGCGAGGGATCTGGGAGATGATGGGCCAGTACTTTCCTTTTCTTCTTCTACACTTCTTTTTCAATTCTTCCGAAGTTTCTCTCACATATAAATATGAAAGTGAAGGGAGTAGCGTCTCTGGCAGATCTCTCAGCTTCCGGCAGTCATCAATCTCAAGTTCCTCAAGGCCGGTGAGGTGATCCATGCCTTTTCTAACTGATTCCAACTCTTCAAAACCCCTGATACATAGTTCTTTTAGAGATGACGGAAGAAGAAAAGATGAGGATGAAGTGCTGTTCCTCTTCATATCCCCTCCCTCCTCCTCTTCTGCCTTTGCTGCAAATCTCACCACTCCTGACTCATAACCATCTAACAATAGTTCAACAAGTGAGGATGGGAACTGTTGAATCCCCCACTCTGACATCCCCTTCTTTAACCCTCCTATTGCTAGCCTTCTTAGATTAGGAGGCCACAACCCACTAGGAAATGAGTCTTCCATACTTGGACAATCATATGTCCCCATGTCTTCCAAAGATGTGAGACTTTTCAAGTGCTCATGTGGAATTGACTTTAGTTTCTTGCAATCCCCAATATCAAGAGATCTTAGGCATAGAAGCGTAAGAAATCCATAACCTTTTTCTGGAATGCATTCTATGTTCTCACAACCATAAATACTCAATTCAGTGAGATGAACTAAGCAACCTTCAGGAAACAACCTCACATTCGATACATTACTAAGTGTAAGAGTTCCAAGTGATGACAAGAAGTTGCTGAAAACCCAATTCACCTCCAGATTATCACAATCCCCCAAACCAAAAACCTGCAAAGTAGATGGGGGGTTGTCCAATGGTGGGAAGGTCAAGGATGTCACTGAATTACAACTACTTATCCTCAACTTCTCGATACTCTTTGGACAGTTGTAAGTCTCCAATTTTGGACAATTGTCAATTTCCACTTCTCTAATCACATTTTCCCCCACCAATGACAACAGATTTGCACACTCACTCACTTTCAAGGTCTGTAAACTAACTGTTGGTGGGAAGGTCAAGGATGTCACTGATTCACAACCATATATATCCAACTCCTCGATACTATATGGACAGTTGTAACCCTCCAATTTCGGACAACTCCAAATTTCCACTTCTCTAATAGAACCCATGATGCTAAACACCAAATTCACCTTTCTCTCTACCAATGACACCAAATTTACACACTCACTCACTCTCAAGGTCTGCAAACTCACCAGAATGTCACATGCCTCCGCTCCTAATTCACACAGGTAAGTGAGTTCATCACACTTTCTAATGCTTAGGTATTCAACTACCTTAAGATGCTCTAACACTTCTCCGCATAACACAGTAAGTCCTTTAATATTTTCCATTGTCAATCGAGTAATTGACGAGGACACACCAACCATGCTTCTTAACGCTGCCACCGAACATCCTTGTACATGTAAAACCAGAAGTGACGGTATGAAGTCAACTGTGACTACATCCAGTTTAGGACAGTGTTCTATAGAAATGTCACGAAGACAAGGAAACAATCCAACTATTCCATCTTTGTCAACGCCACTAGTTGACCATTCCTCCCAGCCCTGCATATTTCTGAAACTCAAAACTTCAAGTGCTCGAAATGCAATACCATTGCAACTATCAGCGTATCCAAGTAACTCTGGACCAATTCTTTTCAACCCATTCATGCTTTCAACAGACAACTTCTTAAGTAACGGTAGATGTCCAAGTGTCGGTACACTTGTACAACTTCCACAGCCACGTAACATAAGCTCGGTTAAGCAAACAAATGAGGGATCCCCGATCCAGCTAGGAAATTTTGTACCCGTGTAGTACAAAATCTTGAGGCTTTTCATCTGCTTAGAAGGCCTTAGTGATTCAAGTACTTCATATTCCATTATTGCATTCCGAGTATCATCAAATACATCACTCCAAGCCAAGTCCAAATCACAAAGACCTTTCTTCTGATGTAACTTAGCTTCCTTGGCATGAGTTGCATCAATAACTTTATGTAGTCCTTCATGGACAGCTGACCTCGAAGGTGCAATAGGTCTTTAAGAACAGATATTTTGAATCCACTAGCTCCACCAATAATAACTTTGGATAGAGTTTGTAAACTCGTCATTCCACCGATGCCTGAGGGCATCTCGTTCAACTTTGGAGTATCACTAATGTCAAGATGTCGCAAGTTAATTAACTTTCCGCAACTGTCTGGCAGGCTAGATAACTTATAGCAACCGGACAACAACAGGCTCTGCAGATTATAAAGGTCACCGATTTGCTCGGGTAAACATGTGATGGTAGTTTTGGAAAAGTTGAGGTACCGCAAATGCTTGAGACTACAAATGGATTGTGGTACCTCACTTATTGAGTAATTAGCTAGGCTTAGCACTCTTAAAAACTGTAGTTGGGGGAGTAGTTCGACAAGAACCTTGTTCGATAAATAGAATAATTCCCAGGAAGATGGCGTTGTAACTGACATAGCTAAGAAAGTACGCAAGCGTCTAGCTCTTTCTAAAGCCTTAAACATTTTGTACACTCCATATTCTTGACAAATAAATGAAAAGTGGTGGAATTTCTCTAAAGACTCGTTCACGTCATGCAGATCAATTTTATCATCCATCATAAAGAAGAACTCTCCTGCAGTGCTCATGGCCAAGTCACTTATCAGGTCGTGCATTGTATAATGTGATTTGTGGATAGTTGAATGCTGGAAAAAGGACCTAGACTCTAGCTCTTCAAAACAATCTCGGCCTAAACTCTCCAGCGATTTGCTGCCATTTGACTTCAGCAAGAACCCCTCTGCCATCCACAGTAGGACAAGTTCGTCCTTCTCGAACAAGTAATCCTTGGGAAATAAGCAACAATATGCAAACATTTGCTTTAAATGAGGAGGGAGATCATAATAGCTTAGTCGTAGAGCTGGAAGAATCTTCTCTTCGTTCTGTACGTTCCATATATCACTATTCAACAGCTCCTCCCATTCTTCTTCGTTTGTTTTTCTTCTCAACACCCTTCCGAGTGTTTTCAAAGCCAAAGGCAATCTGCCACATTTCTTCACGATACTTTCACCATGCAACTTGAGTGTCGGGTTTGAATCGAAGTTTTGCTTACCCAATGCATGTTGAGCAAGTAAAGATAGAGCTTCATCGTCAGATAAAATCTCTAGAGGGTAAGCTTGGATCGACTTCATCACCAAGGCAACCTCGGTCTTCCTTGTTGTCACAATGACTTTACTTCCGGGGGGCCCTACACTGAAAGGGCGTTGGAGTAGTTCCCACTCGTTGTAGTCTTCGTTCCAGACATCGTCTAGAACGATTAGGAACTTTTTATTTGAGAGTTTCTCTGAAAGGGCCACTTGAAGTTGATTTAGTGTTTCAAATGTTCTGTCATCTCCACCTACATCTCTAAAAATTGCCTTGCTGATCTTGAAGACATTGAACTCATCAGAGACACAGACCCATGATCTGTGTTCAAAGTGATCCTTAACTTTCTCTTGGTTGTACAAAATTTGGGCAAGAGTGGTTTTGCCAATTCCACCAATACCGACGATAGACACGATGCTAACATTTTGATTACATGATGATTCATTTTCCAACAACTTCTCTAGTAGTGCCTCTTTATCCCCTTCCCTACCTACAATTTCGGACGTATTAACCAGTGAAGTCGTCTCAGACCGCAGACTTGTTGTCTTTGACCTTTCAACATTACTAATCAAACGCAGAACCTTTGTTTCCTTTTCAAGATCACGCAATTGGGATGTAATCTCATCTAGCTTAGAACTCATCTTACGACCGTATTTAACAGCATGAAATTTGTTTGGAATGAACTTCAATACCTTACTCGTGCTGGCATGTGGTTGTTGATTCGATTGGCGACGCATAGCTTCCGTGGCCAAATCATCGAGTACATCATCTATGTCGTAGGCCAAATGCTGGAGTTTGTTCAGCCATAACTGAATAGCACTGTCTTTCAAGTGCTTCTGCCCAGCATCAACAAGCACAGCTTGGATTTGTGTCAACGTGTTGCTCCACTTGATGAGCTCAGAATCGATTCCTGCAAATTGAGCCAGCCTTATCAAGTCAGCTGAGGCCAGCTTCTCAAACAACACAGTGATGAACGCGCCAAGAAATAATTCAGCAATAGCCATTGGAATTTTGGTAAAGAAAGCTTGTGTGTGTTTTAGGAGTAATGATTTCAAAGTAATGCAGATGCGAAAATATGAAGATAAAAAGTAAGGAAGGGTTGACTGTAGATGTGTGGATGTGAGTAAGTCTAAGTCAATCAGTCTAACAACAATAATTGAAATGTCTTTATGTACATGGCTGTCTTCTACCACTCACAAATATTTAATTATTTACATTATTAGTATCATCATTACCAAATACGGAGTAGTTTCCTTTTGTTTTAAACTACAGAAGAATTTGAAGTATATGCAATATCCTTGCTATGAACCTGCCTTATATCATGTCAGAAGTAGAGATGCACATCGAAACCGGGTTCAAGAACCCGACCCGATTTGAAACCGATTTGAAACCGGTCAAAACCGGGTTTGACCAAAACCGGTTCGGGTTGGGTTAAAACCGCCGGTTTGAAACCGGTTTGATGTTTGGACCGTTGAAACCGGGTTGGAACCGGTTTGACTTGGAACCGGTTTGAAAACCGGTTTGAAACCGGTTTTTTTTTTTTGAACGTTAATGTATCCGTTGGGGTTGGATCTAGCCGTTTTTTTTGCCATATAATTACGTTTTTGCCATTATGATTCAAGTATATATATATCATATCATTTAGGAACCAAAACACACATTTACACACTCATATTTATATACAAATACTCAAAAACGCATATATATTCTCGTTTCAAAAATGGCAACTCAATCTTCTTCCGCTTCTCATGGTATTGGTTCTTCAAATGCACCAATGATTGTGAAAAATTTACCCAACAAAAGAAATCCGGAGATTTGGGGTGCTTACGACAAAGTGTTGTTGTCGGATGGTTCGATTAAAGCGCATTGTAAACGTTGTAAGATGTTCTTCAAACCCGACTCCAACACCACGTTGAAAAATCATACCGAGAAGCATTGTGTGGGACTCAAAGGTAATCCGGAAGCAAGTGGTCAATCTTCGATTGCACGAGATGGTTCTATATTTACATACGATGTGGAACGGTGTCGACAAGCTTTTGCGGGTTATGTGATTCAAGAAGCTTTGCCTTTCAACCACTTCGACAACCCTCGGCTTACTAGGGTGATTCAAACTACTCTTCAACCGCGATATAACAATGTAAGTCGTACTACTCTTAAACGCGATGCCCTTAAATTGTGGAAAGAAGCTAAAATACAACTAAAAATCGGTTTTGAAAATTTAAATACAAGTGTATCATTAACAACCGATGTTTGGTCGGCTCCTCATGGTTTGCCCGGTTCGTACCTTTGTGTTACCGCACATTGGGTTGATCCCGCAACTTGGCAAATGATGAAACGTACCATTGCTTTTGAAGACTTTGAGTATCCTCACACGGGGCAAAACTTATTTAACATGTTACGATATGTAATTAAAACGTTTAAATTGGAACAAAAGGTTTTTTCAATCTCTTTTGACAATGCTAGTAATAATACACTTGCCGTTTCAAAATTAATACTAAAATACGCACCACCATTGAAGGGCATTTTTTATCATAGTCGATGTGTTGCACACATCATTAACTTGGTTGTGCAAGCGGGACTAGCGGTTGATGATGTAGACGAAATAAAAACTAGGTTTAAATCTATGTTGCAAGACATTTTTCAAAAGGGTAAAGCTAGATACAAATCTTATATGAAATTGTGCAAGGAAACGAATTCTATTTTTTTAACCCCTAATTGGGACATGCCCGTTAGATGGAATTCGACCTACCATATGCTTGTATGTGGTTTACGCCAAAGAAATACTTTACAAGTTTTTCATGATCATCATGTTACAAAACGTCTTGCAACACCATTTCCAATCATATATTGGGATTATATTGAAAAGATGGTCGAGTTGCTCAAAATTTTCAAAACCGCGACTACTTTATTATCGGGTGTTTATTATCCAACTGGTCATTTGGTGCTTAATCAAATTTGGTTAATAACTACAAAATTAAACGACTACATGTTTGAAGGTCTAGTATTTGAACAAATGGTGGCTCCCATGAAAGAAAAACTAAAAAAATATTTTCAAGAAATGCCACCGGTAATTACTTGTTGCGCCGCAATGAACCCTTGTTTGAACGTTAGCGGGGTGGACTTGCTTATCGATAACATTTGTCACAATTTGGATTTGAATGAGGCCAACCCATTGTTTTCACATAATGCAAAAACGGATTTTAAACAAAATTTGGGAGATTTATTTGGCGTATATTTTCAAAAATATAGTTCAACCGCACAAGTGTCCGGTAGTTCGGCTAACCTAATGTTTTCTTCATCTTCTTCTAGCAATCCAATGCTAAACTTTTATAATACTTTAAGACAAGAAAACCATAAACGGGCAAGGGGTGATGGTAACCAAAATCCCACTAGCGAATATGGGAGATATACCGGAACGGATTTTTTGGCCACTATTCTACCCAATGAGTTCGAACAATTTGATATTTTGGCTTGGTGGAAAGAGAGGGAATCTCAATTTCCCGTTCTAGCCATCATGGCCCGAGATTTACTAACCGTCCAAGCTTCTACGGTAGCTTCGGAATCCGCTTTTTCTCTTAGTGGCAGGGTATTATCTATACGAAGAACAAGACTCACACCGGCCTCCTTAGAGATGTGCATTTGCTTGAAGGATCACTTGGATGCCGCGGAACGTATACAAAATGTTTCAAGTCTTGAAGGTGAAATGGAATACGAAGGAGACATACACAATATCGAGGTGGAAGAAGGTGTAACAATATCACTTTCCGACGAAGAAATTGCTCTTGATCAAGCTTCGCGCGAGGCTACCTCCGAAGAAGATTTCGACTTTTGAAGACTTTGAAGATGTTTGAAGACTTTGAAGATGTTTGAAGACTTGAAGATTTGAAGATTAATACAACTTGAAGATTATAAAGATTATGAAGACTTTTTTCTATTCGAATATTTTTAAGAAAACTTAGAAGACTTTTGTTTAAGTTATTTTTCAATTATGTTTCCCTTACCAATGTTCTACGAATTCAATAAAAAAATTAGACTCAAACATTGATTTTTCTTAAAAACGCCTTACGCTATTTCGGTAAATTCTATTATAGACTTTTCTGACCAAACATTTTTTTTAGGAAGATTGGTAAGACATTTGGAGTAGTTCTTAATCAATTATGTTTCCATTACTCATGTACTAACATTCCAATCAAAAAGATTTGGCCCAAACGTTGGTTTTCCCAAAAACGCCTTACGCTATTTCGGTAAATTCTATTATAGACTTTTCTGACCAAACATTTTTTTTAGGAAGATTGGTCAGACATTTGGAGTAGTTCTTAATCAATTATGTTTCCATTACTCATGTACTAACATTCCAATCAAAAAGATTTGGCCCAAACGTTGGTTTTCCCAAAAACGCCTTACGCTATTTCGGTAAATTCTATTATAGACTTTTCTGACCAAACATTTTTTTTAGGAAGATTGGTAAGACATTTGGAGTAGTTCTTAATCAATTATGTTTCCATTACTCATGTACTAACATTCCAATCAAAAAGATTTGGCCCAAACGTTGGTTTTCCCAAAAACGCCTTACGCTATTTCGGTAAATTCTATTATAGACTTTTCTGACCAAACATTTTTTTAGGAAGATTGGTAAGACATTTGGAGTAGTTCTTAATCAATTATGTTTCCATTACTCATGTACTAACATTCCAATCAAAAAGATTTGGCCCAAATGTTGGTTTTCCCAAAAACGGCTTACGCTATTTCGGTAAATTCTATTATAGACTTTTCTGACCAAACATTTTTTTTAGGAAGATTGGTAAGACATTTGGAGTAGTTCTTAATCAATTATGTTTCCATTACTCATGTACTAACATTCCAATCAAAAAGATTTGGCCCAAACGTTGGTTTTCCCAAAAACGGCTTACGCTATTTCGGTAAATTCTATTATAGACTTTTCTGACCAAACATTTTTTTTAGGAAGATTGGTCAGACATTTGGAGTAGTTCTTAATCAATTATGTTTCCATTACTCATGTACTAACATTCCAATCAAAAAGATTTGGCCCAAACGTTGGTTTTCCCAAAAACGCCTTACGCTATTTCGGTAAATTCTATTATAGACTTTTCTGACCAAACATTTTTTTTAGGAAGATTGGTCAGACATTTGGAGTAGTTCTTAATCAATTATGTTTCCATTACTCATGTACTAACATTCCAATCAAAAAGATTTGGCCCAAACGTTGGTTTTCCCAAAAACGCCTTACGCTATTTCGGTAAATTCTATTATAGACTTTTCTGACCAAACATTTTTTTTAGGAAGATTGGTAAGACATTTGGAGTAGTTCTTAATCAATTATGTTTCCATTACTCATGTACTAACATTCCAATCAAAAAGATTTGGCCCAAACGTTGGTTTTCCCAAAAACGCCTTACGCTATTTCGGTAAATTCTATTATAGACTTTTCTAACCAAACATTTTTTTTAGGAAGATTGGTAAGACATTTGGAGTAGTTCTTGATCAATTATGTTCCATTACTCATGTACTAACATTCCAATCAATTATGTTTCCATTACTCATGTACTAACGTTGGTTTTCCTAAAAACGCTTAACGATCGAACGAAAAATGAATTATATAGACTTTTTCGATTGTATACTTTTTTTTAACAAGATTTAGAGGCGTTTTGGTTTAGTTATCGATCAATTATGTTTCCAATACTTATGTTCTACGAACTCAATGAAAAAGTTTTGACCCAAACATTCGTTTTCCTTGAAACGCTCGCGAAAAACGGAATTATATAAAAACCGGTTTGAAACCGGTTTTGGAACCGGTTCGGGTTCGACCCTATACAAATCGGGTTAGATCGGGTTGGGGTTTGGGTGGCCAAAACCGGGTTGGACCCGAACCGGTTTTGGGCCAAACCGGTTTTGACCAAGTTTGACCAAAACCGGTTTCGGGTCGGGTCGGGTTCTCTCAAAACCGGGTTGTGTGCAACTCTAGTCAGAAGTTTAATTTAGTGATTTGGAATATCCGTAAGGCCCATTGGCCCAACATTACAAACCCAGCCCATATGAAATAAGGGGTAAACTATGGCCTGCATCAACAAAGTTAAAATAAGATTATATATTTAGTTGAAACAGAATATAAAAAAGAATGGTAAATGTGTTCATTTTAGGATTATTTGTAAAATATTTCATTTCATTGCCACTTCAACAACATTAAATGAAAGTTAAAAATAGTGAGATCCGGTCGATGTCGTTGTCATCACAAACTTTAACGACAACTTCTTTACATCATCATGTTACCAACGGTGAATACTATTATGGAAGTTACTTTCTAGACCATAAAATATCACTTCTTAATATTTTATTTTAAGAAAATAAAGTAAAATACGAGTATCGGAAAATATATGCAAGTACGTATGTTATTCAACCCTGCTGATTTTACGTGACATTTTCAAAATGAACTCTAGTTCAATGTAAGTAGTTTATTTTCGTCATGAAAGTTTTATATATACTACTAAATATGTGTGGCGTTGAATCTTGGTCCTCTTGGAAATAGTAACGAATCAAATCTGATATCGAAATCACAACTAGAAAACAAAATAATTATATAGAAATAGAAAACTATTTAGAAAAATAAGTTAAGCTTTTTTCGCAAAACACACCCATAAACAAATATGTAAAGCATATCCATGATATCTCAACATCGAACACGTCTCATATTCACATTTACACAATTATACGCATAGTAAAAGGTTAAATGTTATATACATCACGTATAAAAAAAAAGGACCAGCTACTACTAAAAGTACGTTTTGTATATAAAATGGAACGACCAACTGCTACTAGAATTACGTTTGGTATAGTAAAACACACTAAAATATAAATTAAAAGATCTAAAACTGATTGCTATATACGATGTACCGAAAATAAATACTCCCTACGTCCCAATTTTACTGTCCCCAGACAAAAAATACGCTCAGTTTAAGAAAAACATCACTATCTCTCTTACTTTTTGGTAACAAGACAATTTTACCCTTTACTTTTTACCTACCTTTTTGTCTTACATATATAAATTAGGGGCAAAAATGAACTTTATCTTATTATTATTTTCTATTTATGAAAGTAGACAATTAAATTGGGACATCTTGAAAAGGAATAGTGGACAATAGATATGGGACGGAGGGAGTATATAAATGGTATATAAAGGCAAAATCACACCACCAAAATTATGGATATGATGTTAAAATAAGCGTTTGAATTATGTTAAGTTAGTTGGGTCAAGTAATTTAGGTTATGATGACGTTAATAAAGAATAGACCAACTCAAATGAATTCAAAATATTTTATGAAGAAAGTCTGTGATTCTTATAATTTAGGTTCTTCAATTCTTCAATGTATTAATAATTAATGAATTTACTTTAATCATATCAAACTCGAACTTATATATCTTTCAAAATTTAATATTAATATAAAGTTAAAAACCTTAATATAACTTTATTTAAATTTACTTGCAAAATGTCGATGGTGTCCAGTATTCAGATGAGTTAATTTTATTTAGTTTTGGAGCTTTCTCTGCTTGTTTTCGAGCAGATACAGCTTCTTTAAGCTTGTTGATGTTTGCTGAGCTTGATTTTGTGGCGTTTTCAGCTATCTGTAACAGTTTTTTACCTGTTTGATTTGCGGGCATTCCTGGAATCGGTGGTTGCCAATATAACCACTTTGTAATGGATCTGATGGCTTGAATGGCCGATATCCGTGCTTCCCAATAATGGTCCTGTTCCTGGTGTACAGAAAATATATAGTGCCTAAATAATTGACGATAAACAAATCCCAAATATTTTAAAATTTTCTGAAAATAACTTGTGATATGCATTGGATGTTATCAGCTATATATACGCACCTTGGTGCGTTTTGATGATCCTTTTTCCGTGGCCTCTAGATACTTTTCCTGGAATTTGTCTACTTCAACGAAGATATTTGAAACACGACTACCCACTGTATTGCCTGCACCGATTCTAACTGTACCACGCGGTTGCTTTGACATCAGGAACTCTAATGCTGCTAGTTTAGACCTCTCTACCACCCTAGACAAGTTTAAAAATATAAATATAACGTTGATCATCATTTTGGGCTTGATAATAACATAGAAAAGTACACCGTTAAGATGGTTTTTTTTTTCAAACAAAATATATAACTAAGCCTGAAACAGAATTTGTGTCTTTGAAGGGTATAAAAATCCAACTTTAATAAAGCCATATAGTACTTGAAAATCTATGTATAGCTTGCACCAAGTAATACTAGACAACGAAAATGTGGTAACAATTCTTATAACCAAAACTTGAAAATTGCATTCAGTTTTGACTGCTCTGTTCTTTGGGAAACAAGGTTAACAGCAAGGGTACATCTTAAGTTGATAAACATTGGAGTACTAATTTCTCTATTATGCTGAAAAGGAGTGTAGAATTCAAGTTTTTACAAGAAAGTAGTAAAAAGTTTGAGATTATTGACCCATATAAGAGCAAATTGTTTGACATTGAACATATAAAAGTGTTTGAAAAAAAAAAATGATGGCTCAAATATAACATATCTGACAAGATTTGTCTTTTAGAAGATTAAAAAATAAAAAACTACTTGTGTACATAAATCGATTAAAACAAACCACAATAGAATCTCAAATAAGACAGTGATTAGATGGAAGTGGAATAAGTAAAATAAATACGATGTGAATTGCTAGTATGTATTATATAAAGATAGCTTACGAGGTGTGTGAATCAGTGAATATGTTGATTATTAGTGATGAGCCCAGGCAGCCAATCTCTTTCTCGCCAACTATCATTTGAAGCTTGAAAGCATTTATGTACATGAGGCCCAGTAGGACATAAGCCCAGCCCATATTAACTAGACGTTAAGGTCAGGGATCTGGGAGATGATGGGCCAGTACTTTCCTTTTCTTCTTCTACACTTTTTCCTCAATTCTTCACCAGCAAACACCCCCAAACGTGAAAGTGAAGGGAGTAGCGTCTCTGGCAAATCTCTCAGCTTCGGACATCCCGCAATATAAAGTTGCTCAAGGCAGGTGAGGTGCTCCATGCCTTTTCTAACGGATTCCAACTCTTCAAAACCACCGATAGATAGTTCTTTTAGAGATGACGGAAGAAGAAAAGATGAGGATGAAGTGCTATTCCTCTTCATATCCCCTCCCTCCTCCTCTTCTGCCTTTGCTGCAAATCTCACCACTCCTGACTCATGAAAACCAATTAACCCTAGGTAAACAAGTGAGGATGGGAAATGTTGAATCCCCCACTCTGACATTCCCTTCTTTAACCCTCCTATTACTAACCATCTTAGATTAGGAGGCCACAACCCACTAGGAAATGAGTCTTCCATACTTGGACAATCATATATCCCCATGTCTTCCAAGGATGCGAGACTTGTCAAGTGCTCATGTGGAATTGACTTTATATTCTTGCATCTCTCTATCCAAAGATATTCTAAGCATAGAAGCGGAAGAAATCCATAACCTTTTTCTGGAATGCATTCTATGTTCTCACAAGCTGCAATACTCAATCGAGTGAGATGAACTAAGCATCCTTCAGGTAACATCCTCACATTCGGTATATTCCATAGAGTAAGCCTTCCAAGTGATGACAACAAGTTGCTGAAAACCCAATTCACCTCCAGATTATCACAGTACTTCATCTCAAAAACCTTCAAAGTAGATGGGGGGTTGTCCAATGGTGGGAAGGTCAAGGATGTCACTGAATTACAACTACTTATCCTCAACTTCTCAATACTCTTTGGACAGTTGTAACTCACCAATTTTGGACAATTCTCAATTTCCACTTCTCTAATCACATTTTCCCCCACCAATGACAACAGATTTGCACAATCACTCACTTTCAGGGTCTGTAAACTAACTGTTGGTGGGAAGTGTAAGGATGTCACTGAATCACAACCATCTATACACAACTTCTCGATACTGTTTGGACAATCATAACCCTCCAGTTTAGGACAACTCCTAATTGCCACTTCTCTAATAGAACCCATGATGCTACACACTAAATTCACCTTTCTCTCTACCAATGACACCAAATTTACACACGCACTCACTTCTAATGTCTGCAAAGTCACCAGAATGTCACATGCCTCCGCTCCTAATTCACACAGGTAAGTGAGTTCATCACACTTTGTAATGCTTAGGTATTCAACTGCCTTAAGATGCTCTAACACTTTGCTGTATAACACAGTAAGTCCTTTAATATTTTCCATTGTCAATTGAATAATTGACGAAGACACAACACCCATGCTTCTTAACACTGCCACCGAACATCCTTGTACATGTAAAACCTGAAGTGACGGTATGAAGTCAACTGTGACTACATCCAGTTTAGGACAGTTTTCTATAGAAATGTCTCGAAGACAAGGAAACAATCCAACTATTCCATCTTTGTCAATGCCACTAGTTGACCATTCCTCCCAGCCCTGCATATTTCTGAAACTCAAAACTTCAAGTGCTGGAAATGCAATACCATTGCAACTATCAGCGTATCCAAGTAACTCTGGACCAATTCTTTTCAACCCATTCATGCTTTCAACAGACAACTTCTTAAGTAACGGTAGATGTCCAAGTGTCGGTACACTTGTACAACTTCGACAGCCACGTAAGGTAAGCTCGGTTAAGCAAACATATGAGGCATTCCCGATCCAACTAGGAAATTTTGTACCCATGTAGTACAAAATCTTGAGGCTTATCAGCTGAACACCCGGCCTTAGCCCTTCAAGTACTTCATACTCCACTCTTTCATTCCAAGTATCATCAGAGACATCGTCACTCCAAGCCAAGTCCAAAACACTAATACCTTCCTTTTGCTTCAAGTTGGCTTCATTTGCATGTGATGCATTTATAACTTTATGTAGTCCTTTAATGGAAAGCTGACCTTGAAGATGCAATAGGTATTTAAGATCGGAAAGTTTGAACCCACTAGCTCCTCCAACAATTACTTTGGAGAGAGTTTGTAGACTCGTCAACCCACCAATGCCTACAGGTGTCTCGTTTAACTTTGGAGTATCACTAATGTCAAGATGTCGCAAGTTAACTAACTTTACAAAACTGTGTGGTAAGTTGGATAACTGATGACAACCGGACAATAACAAGCTTTGAAGATTGTAAAGGTGGCCGATTTGTTCGGGTAAACATGTGATGTTAGTGTGAGAAAAATTGAGGTACCTCAAGTGTTTGAGACTACCAATGGATTGTGGTACCTCAGTGATTGAATAATGCGCTAGGTTTAGCACCCTTAAGAACGTAAGCTTAGGAAGTAATTCATAAAGCACCTTGTTTGATAAGTTAAATTTTTGCCAACGAATATACATAACTGACATCGCCAAGAAAGTTCGCAAGCGGCTAGCTCTTTCTAATGCCTTAAACTTTTTATACACTCCATATTTTTGACGAATAAATGAAAAGTGGCGGAACTTCTCCAAAACATTCTTTTTGTCGTCAAAATCCATCTTTTCACCCACCATAAAAAAGAACTCTCCTGCAACACTCGCTGCCAAGTCATTTATGAGGTCGTGCATTGTATATAACAGTTTATCATCAGTTGATCGTTGAAAGAATGACTTTGACTCTAGCTCATTGAAGCAATCTCGGCCTATACTCTCCATTTCTTTGATTCCAGTTGTCTTATTCAGGAACCCTTCTGCCATCCACAGTAGGACTAACTCATCCCTCTTGAAGCAGTAATCCTTAGGAAATAAGCAACAATATGCAAACATACGCTTTAAATGTGGAGGGAGATAGTAGTAGCTTACTTTTAAAGCTGGAAGAATCTCGTTTTCAACAGGTAAATTCCATATTTCAACATTTAACAAGTTCACCCAGTCTTCCTCCTCTGTTTTTCCTTTAAGCGCCCTTCCAAGTAATTTCAAAGCCAAAGGCAATCTGTCACATTTCTTGACGATACCTTCACCGTGCAACATGAGTGTTGGATGTGAATTGAAGTTCTGTTTATCTAACGCATGTTGAGCAAGCAAAGATAGTGCTTCCTCATTCGATAAAACCTCCAGAGGGTAAGCTTGAGTAGAGTCCATTACTGATGCGACTGTATTCTTCCGTGTTGTCACAACGATTTTACTTCCAGGGGCCCCTGTAGCGAAAGGCTGTTGGAGGAGTTCCCAGTCTGTGTATTTTTCGTTCCAGACATCGTCTAGAACAATTAAGAACCTTTTCTTTGAAAGTTTCTCTGAAAGGGCCACTTGAAGCTGATTTAGAGTTTTAAATTTTCCGTCATCCCCACTTACATCTTTGTATATAGCATTGCTGATCTTCTCTACATCGAACACATCAGAGACACAAACCCATGATCTGAGATCGAAGCGATCCTTGACTTTCTTTTCATTGTACAAAATTTGGGCAAGAGTGGTTTTGCCAATTCCACCAAGACCAACAATAGACATGATACTGAAATTCTGATTACATGATCCATCCTCCAACAACTTCTCTAGCAGTGCCTCTTTGTCCCCTTCCCTTCCTACAATTTTGGATGTATCAACCAGCGAAGTTGTCTCAGGTTGCAGACGTGTTGTAACTGAGCTTTCAACCTTGCTAATTAAACCCAGAATCTTTGTTTCCTCAACAAGAGCATGCAATTTGGATGTAATCTCATCTAGCTTAGGAACCATCTTACGACCATATTTAAGAGCATGAAATTTGTTTGGAATGAACTTCAATACCTTACTTGTACTGGCATGAGATTGATGATTAAACTGTTGACGCATAGCTTCCGTGGTCAAATCATCGAGTACATCGTCTATGTCATAAGCCAAATGATGAAGTTTGTTCAGCCATAACTGAATAGCACTATCTTTTAAGTGCTTCTGTCCTGCATCAACAAGCACAGCTTGGATTTGGTTCAAAGTGCTGCTCCATTTTTCCAGCTCAGAATAGATCCTTGCAGATCGAGCCAGCCTGATCAATTCACCAGAAGCCAGTTTGTCAAACAGAAGAGTGATGAAAGCGCCAAGAAAGACTTCACCAATAGCCATTGGATTAATTTTGAAAAAGAAAGGTTGTTTGTTTCTGATTCTCAGGTGGTTTGATTTCAAAGTAAATAAAATGCTGGAATGATGATATGATATGAAGATGAAAAGGAATTGGGATGACTTAAAATTGTGTGGATGAGAAGAGTCAACTTTAAGTCTTGGTCTTTTGGATAAGTCTTTATGTCCATAGCTGTCTTCCACTTGTAAGTTGTTACTACGTACCTATTAACCAACAGTTTCAAGATTTACTAAAAAAAACTGATTTAAGTAAAGAGAGTAATCAAGCTTAACATAATTCAGGATGAAAAAGCATTTGGCGTAGCTTTAGGTAGGTTATCTTTGATACCATAATCTTCTAACTAAAATAGATTCTTAATATCACCATTTAATCCTATGTACAAAAATATCTAATGAAGTAAAATGAACATAACGACATTACCTAAAACACAACACAAAATGTTTTATTACTCTATCTATCTACTAAAATGCCAAAGTCATTCTTAAGTTATATATGGTTATTTTAACAGTAACGAAAAAACACTCTTATTTTGTTACATACCATATTTTCTAATCCGTGCGTTGCGACGCAATCTATAAATTATACTTTTAAATGAATAAAGTTGTAAACTAATATAAAAAATCTATAAATTATACTTTTAAATGAATAAATTTGTAAACTAATATAAAAATGTAAAAGCCGATGTATTGATATTATAGCTGTATTATATTATATTATATTTATATATAGAGATAGAGATGTTGGATCTATGGTTTTTATAATTTCACAAATATAAAGAGAATCGATTAACGGTTACGCATAACTCGTATTTTTTAATCATCTAAACTGTCTAACATTAAAATTCCCTGCCATATCAACTATTTATGTCAACTTTGATTATACTTACTCTTGCTTATTAAGTGTTTTTATGCATAGCTCAATTGTTCTTTATGCTTACTAAATATACTACTATGTTATTTCTTGACATTTCTTTGTGCATCAATTATGAGTACGGAAACTATATTGTATCTGGCATAAACTTTTGTTTTTTTGATTTAAATGATTTATGAGGTTTTATGCATTAGACACATGCTTTTTCTTGTATCTGTCATAAAATTAAAATGGAAGTTCCTAAAATTAGGTTGTAAGAAGGGTAATAACTAGTAAGTAATGTTGTTTTTCCACAAATAATTTGTTTTAGTAGCTTGGTTGCAATCGGTATCAAACTTATTGCTGAAAACTGACTAATATATAATCATTATGTTTATCAAATATTAAAAAATGCTTATTATTGTTAGAATGTAACTGTATTCCAATGGTATGCAGCTAAAAGCTGATGGCAAGTGTTAAAAAAGTAATTGTTGTATAACAGCTAGCTTAATAATAGGCATAATCACAGTTGTATTATTATTGTACTTTAATTACCTTCCTAGAATAGGATATGTACTCTGTACAAATCAGCCCTATTTCTCAATGAATAAAATACAGAAAATATCAATCAGTTATTTTATTTCATGGTATCAGAGCCTAAATGGCCTGAACCTTCCGGAGCCACCTCTGTCGGAACCCTAATCCAACATTATCATAATCTGAATCCCGTTGATCTCTTGTCTTTGTCTCCTGAATCATAGTAAACTGCCCTCTGGTTTCCTTTTTATCCTTACCAGCCTTCATCATTATAGCCGCCGTCAAAACTTCGCCAGAACCCTAGACCCAGCGATTCTCCTGCTTAAACCCTAGATACTTGTTCTATCTAATAATTGCTGCTGATTTTCTGCTGATTTATTACTGAAGTCAGTAACTAAAACCTGATTTTGGGTTGACTGTTCTGCCGGAACAATAGCCATCATTATTTCTGCTGCTGGTATTCAAAACCGACACAACTGGTACCTATTTCCTTGTTATTCGAAAATACCTGTTGTAGACCAGTAAGTCTGTAAGAAAAATATTGTGACCGGAGAATCAAAGTCCAGTGTTGATAGTATTCTTGGAATAATCAATTACTCCAGTGTTCTTAAAATACCCGTCGAACTCAATTCCACGAATTGGGCTCAGTGGAGCATGTTTGTTCAAACAGGTCTTGAAAGTTTGGATAAAGATGCCTACTTGAGTCAAGATCCTCCAAACCCTAAAACTCGGGAATGCAATGGAACCACAGGTTTTAAGTATTGCACAACTATACTACAACAAAGAAGATGTGGGAACATTTACAGTCCTCTTTCTCAGCAAAGGACTCGTTGTCCCATATATATTCTGTGTTTGGATCTTATTTTAGATTTGAGCAAGGTGACTCGGATCTTAGTGAGTATTATACCAAGCTGTCAAAGCTTGCTGATGAGTTACGTGTTCTTTTTCCTGTCATGCCGGATGTCAAACTTCAGGAGGAGCGGTTAGCAAAAATGGATGTGATGACCTTTATTTTAGGTTTATCACCGAAGTACTCTAGTGCTCGTCCCCTGCTTTTGAGTCATTCAGCTTCTCTGTCTCTAGCCTCGACATATAATATGGTCAGAGAAATGTATTCAAACAACTCTGTTGGATAATCATCTGGTACCGACACGTCTGCTTTTGTCACCACTGCTGCAAGGAATTCGAGCAAAGGAGGAAATAGAAAGAATGATCCCAACAAGAAAATTCAGTGTCACTATTGCAAGGAATACAGACACACTAAGTACAATTGCCCGAATCGACCACCTAGATCTCATCCACCTCAACGTCCACCTCGTGCTCAGGTTGCATCAACCGACGAGGAAGATATCTATCAAACTCAACATGAAGCTTCTAGACAGGTAGCATCCACTCCACATGCTAATACAACATATTCAGGTATGTCTTCAACATGTTTCTCTGCTAGCTCATCATCCTGGATTATTGATTCGGGTGCCACAGATCATATGACTGGGAACAAAGAACTTATATCCAATCTGAACACAAATATAACACACAATCTAGTTAAACTTGCTAATGGCTCATCATGTCCAATTATTGGTGTGGGATCCAATAGAAATCTCCTAAACCTAAACTTATCATCTGTTCTTTATGTACCCAGTTTTCCAGAGAGCCTGATATATGTTAGTAAGATTACAAATGAACACAACTGTTATGCAACTTTCTTTCCTACACATTGTTTTTTTCAGGAACTGGGGACGAACCGGTTGATTGGCACATGTTTTGAGTCTCAGGGTCTCTATCGCTTATCTACATTGAAGTCTCCATCAGCAAACCTATGTAATCATTCAAGCATTCGAGAAGCTCATTGTCGGTTGGGGCATCCTTCATTACCTGTGTTGAAGCAACTAAGACCCGACTTTTCATATGTTCATGAATTTACTTGTGAGTCTTGTCAATAAGGAAAGCACACTCATCATCCCTATCCCCCTAGAGAGTCTAGTTAAGTCAGTAGTTTATTTCAGTTAATTCACTCCGATGTTTGGGGACCTTGTCCAGTGACTTCAATCAATGGTTTTAAGTACTTTATTACTTTTGTTGATAATTATTCTCGAGCAACTTGGGTTTACTTATTTAAATCACGCAATGAAATATTTTCTATTTTCGTGATTTTTACGCTTATGTTAAAACTCAATTTGATGTTTCCATTAAAACACTACAATCTGACAATGCGAAAGAGTATTTCTCTTCTGATTTTAACAGTTTTTTGTCCGAACATGGTGTTATACATGAGTCATCATGTGCATATACACCTTAACAAAATGGTATTGCTGAACGTAAGAACCGCCATTTGTTGGATGTTGCTCGTACTATGATGATTCATTATAATGTTCCACAACGATTTTGGGGTGATGCAGTGCTTACAGCAAGTTGCTTAATCAACCGCATGCTGTCTTCTGTCCTTAAATAAAATACCATTTTCGATTCTGTTTCCTAATGGTACTCTTTTTCCATTACCAGTACAAACATAACAGCTCCCGACTCTGACTACACCGAGAGATACCCGATACACAAAAGTGTATGTCATGCAGCGTCATAGACAAGCTCAAGCTACAGAGACCCAAGAGAAATCACCTGTGTATCATGAATCCGGTAACTCTTCTGTTCCACCTTCTACATCTGAACCTGCACCCGACTCTGAACCACAATCTATACCTGCCCCTTACCATGAACCACAATCTGATCCTGCACCACCTCACCCTGAACCACAATCTACAGATACACCTGACTCTGAGCCAGTACCTGATACACTACACCATACAAAAAACTTATGACCCACCTGGTGCTCCTTATCCTGATATTCCAATTGCCTTTCGGAAAGGCACAAGAACTTATACCAGATATCCTATCCAAAATCATCTTGCATACTCTCAGCTGTCACATGAGTCCCGTGCTTACACAACTGCATTGATAGCCACTCTGTTCTCAGAAATATAACTGAGGCACTTAATCACTCTGGATGATTTAAAGAAATGCAAGAGGAGATGGATGCCCTACAGAGGAATCATACTTGGGAATTGGTACAACTTCCTCATGGAAAGCGTAAGATTGGTTGTAAATGGGTGTTTAGTGAAACTTAATCCTGACGGTTCACTGCATCGACTGAAAGCGCGATTGGTTGCAACGGGATATTCTTAGGCATATGGATTGACTATGACGAGACATTCTCCCCAGTCGCTAAAATTCCATCTGTTCGGATATGTATAGCTTTAGCTGCCATTAATCACTGGCCACTCCATCAGTTGGATGTCAAGAATGCTTTTTTGAATGACATTCTTGAGGAGGAGGTATACATGGAGCAGCCACCGGGATTTACGATTAAGGAGGAGGCGTCTAAAGTATGTCGCTTGAAACGTTCATTATATGGTCTCAAGCAGTCTCCTAGAGCATGTTTGGACGACTATGTGATGTTCTTCAGAAATTTAGAATGACTCGTAGCTCTCAGGATTATTCTGTGTTTTTAGACACACCACCTGGGCCATCGAATCATTCTTGTAGTCTATGTGGATGATATCATCATCACAGAAGATGATAGTAGTGGTATCTCGGAATTAAAGCACTTTCTACAATCTCAGTTTGAGATTACAGATTTAGGATGTCTTCGTTACTTCCTTGGAATAGAAGTGTCCCGATCTCCACAAGGAATTCTTTTATCTCAACGGAAGTATGTCCTTGATTTACTTACTGAATGTGGGTTATTAGGGTGCAAACCAGTGGACAGCCCAATGCTTGCTTCGGGAAGACTTCTTCCTAAGGATGGAAGTCCTGTTAAAGATCCGGAATGATACAGAAGATTAGTTGGGAAGTAGAATTATTTAACGGTCACTCGACATGACATATACGGGTCACTAGAATGCAGCTCTCCGTGTCTGATCCATATACGGGTCACTAGAATGCAGCTCTCCGTGTTTTAAGGTATCTAAAAGCTACACCAGGCTTAGGAATACTTTATTCAGATCAGGGTCATTGTCGAGTAGGTGCATTCACTAAAGAAGGAGATGGAAAAATATCTGGTTTTGGTTCTCAAATGTAGATTGGGCTAGTTGCCCTATTTCTAGGAGATCAACCACCGGGTATTGTGTATTTTTTGGTGGTAATATGGTGTCATGGATAAACAAGAAACAACACACTGTCTCACGATCTAGTGCAGAATCAGAGTATAGAGCTATGGGCAGATGTGTCATGTGAGATGACATGGGTTAAAAGACTTCTAAGGGAGCTAGGGGTAGCTACTGAAGACTTGACGAGACTTTATTGTGATAGCCAGTCAGCCATCCATATAGCTAAAAATCAAGTCTTCCATGAGAGAACCAAACACATTGAAGCTGATTGTCACCTAATTAGGAACCACGTCGTGGGAACTCAATCGAACCCTCCATCTATCCAACCCGTGCATATCAGGACTCAACATCAACTTGCAGACATTCTAACGAAGCCACTACGCAAACCACAAATAGATTTTATCTGTAGCAAGTTGGGCATGATTAACATCTATGCTTCAACTTGAGGAGGAGTGTTAAAAGATAATTGTTGTATAACAGCTAGCTTAATAATAGGCATAATCACAGCTGAATTATTATTGTACTTTAATTACCTTCCTAGAATAGGATATGTACTTTGTATAAATCAGCTCTATTTCTCAATGAATAAGATACGGAAAATATCAATCGGTTATTTTATTTCAGCGAGGAAGCAACTAGAAGATTTGATACAACAGTGCGGCTAATGAATGAAGAAATCGTGTGATTTCAAGATCAAAAAACACGATATGGGTCTGGCTTTCCATGAATTTGCGAAGGGCCAAGCACGTCTAGCCAATGGTATAGTTGATGCCTGGCGAAGTCTACTTCCAAAACTCGATTCTCTCCATGTCTCATAAGACTACTTTATACTCCCAACACATTTGATATCTCAGAATGGTATTGCTCATCTTTAAACGCTCGCTTATTCGTTCTGTTTGTTTGTTTTCACCGTCTGTATCTTAACGTCCATCATGTTTGAAATCTTTGGTCGTGTACTTCTGCCTAACAAACAAATGCAACAACAAAGTTAAAGATTTCCTTATATTTTGGATATTTAATAGAACTTTTGGCTTTCAAATTTGCAGTTTATATTATGAATATATATCAGCATTAACATTTGAGCATATTTGTGATAAAAACTTTTTCTTTCATCCTACTGTTAGGTTTGTAGGGGTTGTTTGGATATACATTTTGAAAGTGATCATGTAATTTGAATTAGTAGAAGAATCAAGTAATCAATTGTAATAAAACAACTTATATAATACGGTTGTATGTGTTTTTGTTGTAATAACCAATGATTTTAAGTTTTTAACTATTTATGAACTTATTATCCAATGAATGGCATGTATATGCATGTCCAGCATGTGTCATCTTACATCTAACTAAGACGTTCATATTCTTATGGAAATCAATAATAATTTTTTTTTCTTTCAAAAATCCAATAACCGAATCTTAATATTAACACATTTACTATGGTATAAAATGGAGGCTAATCAGGAATCAACAGACCGTTGATACTCTTCTCATGTTCTTGGTGAACTCCTCTCATACTGCTAGGCTAAGACCGTTAGGCTAAGAGCCCCTTGGTAAATTGATATCGCTCATTTAGTCTATATAAATCTATCGCGATATCATTTGTTTTGCATATATATTTGAGTAGATTTCGTGAACTTTTGGTACTTATTACGTTTGGAAATTTATCTCAGGTTGAATCGTTGGAAAAGTATGCATTGTGGTTAAAGGGGTCGAAATCTGAGCTAAGTATGAGGTTGAACTGAAACTGGCCTGGAAACAAGTCCCACCCGATCGGTTCTTCACACTCAGTCGATCGGGTAAGAATGTCAAAGCCGACTGACTAATATAAGCAGAACGGCTAGTTTAGTTTAAATCCGTTACAGCAGCTCACCCTTGTTGAAAGCTCGAAATCACGGATAAAGAAGCCGATCGGGTAAGCATGACGAGCCGATTGGGTAAGCATAATGAGCCGATCGGCTATACATTCTCAGCCGATCGGCTAGTTTGGCGGACCACTGTTTATCTCTTTTACACCTGGATATAGCTTGGGTGTCCGAAGAATAATGTTGTGCTGTGCGAAAATGAGGGCTGGGGCATGTATTGTTATTCGATTTTTGGTCCCAAATGACCCAAAAACCCATGGATGGAAGCTTGGGAAGTTTTTGGTGATACTCCTAAAAAGAACTCAGCATGAGATATTCAGGGATCATCCATCTTTTAACACACACACTTTCACCTACAAAAAAAGAAAAATAAAAAGAGACTTCATCATCTTCTTGAGTTTTTCTCTCAAGAACAAAACCTTCACCTCACTCCATCTTTACTTACAAAAAAAAAATCACCACTCTTACTCTCAAAAATTCATTTGTATTTTACTTGAAGATTGTGAGAAGAACATCAAGCAAGCAACCATTTCACCAAGAACAATTACTTCATTTGTGTAATCACTTTGGTACAATTTCAATTTAATCTAATTTCAAATTATTTATGATTTTGTCAGGTGTTTGTTGTTTGTGCTTGATGATTGTGATTATGAGTGGCTAGTTACTTGTATGCTTGCTTGGATGAACTAACTAGTTGATTAGGGGTGTATATTTTTGTGTTTAATTCATGTTTTGAGTTTGTGATTCATCCATAAATTTGTACGTATCTAGTTTGTTGTTGTTGAACTTGTGGAATTTTTAGCTAAGCGATTATAACGAATGTTCTTTTGCTTATTAAAAAATACCTATCAAGTTTGTTTGTTTATTATGAATGAACCATCAATTGTGGAAGAAAACTTTGGTGTATGTAACAACAATGAGCTAAATACATATAAGTTAGCGATCTTAGCGAATGTTTTTTCGTGTGGATGAATCGTAAAATCATAAGATCCTAATTCATGTTTAATCGAAGAACCTTGTGTGTTTGAAGCTTAATCTCAAAGATTTGACTTATTTGGTGATTTACTAGTTGATATAGCGAACCTTTTCAACCAAGTAAATTGCTATTGATTATTTGTCTATAAATGATTGAACAAAATTGCGAATGTAGTTTTGGAATGTGTTAGATGATTTAAGCTAAATTGTGCAAGATGATAATCATGGCGAACGTCCGTTACTAGATTAAATCATAGGTTTATCAATTGAAGTTGAACATTTAGTCTTAGCGAACGTTGAGCTTATGACTGATGAATATTACTTTGGCATATATTTAACCGGTTATAACTTCACACCCTGAAATCACTAGTGAAATAGTCCAAGCAAGTATTGTTTTTAATATACGAAAGTTTTCAATAAATCACTTTGACTCGTAAGAGTCCACCTGCCTAGATTAACTAATATTGTAGTTTTAAGCAACGTGACAATTTGGTCACACAAACCCCCACTTTTATTTTATTTTCTAAATTACTGACACTTAGGTTAATACATTTAAAACTAAGTTCCCTGTGTTCGAACCTGAACTTATCCAACTATACTACTACACGATAGGGTCCACTGCCCGGTTGTATTTTGGTCTAGCACGGTACCTTCTTGTTCATATTTCAACGATAAATTTTATAACTAGATTCAACACATCAAGTTTTTGGCGTTGTTTTAGATCATACGTTAAGTGTGATTAGTTGATCCTTTTTAGGAATTTATTCTTAGAAAGTTACTTTTAATTTTGTTGCGCCGGTGCATTTGACGGTTTTATCTTTTGTGTTCTTACAGGTTTATTTGGTAGTGGATGAACACAAGGAGCTCCGGTAAAGAGCTTCTTTGTCCTTCGTCCAATCCGGGGAAAATCACCAAGAGCAAACGGAGGAAGAAACCAAAGCAAAGGCCGACATATTCAACAAGTAGTCAAACGGAAACCGAATCATCTTCGGGGAATGAAATTTTTGTTGAAGTTTTTGAGGACGAACTTGTATCACTGGAACAAGAGGAAGAACTTGTACCAAGTGAGGAAGAGATGACGGATGAAGATGACATCCCTATATTTTCAAGGACAAGGGCCGTTGCACCTACACTCGAGTCGGCCATTCAAAGGCCAAACATCGACAACAATAATTTCTCTTTGAAAGGTCATCATATGCAAGCCCTCAAGGATGCTCAATTTGATGGAAGAGTGCGGGCCGATCCGCACAAACACATAGCTACCTTTCTTGAGATTGCGGAGTACTTTAAGTATGGCCCTAATATGGATGAAGCAATTCGGCTAAGGACTTTTCCAATGTCCTTATGTGGTGAAGCTAAGATTTGATACCAAGAGCTTGAACCAAATACTATTAGAACTTGGGACCAAATGAGGGAAGCGTTTGTTAGTAGGTATTTCCCTCCGACTTTGGCCGAAAAGTTGTTGAATGAAATTCCGGCCTTCTAACAACAAGAAGGAGAAACTTTGGAAGAAGCTTGGTGTAGGATAAAGGAATTGCTAAGAAATTGTCATGGCCACGGTTTATCGAAAGGTGAGATAATTGTTTTATTCTATAATGGTCTTAATATCCAATCGGCAAGTGTTCTTGATGCCTCGGGAGGAGGTTTATTTCTTTACAAGACGCCAAATGAAGCTTGGAAAGTGCTTGAAGACAAAGTAATCCAAAGTTTGAATTGGGCAAAAGATAGAGGAGGAAAGCCGGTTAGGAAACATGTGGCTTTTGCGGAAGGTAGTAGTAGTGGTAGTGGAAGCTCGGATAATTCGACAATGATGAAGGAATTGAAAGTTCTATCTTCAAAGTTTGACTCACAATTCAATACTTTAAAGGGTGAGATTAAGGAGCTTAGAGATGGTTGTGGTAAGTGTGGAGGTAATCATGCCACGGTTCATTGTATGCAAGATGACCAACCAATCATGGGGGATGAGGAAGATGTGAATTTCCTCCAACAAGGCAATTACCAAGGGGGCGGAAACTACCAACGGGGTGGTTACCAAAATAGAAATTCGGGAGGATACCAAGGAGGAAACTACAATCAAAGAACCGATTTTCTTGACCCAACCAAGGATACAATCAAAGCTATAACCAACCCCAAAAGCTAAATCAAAACCAAAGCTACAATCAAAACCAAAATCAAAATAACAACCCATCTCCGGTTCAAAAACAAGAACCAACTCTATCACCAATGAAACAAATGATGAAGGAGTTCATGGCTAAACAAGATGCTTGTACCGAGCGGTTAAAAGCTCAAATGACCAATATAAAGTTAAGCATGGAACAAGGCAAAAAGAACCAACAAGCTTCAATTCAAGATTTCAAGCGAAAGATGGATAGATTGTCGGAGGGACAAAGTAGTAGGCCAACCGGTGGTCTACCAATCAATACTCAACAAAACCCAAGGCAACCATCTTCAAGCGGGTCAAAACCATACCAACCACCACCAGCAAAGAACGAGCATGTAAATGCTATCACCACAAGGAGTGGAAAGGAGCTTTTACCTCCTCAAGTCAAGGACCCCGTTGTTTCTAACCCTATTTTGCTGGATGATGAGGATCAAGAGAGTGAAGAAAAGGATGATGAGGTTCCTACACCAACGACCACACCGGTGTCACATACACCGGCCCTCAAGGCATAGAAGCCCAAGATTCCTTATCCACAACGGTTAAGGAAAGAAAAGATGGCGACACAATATGGGAACTTTGTGGAGATGATCAAGGGAATCCGGGTCAATGTGCCCTTGGTGGATGTTTTAGCTGGCCTGCCCAATTATGCCAAGTTCATCAAAGACTTAGTGAGTAACAAAGATAAACTAACGGAGGCATCGGCTATGTTCTTGAATGAAGAGTGCTCGGCTATTGTGCAAAACAAAATTCTCCCAAAGCTTGGAGATCCGGGGAGTTTTATCATTTCATGTAGATTGGGTAAATTTATTACATGTGATGAACTTGCCGACCTAGGGGCTAGTATTAATTTGATGCCATACTCTTTATATGCAAAATTGTCCCTAGGATCCCTTACACCCACACGCATGAGTATCCGACTTGCCGATAGGTCATTCCAATATCCCGTAGGGATTGCGGAAAACATGTTGATAGAAGTTGGCCAATTCACCTTTCCCGTGGACTTTGTCATCCTCGAAATGGAGGAAGATAGCAAAGTGCCACTCATCCTAGGACGTCCCTTTTTGCACACTGCGGATGCTATCATCCAAGTTAAAAACAAACAATTAACCTTAGGAGTAGGACAAGAAATGATTGCTTTCACGGTCGATAAGACCATGAAGCATCCTTATTCTACTGACGATTCTTGTTTTAGAATTGATGTTATAGATGAAACGGTGGATGAAGAATTGCAAGGTCTACTTGGAATGGAATCGGAACTTTTTGACTTGGTTGAATCAAATGAGGAAATAATGACCGAGGAAGAGTTGGTCATGAGCATGGAAGAGGGCAAGGATGAAGATGAACAACTTGATGATGAAAGCTTTGAGGATTTGAAAGGAGAGGATTACATGAGGATCAAAACTTTGTTGGAAGATCCACCAAAAGATTTGGAGATGAAGCCTCTACCTAGCCACTTGGAATATGCATATCTTCACGAGGAGAACTTATTGCTCGTTGTAATTTCTTCTACTCTTGAAAAATCTGAAAAATGCATGCTATTAGATGTGTTAAAGGCTCACAAAGGCGCCTTCACTTGACGTACATCCGACATACCCGGAATAAGCCCCTCATTTTGCAAACACAAAATTAACTTTTTAGATGAGGCAAAACCCGTTGTCCAAAGGCAACAGAGGCTAAAACCGAATATGAAAGATGTCGTCAAGAAGGAGGTTGCCAAGTTGCTCGATGCGGGTATCATTTACCCCATATCCAATAGCTCATGGGTTAGTCCGGTGCATTGCGTACCGAAGAAGGGGGTATGACGGTTGTGGCCAATGACAAAAATGAAATGATACCCACTAGAACCGTGATCGGGTGGCGATTTTGTATTGACTATAGGAAATTGAATGATGCCACAAGAAAAGACTACTTCCCCTTACCATTCATTGACCAAATGCTAGAGAGGTTGGCGGAGAATGAATACTATTATTTCCTTGACGGATTCTCGGGATATTTCCAAATACCCATAGATCCCGAGGATCAAGAAAAGACCACCTTCACTTGCCCATTTGGGACCTATGCCTATAGGAGGATGCCCTTTGGTCTTTGCAATGCCCCTGCCACTTTCCAACGTTGCATGATTGCCATTTTTCACGACATAGTTGAGACCTCCATGGAAGTTTTCATGGATGACTTTTCCGTGTTTGGGAACTCATTTGACACATGTTTATCCAACTTGGATAAAATGCTTGAGAGGTGTGAGAAGGCCCATTTAGTCTTAAATTGGGAAAAATTCCATTTTATGGTAAAAGAGGGTATTGTGTTGGGGCACAAGGTTTCGGGTCTAGGAATTGAGGTTGACTGGGCCAAAATAGATGTCATTGCTAAATTACCCCCACCGACCAATGTGAAAGGCATTAGAAGTTTCTTAGGTCATGCTGGGTTCTATCGTAGGTTCATTAAGGATTTTTCCAAGATTACCCGACCCATGACCAAGTTACTTGAAAAAGATGCACCATTTGTGTTTGATGACCCGTGTTTGAGTGCATTCTTGACTATGAAAGATCAATTGACCAAGGCACCCATAATAGTTTCTCCCGATTGGTCTAAACCATTCGAACTTATGTGTGATGCTAGCGACTTTGCCTTAGGAGCCGTCCTAGGACAAAGAATGGACAACCATTTTAAACCGATCTACTTTGCTAGTAACACCTTGAATGAGGCCCAACAAAACTATACCACGACCGAAAAAGAGTTACTTGCCGTGGTGTTTTCCTTTGACAAAATTAGGCAGTACCTTGTTCTTTCAAAGACCATTGTTTTTACCGACCACTCGGCTCTAAAGTATCTTTTTGCAAAACAAGATGCCAAGCCCCGTCTCACTCGTTGGATTCTTCTTTTACAAGAATTCGACATTGAGATAAAGGACATAAGGGGAGCCGAGAACCTTGCCGCCGATCACTTGTCGAGATTGGAAAATCCAAATCTTGACAAGCAAGGCGATACTAATATTGATGATTCCTTTCCCGAAGAATTTCTTTTGCAGGTAGGTGATGATGTGGAAAAGAAGGATGAGGCACCAAGGTTTGCCGATTTAGCTAACTATTTGGTTGGAGGTGTTTTGAGAAAGGGTATGAGCCACCAAGAGAAGAGTAAATTTTTCTCAAATTTGAAGCACTACTTTTAGGAAGAGCCTCATTTGTTCCGTGTTTGTGCGGATGGAATGATAAGGAGATGTGTTTCGGGTAGAGAGACAAAAGAAATTTTGGATGCATGCCACCATGGACCAACCGGTGGTCATTATGGTCCTTCGGTCACCGCAAAGAAAGTGTTTGATGCGGGATTCTATTGGCCGATCATTTTCAAGGAGGCATATACTTTATGCCAAACGTGTGATGTTTGTCAACGAACCGGAAACATCTCCAAAAGGGATGAAATGCCTCAAACAAGCATCCAAGTTTGCGAGGTTTTTGATATTTGGGGCATCGACTTCATGGGACCATTCCCACCATCCTTCAAGAATGAATATATTTTGGTGGCGGTTGACTACGTGTCCAAATGGGCTGAAGCCAAAGCTTTGCCCAAGAATGATGCTCGAGTGGTTATTGACTTCTTAAAAAGCTTGTTTTGTCGATCTGGGATGCCCAAGGCCTTGATAAGTGATAGAGGAAGCCATTTTGCTAACCAACAATTGGAGAAAGTCCTCAAACGATATGGAGTAAATCACCGGTTTTCAACTTCCTACCACCCTCAAACAAGTGGTCAAGTTGAAAACACCAACCGGGATTTGAAGAGAATTCTTGAGAAGACGGTGAAAGATAACCGAACAACATGGGCAAAGAAATTGGAAGATGAATTGTGGGCGTTTCGAATCATTACAAAACACCCATTGGCACAACACCATACCGGTTACTCTATGGCAAAACTTGCCATTTGCCTCTTGAAATCGAGCACAAGGCCTATTGGGCTTTGAAGAATTAAAACATGGATTTGGTTGAGGCGGGTGAAAAGAGAATGTTGCAACTCCATGAGTTGGATGAGCTTCGGTTGCAAGCTTACAAGAACTCCCATTTATACAAAGAGAGGACCAAAGTGTTACATGACCGGAGGTTGAAAACGAGAAAGGAACTCAAGGCCGGTGACAAAGTCCTTTTGTTCCAATCTTACTTCAAATTAAAGCAACCTAAGTTCAAGCCTAGGTGGACCGGTCCGTATTTGGTGAAGCATGGTTACCCATCCAGATACGTGGAACTTTTCGGTTCGGATGGTGAAACTTTCATTGTTAATAGACATCATTTGAAGCTATACCATGAGGAAGATGTTGATAGCGAGTGGGAGGAACTCGCGACTTACCCCAAGAACAAATGAATTGGGGTCGAGTCTAGCTTGGACTCGTTAATAAATGAAGTCGGGGCACGAGGAAACTCGTGGTTATATCCTTTTTGTTAATCTTAGTAATATTGCCTGCGTTTTTGTTAACCTTTTGAGCTGTTGCTGCTGTGTTTTATGCGTTTAATTGCTTGCCTCTTTGCTTGTGTATATGATGAATCAAACTGTTGGACTTTCACCTTGATAGCCGATCGGCTTAGACCATAACCTTTCGGCTTTGCCTCCATAACCGATCAGCTAAATTAAGCCGATCTGCTCCTTCTTTGTATTTTCATTACCGTGGCTTACCCGTGTTCAAATTATGATTTTTGTTTCAATCGAAGCCGATCGGCTAAGTATGGGAGCCGTTCGGCTATTGTTCTGGAACCAATCAGCTAAAATGAGCCTAATGGCTCTTTCTTTGATAATTCTAGACCGTGGCGAGCCAGTGTCTAATGATGTGGGTTTACTTTGTTACACCCGTTCGGCTGAGGTTCTAGCCGATTGGCTAGGACTAGCAAACTGATCGGGTCAAGTAAGCCGATCGGGTGTTTCTGTGTTAAATCCATTCCGTAGCCAACCCTAGGTCTGAGGTTGCGAATTCTACATAATTAGCCGTTCGGTTTGGCTTTTGTAGCCGTTCGGTTACATCAGCCTTTCGGATACTCTAGTTCAGCCGATCGGCAATGTGCCAGGAGGGGTAAAAAAAAAAAAAAGAGGGTTAAACATGGCTTATTTCTCACACCACACAATCATCAAGCTTACCCGATCCTCTCTTTTGCTCTCTCCCATAGCCAACTCTGTGACAACTCTCTAAATTAGGTACTGATTTACATTAAGCATGTGCATTCTTACGCTAATTTCCTGATTAAGTTTAAAACAAAACTTTTGTTGTGATGTAAGCCTAACAGCCCAGTACTTTCAAACAAAAAGTATTACTAATGCGTGAATATTTAAAGTCGCGTACCAATGTATCGGAACTAACTCGACAGAAAAATACAACCAAAATTGGTGACACAACATAATTAATAATTCAATTATTAATTACGAGTACTATTGTATCTGTAACCTATAGATAAAACGAGTTAAAAATACGTTTAACATAAAACGTATTATAAGACGAACAGAAACAATTTTAAAATGCATTCAAAGATCGAAATGAGAAAAATTCAAATTTTCTCACTCTTTCGGAAACATTTGTAACATTACCTCAAAATATGAACCCGAAATTCGACTGAAATTTGGCACTCAATTTAATGTTAGCAGTCCAAAGTACAAATCTGTACAACAGTCAAAAATAATGAAAACATCATTATTCCGAATTTAAATAACAAACCAGGAGAGCATCTACAAAATAAAAATATAAAATGTTTACTTTTATATTGCTATAATTATACCCGTACCCGAAATTAACGGGCTAAATATCCCACCACCTCAAATAATTGAGGAGGCAGTATGAAAGTGCGTGTTGCTAGGATCTAGATGACAATTGACTTACAATTGAAAGGCGGAATCAATCAATTGCATATATCAACAATAAACACAAACCGAAACGAAAGTTATTCACTAAGTAAACAAAGAAATCGGCTTGTATATTGATTTGGGAACGATTACAGAGATGCTATTTCGACAAATGGTGCTAGGGTTTCGTCAACCCTAGCCTAAAACCCGTAGGTCTCTATTTATACTAAAAACACAGCCGACATGCGTCACTTAGGTAAAGTGTCGCATTTGGCCGCCTTAATGCGTCACTTACTTAAGTGTCGCTATGCGTCACTTAATCAAGTGTCGCTATGCATCACTCAGACAAGTGTCGCCTAAACCAAAACACGAGTGTCGCATTAACAAAAACTATATTTCTATTAATTAACAAACGACACTAATTACAACTCGATAGACCAACTGACAGACACTCAAAGATGCATCAACAAACTCCCCCGTGTCTTCAGCTTGGTCTTCAAAATCTTCAAATTCTTCTGAATCTTCACTTCCAACCAGCAGGAAATACACCACCAGCATGTACCCCATTGGCTACGCAAATATCAATGATCTTTTGAAATTTAAACGCTTCAGCTCTATCTCTTTCTTTAAACTGAATTCTATTCTGATGTAATCTTTTCATATCATGTTCAGAGAGATTGATCAAACTCAACGGATCGAAAACACAAAATATCTTTCGTTTAAGTCCCCAAGTAGACCTTTTCTTAGGTTGAACAACATCCCATGCTGTTTTCTCTTCAACCTCCGATTCTACATTCATAATCTCCGAATCCGTATCTGGTTCCGATTTTGGAATAAATACAATTACAGCTTCACCAGTAATATCATCATATTCCCAGTACTCTAACCTATTCAAAAAGTCTATCGGAATGATCTCCAAAGGTATCTTCTGTAGACACTTTGCTGGTGGATAGATCATCTTCACAATAGGTTGACGAGTGATCGGATCTAACTTCTTCTTAAACTTGTATCGCATACCCAACGTCGGCTTTATCAAGTTATATTTTTTACTATTCATTTCTCGACGTATGATCACCTGGAAGAAATCTGCTCGTGAATCTCGTGATCGATTGATCAAGGGTATCTGCGCTAATCTCTGAAGCTCACACTTCGGCAAAGTACTTATTTTATAAAACTTCATATTGAAGTACTGAATACCGTCGTTTCTCTTTATCATGAAAACAGAGTGATTCTCATCAAACTTCCAACTCTTAATCAATCCCGTGTAATCAGATCTAACTTTGTAGCTTTTACACGTAACCGGTACCTCGACAATCGGTTTGAGCACTATATCCGGTTTAGTTGTAGAAGTTGATGGCTCGTTCGTCTCCTTTTCTGATTCATCTTCAGACGAATCCGATTCTATTATGGGAGCATCATCATAACATTCATCGCTGTGCAATTGCTCCCCCTCAACTTCAACTTCATCATTTTCCTTAAAAAAATAATCCTCTGCTACAGGATCATCCATAACCTCTTCCTCAGGCCGCGAGTTGTTATCATTCATCAAATTTTGCAGATATGTGAGATCGACATAAGAATAATCAACTGCAATAGGTCTTGCCTGACCTTGAACCTCCACAAAGTAATCTAAACTGATGTTTTCATTGATAGTTGAAGATGGAAGTACATTTTCTGGTTCCGGGGAAGGAGTTACATTTGTTTCTAACTCACTAGGACCTACCTCCCCCGAAACATTTGTAACTGATTCCAATTCTAACAACCTAGAGGACAAAGTAGTCACTTGAAGTTGTAGCGAATCAACCGCAGCAGCTCGAGCTTCTAACTCCCTGATCTGAGAGGCTTGAGCTTCAATTATTGCCTTCTGATCATCAAACCGCTTTGTCAAAAGCTCCATCTGAGCTAAAACCATCTGAAGAGACGGCACGTCAGAGGTTGGCGGTGGTTGTTGTTGCTGAGAAGTGGGTTCCTCAATTACCACAGACGTCCGCTGGCGTCTACGAAGTGGTAGATCAGCATAAGAGGGTGAAGACCCAGCGGGACGTTTACCAGGATTCCTCGGGATATGAACCCGACCAGAAGAAATCCGGCGCAAAATACGCTTGAAGCGTTGGGGATTAGTCAGTTGAATCCCCTCAAAAGCCGATTGCGGTGGCACGTCACCCTCAGAATCAGGAGGAGTGGGCCCACCGTCGTCAGATTCTGCCTCAACTCGATCAACTTGATCAATATCATCAAGGTCTTGAGCAATGTTGGCATCTACTAGGTCGTCCTCGTTGACCGGAGGCACGACATCGTCCACAAAACCATGATCGTGCGGCGCAACGTAGTTTTCGTTTACTACGTGCCCGAAAAGGTCACGATCGGCCAAAACTGGCTCGCCCTTTGGCGCAAGCTTGCAGTCATTAAAGACTCGAAGCAACATCGGCGTTGGGACCAAAAGAGACCTCTGATCTGGTGCAATGCCGAGATCCAGGTCATTTAGCAGGAGCTGCACAAAACGAGGATATTGTAGCCATTTATCCTTCCCAGCCCTGATGTTTTCCACCATATTCCCAAAAATATAGCCGCTAAAGTTATACGGCTTATTATATACTAGAGCTAACATAAGCGACAAAGTCAGATGACTTGCCGCATCATACCCTCCCTTCCTCGGAGATAAGCAAACGATAATGATATGACACAGATACCTCCAAACCCTGCAGAGGTATTGCTTTCGGAAGTCTGAAAGCTGGTTAGCCGGATAGCCCATCCGTTGAAGTCCCCCGTAGATAAACGTGGTGGGGAAGATGGTGAGCATAGTGGAGTTGTCATCAAAACGAAGAACCCGTCTAATCGAGTTTTCGGTTATCTCGATTTCCTCCCCAAACATATTCGAAACTATGCGGGGAACATCACCCTGAACCCTGATCACGGCGTGATCATAAAATTCCTCGATTTGGTTCATATATACCGGGGTCGATGCCGTAATCGCATAAAAAATCCTGGATCTGCGTAGAAAGTCGATCATAGGCCTGAACGGCGCTGAATTCGCATGAGTAGACTCAAGGAATGCCGTAATATTATGTCGGGTGTTGGTACGACGGTAATAATCCTGTAACCCGGCCATCTGTAAGCTAAAAAGACAAATAAAAGTAACCGAAGACGTTAGAAAGTTAGCCCGAACACAGAAAGGTTGAAAAACAAAATTTGACTTTAGGCGTCACTTAGGGTAAGTGACGCATGGCCACTACCGTCACTTAGGAAGTGTCGTAATGTACAGTGTTTAAAATTGAAATCAATTTGTAGCGTCACTGACTGGAAGTGACGCTATCAAGCGTCACTGATGTAAGTGACGTTTGAAATTGAAGGTTTAAAGGATACGACACTTAGCAAGTGACGGGTGAAGAACATGCTACATTTAAACTAGTGACGGTATCCTAAGTCAGTCACTTAAGAAGTGATGGTATAAGTGACGGATATAGTGACGCATGTAAAGGCGTCACTGGAAGGAGTGACGGGTTAAACTGTTAAAACAAGTATATGCGTCACTACATGAGTCACTTACGAAGTGACGCAAAATCAAGCGTCACTTGTGAAGTGACGGTATGGGTTACCAAATTACCAAAGTGCGTCACTTGAGGGAAGTGACGCAGGAAGTGTCGCAACGATGAAGATCATCGTGCACTGTTCATACCCAGATTCAAAAAATTTAGGGGTTTGCAAAAACAAAGTAACCAAGGTGTGCGTTAGGGTTGGACGAATAGAACACACCATTTATCACATCATAACATAAGCATATAATCATTTAATCGAATGATTTGCATAACAAAACCCTAACCCGTAACCCTAAATTAAAATACAGTGAAAATAAGAAGATTAAAAGGTTAAAAATAGTACCACTAAGTTCGTAGGAGTAAGGAGAACAACTAGGTATGAAAAGAACACAAAGAAAAACCGTGAAGCTCGCGAATCGATCGACAAGTAAAGGTGCAGTGGAAGTGACGCAGGGACAGAGCGAGTGTCGGTGTGTTAGTGCAAGTGACGGTATAGGAATTTGAAAAGTGGTGAGATTAAGTGTCGTGAGGAAGGGGTATTTATACACCGACCCTTGTATGCGTCACTCAACCCGACACTGATAACGTAACTTATCCCGGCACTGACTGCGTCACTTGAGTGAGTGACGCAATATCGTATGCGTCACTCGGAGCGTCACTTATGAAAGTGACGCACAGTTCACTGAAAGTGAAAAATTTGCGATTTCTTCGATGGTTTCGCGTTGTGATTTCGGTACTTAAAATTGAAAATGTAACTGTAACTTGGATAATAACTAAAATTACACTAACTTAGGGAAAATAAGACATATACAAGAAAATGTAAATTAACAATTATTCTTATAACTGATACCAAATGCAGGTATTGAGATAACGATCCGATTAGATCAGAAGGTACGGGAACCTCTTCACTCTATCTCTTTTAAATTAACCAGTCATAGAATTAACACAATCTTTTTGGTGACGGAGTTGATAAAATCTGATTAGGGATCATATCAGAATAACATGCATTTATTTGGAACATTAAGTGTTATTTCAATCATCAGTATGTTTGTCCTCTTTAAATTTACTTGACATACTAAAAAACACTGCTTATAAAAATTATTTCAAAAACGATTATTAGTATATTTGTCCACTTAAACATGTTATACGTACAACTAAGAGGTATTTTATTATTATTGGTATGTTTATTTCGCTGTGGTTCCCATCATAGATATACATCTTAACTTAAAACATAGATCATGTTTTCATTTACAGATAGAATATAAGAAAATCAACTTTTAAGAGTCAAGTCAGCGGTGACAGGTCTGTACTTACGTACAACAGAGCGACATAACTTGATCCAGGTTTAAGCAAAACCAAACTTGGTCAAACCATTTTGGCGACCTTGTAAGGTATCTTAATTGTTAAAGACTTTTCAAGCACTTTGACTTGTGTTTGCTTAATTTTAAAATATATATTAACAGAAACCAGGTCTATACTTACGTATAACAAAGGAAACTGTCAATATATACCCCCAAATGAAATCATATAAACATCTTTCACAAAAACATGTCTAGTATAAGTAAGAAATTAAGACTTTTGTCGTACATCTAATGATGGTGTACCACTTGAAATAGACAATTATAGATTAAGCTTCTTAAGACTTCTCAAAGTGTTTTGTATAACATGTCTACTAATATATCGTATGATGAAGATAATGTTTATAAAAACTGTTTTTAATACGTCAGATAAATCTACTGACACATCAAAGATAAACCTTAAAAATTCCATATTCATGCATGTTACCCGATGTACTATCATATCCCAAGTTGTTTACAGACACAACCTCAACGTCTTTTTAAATGTAGCAGCATTGCATGTCTTTAACACTAGAAAGTATAAAGATTGGCTGTTGCATTTTTTTTTTTTTTTTTTTTTTTTTTTTTTTTTTTTTACATATCCAAGTCACAAATTACTTTTTCGTTGTAAAGAACCTAAGACCGATCATGTTGACTAATTCATCAAATCGGGCTCTAGAAAAGGCCTTAGTGAATAAGTCAGCATTTTGCTTCAGGGTGTCAATATGGACAAGGTCAATGAGGTGTTTTTCATAGCAATCCCGTATAAAGTGAAACCTAATCTCTATGTGTTTGGTTTTAGAATGTTGTACGGGATTACGTGTGATAGATATGGCAGCAGTGTTATCAATATAAATAGGAGTTAAAGTTAAGAGTAACCCGTAGTCGCGCAGTTGATGCTGAATCCCAGAGCAGCAGCTTGCAGCAGCAATGTACTCGGCCTCCGCTGTTGAAGTAGAAACCGTAGTCTGTTTTTTGCATTGCCATGACACCAAGCGGGTTCCAAGAAACTGACATCCTCCTGTGGTAGACTTCTTATTGATATTGCAGCCGCCATAATCTGAATCGGAGTAGGCAGAGAGCGTGAAGTCCTTCTCATTTGAATACCATAGACCAAGTGTAGGTCTATATTTAAGATAACCAAAAATCCGCTTCACCGCCTTCATATGAGAAACCTTTGGACGTGCCTGATATCGTGAACAAATGGAGACAGCAAAAACGATATCAGGTCTTGAGGCAGTGAGGTACATAAGAGAACCTATCATCGAACGATAATCCTTTTCTTTGCAGTCCTCATCTTCCTCAGCAGGTCCAAGATTATGGTTGAGTTCAATAGGAGTTCCATAAGGTTTACAAGTGAGCATATCATATCGTGTCAACATGTCATGGACATATTTTGACTGATGAATATACATGCCTTTGGATGACTGCTCAACTTGCACACCTAAGAAAAAGGTAAGATCTCCCATTGCACTCATCTCGAAAGCTGATTTCATGACCTCTTCAAATTCTGTACATAGAGCCTCATTCAACGATCCAAAGATGATATCATCGACATATACTTGAACAAGTAACAAATCATCGCCTTTTCCTTTTGTGAAAAGGGTACTGTCGATGGTGCCTCGTGTAAAGCCATTGTCCACCAGATGAGTAGCCAGCCTGTCATACCATAGGCGTGGAGATTGATGAAGTCCATACAATGCCTTATTGAGTTTGTAGACATAATGTGGATGTACCGAATCTTCAAAACCTGGAGGCTGTTGAACATAAACTTCCGTATCAATTTTACCATAAAGGAAAGCGCTTTTAACGTCAAGTTGCTTGACGCGAATTCCTTTAAATGATGCAAATGCTAAAAAGATACGGACGGACTCCAATCTGGCGACTGGGGTAAAAACCTCATCATAATCAAGTCCTTCAATTTGAGTATACCCTTGAACAACTAGTCTTGCTTTGTTCCTCGTGACAACTCCTCTATCATCCTTCTTGACGCGATATACCCATCGAGTGCCGTTCGGATCTGCACCTTTGGGTAAGGGAACAAGCGTCCACACTTGCAGCTTGTGAAATTGCTGCAGTTCATCTTGCATGGCCTCGACCCAGGATGGGTCTTGCAAGGCCTCCGCTACTTTCTTCGGTTCAGTTTGGGAAAGATGGCAAGAGTTGACGGTTGCCATAAATCCCAGAACCTGATTAGCTGAAGTATCCGTATCTTCAGCAGTTTGCTTCGCCTGACGTCTAGTTTGAACAGATGAATGGGGATCACCAATAATGTTTTCAACAGGGTGATTCCTATGTATCCTAGTAACTGGAATAGCATCTGGCACAAGATTTAATTCCAAGTTATTCAGATCCCCGTCAGTGGCAGAAGCATCTTCGTTTTCTTCATTAGAGAAGAAGTGAGAATATTCCATGTCTGCTGCATCCTCCAATGGAGGCATATTAGGATCATTCGGAAGATCCTCGGTATTAACGGGATTTGAAGCAGATGGAATAGTGGTTATTTGTGGTGAAGGTGTAGCAACAGATGCAGGAAAAGTAGTGGATGTTGAGGCAGGCATATCTGGTGTTGGAGTAGGTGAAGGAGTGGATGTTGTATCAGGTATAGGATTGGATGTAGAAGAAGAGGATGTTTGTTGAAAAACATCGAGTCCATGAAGCATGGTGATTAATTCTTCAGTGACATCATCCTCCGGAACATTAAAAGAGCTGAAAAGATTCCCATAGTTAAAGAACCAATCCGGACCCTTTCCTTGAGGTGGTTCCGTATACCGTAGGCATTTGACCTCAAAGTGTTCCTCGATCTCGTTCGTTGATTTGTTTTATACCCGTTTGTTTGGAGAGTTGACCGAATATCCAAGAAAAATTCCTTCAACTGCTTTATCGCCAAACTTAGGGACACGATCTTTAGTAATCATAATCAGACACGGACATCCAAAGGGTTCCAGAAACTGCAGATTCGGCTTGCGATTGTTGAAAAGCTCATAGCAAGTCTTATTCTTCTTTTTAACTGAAAGAACCCGATTCAATACATAGCAAGCAGTATTTACTGCTTCAGCCCAGAAGATAATAGGTAATTTGGAATCCGCTAACATGGTGCGAGCGGTTTCAATAATTGTCCTATTCTTCCGTTCAGCAACTCCATTTTGTTGAGGTGTTCTCGGAGCACTAAATTGATGTTCAATACCTCGAGAAGCACAAAATAACTCAAGAGTTGAGTTCTTGAATTCGGTTCCGTTATCGCTCCGCAGCCTCTTAACTTTTAAGTTGCACAAATTTGCCAACTTATCCAACAAATAGACTAAAATACCCGCTGTCTCATCCTTAGTTGCGAGAAAGTGGACCCACGAAAAGCGTGAGTAGTCATCTGTTACCACTAAACAATAAGAACGACCACCTATGCTCTTTGTAGACACAGGACCAAAAAGATCCATGTGCAGTAATTCTAACGGAGCATTTATGGAATTCACTACCTTAGACTTATGGGACTTCTTGTGGAGTTTGCCCTTGTGGCAAGAAACACAGTCGTCTTTCAAGGCGAAAGACTGTTTCGGAACTCCACGGACCAAGTCGTTGTTGACTAGGAAATTCATTTTACGGAAATGAATGTGTCCCATACGTCTGTGCCAAAGGAGTGATTCCTTCTCTGAAGCCTTCGAAAGGAGACAAGTGTATTCGCTTGTAGTCTCCACAGTTCGCATATTCATTACATATGTGTCATTTCTTCTTGGAGCACGCATTACAACCCATTCCTCCGGAATAACGTACCCTGGCTTCAATATGACACACTCGGTTTTTGTAAACGATGTGGTATAATCCTTATCACAAACTTGTGATACACTTAACAAATTATGCTTAAGCTCGGACACATAGTTTACATTTTCAAAGCTAACCTTTCCATTGGTTAGCGTACCTCTCCCCAAAATTGTTCCTCCCGTATCTCCAGCAAAGGCAACGTGACCTCCCGCATATGGTTTAATATCCACTAAGAGAGACACATCACCCGTCATGTGTCGCGAGCAGCCACTATCCATAAACCATTCGCTATCTTTTATACGTTCTGACTGCTGCAACACATAAATATGAGGAGATTAGTGAGAAACGGTGACCCAAGCCTTTACAGACTTAGGTCGACCATGGTCATCAACAATAATCACATCAGAGAAAATTTTATTTTTAAACAAATCAGATTTTAAATCTGATGTGTTATCATTGATGACATTTGAGTCTTTAATAGACGCTTTCAATTTCCAAACCTTTGAAGGTTCTAGATTTGGCTTTGAAATAGTGTTGGGCTTTGATTTTGGCAAAATATTTTGCCCAACACTAACAACTTTCTTAGTAGCTTGGGGAGATCCAGAGTGATGCCTAGGTGGTGATTTAGAAAAAGAATTTCTGTATAAAGATGTCCTAGGCATATCTCTCCCATATCGCTGATGAGAAAGTTTAGGACACTCACGAATCAAATGTCCTGGTTTCTTGCAATAGAAACAAGAACGAGTCTCACGGAATTGCGGAGACGGAGGATTTACTGGAGGATGTGACACAACGTTTTTAGAACATGGACAAGCTGTACATGTTTTAGAAAGCGCTGGTCTTGGTTTAGAGGATGAGGCTAACGCTTTATTTACATGAAGTTTGTCACTTGTCACCTTTTGTTTTAAAACATTTGTTGGTGACTTTTGAGGTTTCGAAGGTAAAACCTTATTTTCACTTTTATTTTGAACCTTTATTATAGGTTCAATCTTCAATATTTGCTTCACAGGTTTAGCCTCAACCTTCTTAAACTCAGGATATTCCTCATCAGTAATATCCTCTATCTCAACAATCTCAGCTGTATGAGACTGACTGGCAGCTTTAACAAACTGAGGCAATGGATACTCTTGACTCTTGGTTTTCTCCGAAGTCAGTTTGTTAAGCTTGGCTTCTTTGGCCTTAATACCATATAACTTGGTATAATCGACTGAAATCTCTTCAAGTCCTTGTTTAGTAATCGAGGGACAATACTCGGCATTAGAAGGTGGTGGTACTTGGTTATAGCCAAGACCTTCCTTCTTTTTGCCAGTTATCCCTTGCTTACTGACAATCTCATTAAAGACTTGTGTTGCTGATGTTGAACCTAAAATTTTGTTTTTATGATTCTCAAACTCATTTTTCAAATCAGATAGTTCCTTATTCAACAGTTCAATTTCAACAAGATAGCTCTTAATTGCATCTTGCTGGCTAAAGACCTTTGCTTTAAAGGTTTCAGTATCTAATTTGTGAGCTTCAAGATGTTGTTCATAAAGCTTTTCATTTTCTAACAAAAAATTATTAGATTCATTAAGTTTAACAATCTTGTCCCGCATATTTTGATTGTCTTTCTGATAGACCTTAAGAGATTCAGTCAATTGAATACAAGAAACACAATTAAATGGCTCAACAGGTTCATTAGTTACCTCAGGAGTGATATGAGCCATCAGACACTGAAACTTTTCAGCTTGAGCACTCCAATCAAAAGTGGTTGGCTCAAAGACGATCAAGGCATTATCCACAGCCAACGATTTGGTTTCTTCTTTCTCAGTTGCCTTGGGAGGATCTGGCTTTGTAAAACCTGACGATGGCATCCTAGGTTTCTCACATTCCCTTGCAAAATGACCAAGGTTCTGACAGTTGTAACACCGAACCTTGCTTTTATCAAACCCAAACCCAGTCTTCCCAATTCCTTCCAAACTTTTCCGTCCTGTTCTTTGCAAAAACTTCTGAACTCTTCTGGAAATCATCGCTATGTTCCAGTTCAAATCCATCTGCTCCAAATCATCATCGTCTAGTTGAGCATAGTCCTCTTTGGTCATCTCCAAAGTAGTATTTGGTTGAGTAACCAAATCTTTGTAAGAACTGAGAAAAGCTGTATAAATCGCAGCTTGTTCTTGAATTGCAGGTGAAGATGTAACCTGTTGTTGTGATCCTGTAACCTGTTGTTGTGATCCTTGAGTAGTACAGGTTGAACCAGACAAATAAGCTGCATGTGAAGCTCCAGCTGAATAAGGTGAAGAATTGGTATCCGATATGAAAGCCATTCCTCCATAACTTTTACCAGAATTAACTTGGCCTCCATACAGCGAAGGATTTTGTGCAAATCCAGTTGACTTGCACTCTTTCTTCTTCAGTTCCATAGCGTGGGCTTGAAGAACTCCAATTAATTGATCCAAGGTCATTCCATCCAATCCTTGACTTTCCTTCAAGAATTGGACTTTTACATCCCATGCACTTGGTAAAACATCTAGCAATTTTTTATTTATCTCAAGTGCTGTAAGACTATATCCACCCTCCGTCAACTCACTCACCAGTTGTGAGTATCGGGTAAACAGTCCAGATGTGGTCTCATTTGGTAAGGAATCAAACAGGTCGTATTGTTTCTTTATCAGTTCCAGCTTGGCTTCCTTATATTTCTGATTTCCTCCACATCTTGTCTCTATGGCCTTCCATAAATCATAGGTGGTGTCATGATGTTTAAACAGTCTCATGACATCCTTTGTCAAGCACATGCAAATAGCGGAGTGTGCTTTTCTTTCTAACTGATAGTCCTTCTTTTCTTGAGGAGTCATAGCGATAAAAGATTTAGGTGGTGGAATCTGACGATAATCTCCTTCAGCCACTGGAGCCTCATATCTTTGTTTCAAAGGACCCCATAATTCCGGACAGTGAAAATCAACGAACTGTTCAAATCTATCCCTCCAATAAACGTAGTCCATGTCTGCGGTAAAAAGAGGAGGTTTATTATTTGAACCAATATCATTACCCTGTTTCAACATTTCACGAATCCCTCTAATATCTTCCTTGTCCGCTGCCATTGAAGATATACCTAAAAAAAATATGCAAAAACAAGAACTCGAAAAAGATTAGTCCTTAAGGCGTCACTTAGTAAGTGACGCACTGCAGTGTCGCAACGACTAGCGACACTAGGCTAGTGACGCTATCGAGTGACGGGCGAAGTGACTGATGACACTAGAAGTAAGTGTCGCTCAATCAAGCAAGTGACGCACTCAAGTGTCGTACTTGAGTGACGTATTAAACAGAGCGTCACTAAAGGAAGTGACGTTAAAAATTAAGTGACGTGCAACAGTGACGCACGTTAATGACGGTGGATTAGAGTAGACGACACTTAAGTGAAGTGTCGTATAAACCTCAAGTGACGCGTTAAGTGACGCGTTCAAGTGACGGTAAAACCCTAATGTGGAATTAATTAGTGCCGCAGGAAGTGACGCGTACAAGTGACGCTGTCGAGTGTCGCAAAACGGCTGAAAATTCCAAAACCCTAAAAAATTCGAAATTTCGTAAAGAAACTCAAATTTGTCGAACCCTAACGGACGAAACCTGTGAATCTTGATGAATGTTGACTGGAATTCACCTTTGCACCTCAAAATCCGTGTTAATTCTCAATTCTTGAATCAATCCAAAACCGAAATGAATCCAAAATAGCTTCTAAAACGTCAATTAAATCACCGCAAGTCTCTGATACCAGTTGAAAGTGCGTGTTGCTAGGATCTAGATGACAATTGACTTACAATTGAAAGGCGGAATCAATCAATTGCATATATCAACAATAAACACAAACCGAAACGAAAGTTATTCACTAAGTAAACAAAGAAATCGGCTTGTATATTGATTTGGGAACGATTACAGAGATGCTATTTCGACAAATGGTGCTAGGGTTTCGTCAACCCTAGCCTAAAACCCGTAGGTCTCTATTTATACTAAAAACACAGCCGACATGCGTCACTTAGGTAAAGTGTCGCATTTGGCCGCCTTAATGCGTCACTTACTTAAGTGTCGCTATGCGTCACTTAATCAAGTGTCGCTATGCATCACTCAGACAAGTGTCGCCTAAACCAAAACACGAGTGTCGCATTAACAAAAACTATATTTCTATTAATTAACAAACGACACTAATTACAACTCGATAGACCAACTGACAGACACTCAAAGATGCATCAACACAGTATGATTATATACTGCAACTCTCGTTTGAAATTACACACTCCCATCTTCTCCTTCTGTGATTTTCTTTACACCAACATCTACCATCATCATCATCCATCTTCCTTTTCTTCTTCTTTGCTAAACACCAAGCAGCAGCAGCAAGAAGGGTAGGAGAACATCAAGCCAGAAACATCATCCATTCAACATAACATCATCATCCTCTTCGTACATCATCGCCACCATCAACTTCACTTGTAAGGAACTTCAAATCTTTCGATTTCCATACTTAAATTTCGTTGTATAACATATATATATATATCATAATCCATGTATATAACACATAAACTTGATGATTGTTTGAGATGTTTTTGAAATGAGTTGTATGGAATCAAACTTAGAATCACAAATTATATATATGAAAGTTGATACAAATGTTATATAACATTAAAGAATGATGTAATGACATGAAAATGGTGTGAAAATGAGCTAACACTCGTAACAAAACACCTATATATATATGTACCACGAACTCAGGCAAGAACAGAGGGCGAGAGGACAGGGACGAACCAACTCGATCGGTTGGCTTGGGCCAGCCGATCGGCTGAATGTAATGAGCCGAACGGCTCAACAAACTGAGCCGATCGGCTAGTTTGGTTGAGCCGAATGGCTAGCCATGATGAGTCGAACGGTTTGTGATTTTTAACCCGAATGGATGATGTGGACTGGACCGAAACGAATAATGGACTAATTAAATTGGACTGGATCGAATGGGTTTTGGTTGGGCCGGAACCACCGGCCGAACGGCTGAAAGCCCAAGCCGAACGGCTGGCCCAAGCCGATCGGCTGGGCTGGGCGGGGATGCATACTGGGCTTTGGTCGCGAGTTGGGCCGGACGTTTATTGGGCCTGAGACTTTAGGTTTGGACTGAAAATTGTAAAAATAAATGAGTTAAGTTAAATAAATGGGCCATTGGGCCAAAACTTGTAAATGGGCCAAAAGGACTAGGTAATCGGGTTAAGTTATTGGGCCAAAAACAAAACTAATCGGGCCGAGCCCAATAAACTTCCAAAATATTCCAAACATAAGACGTGACCCGATTTATTTCACGGAACGTTCATGATTCTATATATATATATATATATATATATATGTACATATTTAATGACAAACGACAAACCTATATGTATACTTCATATATACATACTAATGACGACTTTCCAATGATGATAACATTTATTTATTCATTTTATAAACGGAAATAAATACAACAAGAAGTTTTATAACAAATAAAACTTATATACGTTTTAATACGTAAACTTTAGAACTTATATATATATATGACTACATATGTGTATATACACTTGACAAAGTATACGACGTGAGAAATATAACAATATTTCAACACAACGTCACCAACGAATGTAACGACTTACATCATTAAGAAATCAACAATTTCTCCAAACAAACAAACCGTTAACATAAGATGATTAAACAAATCAAACGTACTTATGTTAATACATTTATTGTATATAGGTTAACACACCTTGGGCTATTACCTGTTGGCTGCTAGCTTTCCTTACCGAGCACATCACAGTGAGTTTACAGCCCCTACTTTTAAATGTTTTTCTGCTTTTAAACACAGGGGTGTTAAACATAGAAATTGCATGCCAACACATGCAATCAAACTATAAATGCTTTATTGCTTTTATACAAATGTTGATTTGTGATATTACATATTCACTGCTATGTTGGGAATTTAGACAAGGTATCCTAGTACGGACCTAGACTTGAAATGTGTGCATGAAAGACCTCATGACATGCTACTGTAACCATTAGCTAGGTGACTCTAGCCACTGAGTATACGGATAGTACTATTGCCGTGACGACCCTCCTACGGTGGAGCGTATACTTAAATGTCCATTCAGGCAAACAACATAAGTTCTGGTTGTGGTTTGGTTATAGAGTTAGGTCGCGTTACTTTAACCTGCGAGGTTTAGCTCACCTTTCAGGGGATCACAGTCTAAGTAAAATTCCCACATATTTTTTTTAGGAAGAACGAATCCTACAACTGTTGGACACCGGAAGACATACCGGTAACTTATTTTACACTGGTAAACAACCAGTAACATATTTTGGGACGACATCCCATGTATAGTAATACTTTAGGGTAACAACCCTACCTAACTTGTATTTTATAAATGAATAACAAATCATTTATACAAACTTGGTTTAACTAACCACATACATATACAAACCTGTAAATTCACTTAACATATTTGTTGACGACTTTCTCTATGTTTTTCAGGAAATTAGCTGGGTAAGAAATCGCATGCGTTCAGGATGGACAACCCTGGACCTATTAGGATGCCACATACTGTCGGGACCGCTTTTGGGGATTTCATTTGTATAACTGCAGACATTGCGGTCATACTTATGAAATCTTACTTTAAACTTATGTATTATTGTTAAAACTAAAATGTTTTAAACTCCACTACTACTGTTACGACTTACATAGTCGTACTACTTTTGTAACAAATGTTTGAACTGGCATCCTTATCTATTATGTTGTGCAATAACCATATGCTCTGAGTATGTATATATCTGTTGGTTGAAATTACTATTCGCAGCCCCGCCACATCATTAAAGCTTCCGCAAACTAAACATAACTAATTGTAATTACCGTTTGGCGGGGTGTGACAGACTCCAACTCACCCACCTTCACTAAAATTCACATCTAAACTCAAATATTTCAAGTAATCAACCCATAATGACATCTAGAAATCCTAAGGTACCTAATAACACCCTTTAATCTTTCCATCTTTTGATTATTTGGGGAAGAACACTTGAATTCGGGTTATGTTAAAATTCAAGTGCGGGGATGATTTCTTGTGTGAATTTGTTGCTTATTATGCTACATTTGTGCTTAATACTTAGTTTCTACCATGATTGCTTGCTTGATTCACTTGATTTTGATGATTTGAAAATTAGGGTTTGTATGCTAATTTGGGTAATCCGAATTTAGGTGAGTTGTGTTTGGTATTTGGTGTTAATTGTAGTATAATTCATATTTGCTATGCTTAATATCACTGAATGATTGATTAATTTCAATTTGTGGGTTGATTTAGCAATTAGGGTTTATGTGAAAATTTGGGGAAGATACAGTTGACTTTTCTGGTCAAACTTTGACTTTGACTTAGACTTTCTTGGTGTAACTTCCAATTGTAAAACATGTCTTGATTCCAATTGAGTGATCCTTTTCGCTCAATTCGAGTTTATGTTTGATATTAGAATTATATGCTTATGTGATAGTTACTTGGTTTAGTATGAAATCTTGATTGTAAGGCTTGCTTGAGTTAAATTATATGTCATTGGCATGATTCAAGCATTGTTTGATATTAGATTACATGCTACTTCTTGTAAAGTTTAAATTTTGAGTGTGAATTGTCGGTGACGTTCGGATTGGATTATGCATGGTTTGGTTATATGTGTGCTTTGTGATAAAGTCTTAGCTTAATGTGTTTTGCTTCTTTGGGATGTTGTTGTTTGTGACATAAATCGCTCATTTTGCCAAGTTTGTGCTAACACTAACACCTATCTTGGATACTTTGTATGTTTGTTGTGTTGTGTTGTGCAAAGGAACAAGCCGAACACCTCCTCTCAGTACACTCTCAGTGTTTTCGCAGACTTGCTTCCTAGGAACCGCCATCCTCACTTAGTTTTTGAGCCCCATCAACATCGCTATCTTGAAAACAATGAGGCTTTGTATAAGATCCACAAAAAGCAATGTGAGTACCCACGGGTGATTGATTGGAACCCGCTGGATGTAATACATTATTCTCACAAAATAAGAAGGGTCTTCACTCAGAGTATGCGCTACAATGGTGAAGTTTTCGATGTGCATGACTTTGAGAAGCTTATTGCCATTCAAGAACCGATTTATGAGGAGTTGGTCATGGAATTCTTGGCCACCTTGGAGATGTTTATTGTTAGTGAGATGGATGAGAAGTTTTTGGGTTTCAAACTGGGAGGAACACCTAGAAGCTTAACCCTTAGGGAAGTTGCAGCTAGTTTAGGTATCTACACCGATGAGGAATTTGAGTCGGATTGGTTTGACCGATATATTATAACCGGTGCTAGGTTAGATGACCCGAATGCAATGATGAAGTTTGAGCAAATTTTAGTGACACACCATACCTCTCGGGCAAGAATCTGACTAAAACCCTCAGATCCCCAAAGTACAATGTGGTTCAGAAGATGCTTTCTCACACTCTCACTACTAGGGGTAGCAACCGGGAAAAGGTTACTCTAATTGATTTGTGGTTTTTGCACAAGTTAAAGAGCCGAGAGAGAATCAACCTTCCGTATGCTGTGGGGAAGTTCCTTCATTCGTATGCCTGTGGTACCAAAAAAAAATCCAAGCTAAGTGGAGGGCATTTCATTACCCGGTTTGCCAAGAGCCTTAAGATTGACCTGAGACCCCGTAACAACCCTTACACCCTTGTTGAGGACCCGGGTCTCCATGTTGGAATAGAGTTGTATTGTAGTGCAAAGGTGGTTAGGAGTAAAGGAGGATTGTATGCTCCTTTCGCCCCCTCCGGTAAGGAAGCGCTTTTGGTATCTCAAGCCAGGGCCCGGGGAAAATGGCCCGCTTCTCAAAATACATCCGAGGAAGAAGATGATGATGATGAGGAAGCTGACGATGAGGAAGATGAAGAGCAGGGTCAGCGAGATCCGGGTCAGAGTTCTCAGTCTGGGGAACCCCCTTATTGGCAAAGTTTTATGTCAAGCTTTGATAGTATGCGCATCGAGCAGGATAGGAGGTGGAACCAACAGGAGGAGTGGCATAATGATCAAGTAAATTTCATGGATGAATCCTAATATGACCAGGGAGCTAATCGTTACCAAAATGATTGGCTCATCCATAATCATGAGAGATTAGGCCACCCGATGCCCGACTATGATCCCACCCCTTATCATCACCCACCCACTTGGGTGCACCTGGTGGTGTACTTCCTGCACCGGTTTATGATAGAGATGCTTCCTTGCTTGTGCTCTAATGACATCACCAGAATTATGCACAAACTGCCAACTACCATCAACAACAGCAGGATTGGGGCCCTACTTGGTCTTCCCCTCCATCTTTCTCCCAGCAAAACACTTGGTCCATCCCGAGCCCTCTAACTGGCAGCAAGAGGCTCACCATCATTGGCTTTTTGGCTCACCCTCACCGTATCAGCAGCAGGATGACACCTAAGACCCGCCCCCAGGCGGAAGTTGGCTTTAGCATTTTATTTTACTTATTTGAATTGTAAACTGTTGAACAATTTTTATTATGTGTTATTTTTCCTTTTGGTACTTTGAATGATTAGCATTCATTTACCTTTTTATTATAATTATTATTATCTATCTATGTTGCACTTGTGTTTTGGTGCTTGTTTGTTTGTTTGTTGGCCCATTTGCTGCATGCCGAGCTGGAGTGGATCTTTACACGCTTATCAAGAATCAGCTCCTCTTTCCATGCCTTTTTTTTTGCAAAACCCCGGGGAAGTTCTCGTTTCTTTTTACCTTCGCACTTATATTTACTTCATTAATTAGCTTTGCATTGGGGGCAATGCAAATCTCAAGTGTGGGGAGGTATTCACTTGAATTCCATTTCTAGTGAATTATTGTTTCTTACCTTTTATTGGGTTTGTGAAGTTTATTAGCTCTCCAATCGAACTTCACGAATCCCATCAACGGGCTATTGGTCACTTATTGAGTCTGTTATTGATCTTGGGTCCGATAGATTTTTGTAAATTACAATGAAAGGCCGGGAAATGATAACTTGCTAGAAATGTGTTTGTCCTTAAAAGATTATTCGCTTTAAAAATGGTTTATTAAAAATTAATTGAAAGTGATTTAGTCTTCCCTCTTGCAACATAACCTTTTTGAGATGTGTCATAAAAAGCAACCTAATAGGGTGAATTGCATGACTAGCGCACTTGTAGCCTCCATTATAAATTGTGAGAAATTTGAGCCTTATTGAGAAAAACACTTGCCTTTAGTGTTTACATTATTTGTTGCTATGAGTGTGCCGTTGTATGTTCTAGAACTTTCCTTAGTGATGCATTTTGAGACCGCTGTGAGATCATAGAAATGTGATATAGGTGGGGTCGTTGACGAGGAGGTATCCTTAGGAATTGGAGCTTAATCCTTATAGTTTTGACTTTCTAACCAATTATTGAGTTTGTGCTTGATCTTTTATGGATTGTACGAATTTGCTAATCGGTCAAGGAACCTTAACTATTTTGGATCTTATTTTCTTTTAAAACCATTTATATCCAGTCCTCCCAGGTCGTTAACACTCATCCTTAGTGCTAAGAAACTCGTAGACACTTTCACATACACTCCACTAAAATGTTAGCCTTATTTTTGTGTAGTCAATTTCCGAACCATTCACTTTTTAAGATGTTGCCTAGTTGGAATTTTTAAATGAGTTTTATCTAAATGTGAATTTACAAATTGGATTCTAGTGTTAAATTCTATAATTGAAATTGCACGAAATGGAAATTGTTAAATGTTAAGTGAAATGATTGAAGTTGAAAACAATAAGATTGTCGGAAGTTAACAAGTTGAGCTTAATGTTAGCGATTGGGTATTTATAGTCGACTAAATGGCCTTTGAATTCCTGAACAAGTAGTTCCCGAGGGGTGTTCTACACCTACCTACCAAAGGCCTTTATCCGGTCCAGGATTGTTGGTCTTAAAGTTCGCTACACAGGATTCATAGAAAGTCGTAGAATGCAATTATTCCAATCTAATGTGTAAATCAAATCGAGTTATTTGTGTGAAATTATTAAATATAAGTTGTAAGAGAGAACAAGGAATAACTTGAATTAATTTGGCATAAGAATCCTAAGTTTTATCAATGTCACATGTTGAAACCATTAGGTAACATTTCCACACTTTTTCACGGGTCTTGACTACCATTTTTCACCGATTTTTGTGTGTCTATCATACCATTCCATATTAACCTACATTTGTTACAACACATGTTTGGAATACCTCATTTGAGATCTCACTTGATGCTCACGCCAAGACGGTGGAGATTTGATCCTTTTGCAAGCCTATGGTAATATTGCATCACGACTTGGCTTGATTGAGTGTTACATCATTTATTTCCTTACCTTGTAGTTCTATAGGTTGAGAGTGAGTGATTATACACTTATCATTATGTGAGGTGCTAGGTCGTGCATTCGGGCTTGACAAAGTCATCATCTCAAGTTTTCATTGATTATATACATGTTACTAACATAATTGCTTTGGTGGTTAGTGTTAGTATTATTTTGATAAACTTGATCTTCACGTCTAAAGTTGCAAGAGCGGGTGTTTGAAATGGTAAAATAAAGATTTGCTTGAGGACAAGCAAAGTTCAAGTGTGGGGATATTTGATATCGCTCATTTAGTCTATATAAATCTATCGCGATATCATTTGTTTTGCATATATATTTGAGTAGATTTCGTGAACCTTTGGTACTTATTACGTTTGGAAATTTGTCTCAGGTTGAATCGTTGGAAAAGCATGTATTGTGGTTAAAGGGGTCGAAATCCGAGCTAAGTATGAGATTGAACTGAAACTGGCCTGGAAACAAGTCTCACCCGATCGGCTCTTCACACTCAGCCGATCGGGTAAGAATGTCAAAGCCGATCGGCTAATATAAGCAGAACGGCTATTTTAGTTTAAATCCGTTAACAGATATTATGTATAGCAGCATAAGTACAATCTTCTTTATCCTAATAAAACTTGAAATGCTAAAGAAGACACATAAACTAAATCGAATTGGCCTGTTTGTTAGATGTATTTATATGTGCATTTCTGTAGCCATTACATGATGTATTTAATTCGTACAAAAATTCATATCTAGGTTGTTAATTCTAACGACATACTTGAACAAGTTCATGAGATTCAAGATTTAGAAAAACACACAGCATTCATGTATTCGATATACAATCGTACAAATCAAAATAGTGAAATCAGCAGGGTAATCTAAACTTCTAACATCTTCTGAGAACAACATTATGAAATCATACTAATAAAAAGATCCATTGCATCTATATCTTTGTTACAGCTTTCACTTCACAATGTATTTAGCATAATCTGAGTCTTAAAATCATATAGCCATACGGTTGCTTTATGATCTTCACCTTTCATCTTTATGATAAACTTATGTCACTGGAACATGCATTCGATTATAAAGAAGCTCCTAAGCTATTTCCATATCAACAAAACAGAATACGTGTCCATAAAATGAAGTGCAGTAAGTAATAAAATAAGTTGAATAGATGGAGTTAGAACAAACCATGATGATCAATCGTGTTTATTTGCAGCTATCCTTCTACCGCGTTCTCATTAATTAAGTAATATGTTGGGCTAAATTCTTCATATCATTTAATATCAAAATATTCTAAGTGTTTAGTCTGTTGGAAGTTAATGCTGCTGGGCTATCAAGACTTAGTTCTGCTAGTGAAGTTAGCTCTGTTCATTTATTGAAGACATAGTCTTCCAGAGTTAGTTCTGCTGGTATGTTTGAAGTTAGTTCTGCTGGGCATTTCAAGAGTTAATTCTGCCAAGTATCATAATCTGCAAAGATTAGTTCTGCCAGTGTTAAAAGATAGTTCTCCTAGTCTATCTGTTAGTTCTGCTTAGTGGGATCACTGCACAACAACTCTGCAACAAAGTACACCTACTACAGACATGCTTTTGAAGAACAGTGCACGCTGCAGACAAGAAAAGTCAAATGCATTTAATGCAAGCGCGGGTCGTAGAAAACTTGGTTTCAAGAAAGTAGATTGTATGTAGATTTTATACAAGTTTTTAGTATATTAGCATGTACTTGCAGTAAAGTACTTTGGATATATATATACATAGAGATAGATCAAGCAAGGTGTGTCTGTCCAATAGTTAGTCAATTTGTAATAGCTTCAAGGTTTCTTGTAACCCTGATACATCTGTGTATCCGTATTATTCATCAATAATATTGAGGCTTTTGACTAGTGAAAATCAAGTGTGTTCTTGCATTGTTTACAATCTTATTTTCATACTTATTACAAATCACAATACATCTTCCTACTTGACAAGTGTTATTCCGCAAACTACTTGTTAAGAATTCATAGCTTAAGTTAAAACATTTGTAACTACAAAGTGTTATTGTGGGACCTCACAATTGGTATCAGAGCATGTGTGAGCTTTGAATTAAGGAAGAAAAGAAAGAACTGTGATCTGTTCAGGGTATAGTTTATCTTAAATTTTGTTTGTATACAATGGCATCAGAGTTTGTAGAGGGTGTTCAAGTGTCTAGAATTCCTATTCTTAGACCAGATGAATACAATATGTGGAGGAATAGAATTAAGCAACATATGTTGCTTACAGATTATCAATTATGGGACATTGTGGAGAATGGTCCTAAGTACAAAACTGATGTGAATGGTGCTAGGCTGCCCAGGGATACACCAACCACAGAACAAAAAAGAAGAGAAAGAGCTACTGAACTCAAAGCTCTAAGTACATTATTACTTGCTATTCCTAATGAATATCAAAGTGAATTTGAGCAGGTTGATGATGCAAAAGTGCTCATGGAGGAATTAGATAAAAGGTTTGCAGGGAATGAGAGCACAAAGAAGAACAAAAGATCACTGCTCAAACAACAGTTTGAGAACTTTAGTTCTGTCAAATCTGAAACCTTAACTCAAGTGTTAAATAGGTACAGGAAGCTTGTTGGTGAGTTGAAGAATCACAAAGTTGTCATAGACAAAGATGATCTAAACAGAAAGTTTTTAAGATCATTGGGTGAGGAATGGACTATATACACTGTTGGTCTAAGACAAAGAAGTGATTTAGATGATAAGGAGCTAAATGATCTATACAATGATCTTATAGCCTTTGAACCTGAGGTAGAAAGCAGAAAGCAAAGCAGTGGTGAAGCTCAGAGTTCACAAAATGCTGCATTTATGTCTATGGGAAGAACCAAAACAGATCCAAAAGGATATGGATCTGTGCCTATTGTGAAGAGTGGAGGGTCAAGCTCTTCATCTGTAGTACAAGACAGAACTACAGATCAGGTTGTAGAGGCATTTTTTGCTAGTCATGTGAACTCTTCACTGACCAGTGAAGAATTGGAGCAGATAAATCCAGATGATCTGGAGGAGATGGACATTAAATGGCAGATGGCCATGATCACCATGAGAGTGAAGAAGTTCCTGCAAAGAACTGGAAGAAACAATTTTGCAGGAAAAAGGGATGATAATGTGGGGTTTGATAAGAGCAAGGTTGAATGCTATAACTGCCACAAACTGGGCCACTTTGCCAGGGAATGCAGATCTCCTAGACAGGAGATGAGTAGACAAAGATCTGGAGGTTACAATGCTGCTTATAATGGACCTCAGAAGAGAAATGTAGCTGTTCAAGAGTCTACTCCAAATGCACTTGTTTCTCAGGATGGTATGGGGTATGACTGGAGTGATCAAGCAGAATTAGAGCCACAGAATCATGCACTTATGGCTATTGGAGAAGAAAGCACCTCAGATGAAGTTCCATATGAGGTACAAGCTAAATTATGTTCCAGTATCTGTAAGAAAACTGTTAAACATTATAGGGACCATAATGCTAGTATTTGTAAAGAACTTAGGGACTGGGACATCAGAAGCCAACATACAACCCTAGCAATAGAAGATCTAGAGAAACAAATTAAGGCATATGAGAAAAAGGAGGAACAGTATGACTATGATCTCAAATATGCCAACTTTGAAAAAGAGATGTTGCAAAATAGGGTTGATGAGCTACTTAAGAAACTAGCTGAAGTCACTGCTGAAAAGGAAAGCATCAAACTCACAGTGGCTGAACTAGAGAATGCTTCTGAAAGTGTTCAAAATCTGATAAGAAGCCAAATTCATGATAAGATAAAAACTGGCTTAGGTTATAATCTCAATAGTGTACCTCCACCCTACAACCACATCTACATGCCTCCTAAAACTGACTTAGACATAAGTAAGCTTAAGGAGAAAATGATAGATGAGTTTAAGCAAACAGATCCTGTTATGGAATTGAGTGAAAACAAAATGGATCTAGAAAAGGTAGAAATATCTGAGTGGGTATCAGATGATGAGATTGAATTTGTGAAAGATGAACAAGTTCATTCAAAACCTTTTTCTGTCACTAAGCTAGTACCTAAGTTAAAGACTAAGAAACTAGCAGAAGGTAAGAAATTATTTCAAGAAAAGGCTAAAATGAACCTGCAAAAGAATGCTAGTACATCTGTTAACACACCTAAATGTGATAAAATTGTTGTTGTTAAGTGTACTAACTGCAATTGTTCTGCTAACTCATCACTCCCTTCAAAATCAAAGAAAGCTCCAAGGGGAAACCAAAGAAACTGGAATCATATGGTTTCTCAAAAACTTGGACCAAATTTCAAAAGAGTGGATGAGAAAGCCTGTTTCATCTGTGGAAGATTCAATCATCTTCAAAAGGATTGTTATTTTAACCCAAAGCTCCAACGGGTTAAACAATCATCATGGACTAATACTAACAGAATTAACCATCAAAATTTCAAAACCAAAGTTAATTCTGCTAGTGTAGTCCAAAAGTCAAAGGCAAGAGTTAACTCTGCTGCACCAAAAGGAAGTGCAGGAGTGTTGACTAAAAATAAAGCCAACAGAACTAAAGTGACCAATACAAACTTTAACTCTGCCAAGCAAAACTACAGAGTTAACTCTGATAAGCAAAAGTTAACCAAGTTTAGTTCTGCCAAGCAAAACTACACGGTTAACTCTGCTAGGCAAAAGTTAACCAAATTTAGTTCTGCCAGGCAAAATTTAAGTGGTTCAGAAGTTAATTCTGCCAAACCACTTAATGCTGTTAGGTCAAACATTAGTTGGGTCTGGAAACCAACTGCACTATCACCAACATCAATTACATTCAAAAGAGTTGATGCTGTTGATAAGAAAGGGACACCCACAACCAAATTGGTTTGGGTTCCCAAGAGAAACTAATCTTTTGTCATTTGTATGTGCAGAGCAAGAAGAAAAGCCTATGGCACATTGATAGTGGATGCTCTAGGCACATGACAGGAGATAGAAGCAGACTGGAGAACTTCAAAGTTATTGATGGAGGTCCTGTTGCTTTTGGAGGTAATCCTAAAGGAGGAAGGATTACAGGAATGGGCAATGTCAACAGTGACAAAATGAGCTTCAATGATGTCTACTTTGTTGAACAACTGAGGTACAATCTGTTAAGTGTTAGCCAAATTACAGAGAAAAAGAACCCAGTGTTCTTTAATGACACAGAATGATGTATTCTTTCTGAGAAGTTTATTCTTGACCCCAAAATGATTTTAATGAAAATTCCCAGAAAGAATAACATGTACAGCTGTGAATTGGCTAAATTTGTACCTAAACCTGAGTTGAGTTGTCTCATTTCAAAAGCAACTGTAAATGAATCTGACCTTTGGCATAGAAGGATGTGTCACATGAATTTCAAAACAATAAACAAACTTGTTAAAGGAAAACTTGTCAGAGGTTTACCTGAGAAAACATATTCATGTGATGACCACTGTGTTGCATGTCAAAAAGGCAAGCAACACAAATCCTCTTATAAGGCCAAGTCACTGAACTCTATTGACTCACCTTTACATTTACTGCACATGGATTTATTTGGACCAACAAATGTGAGTAGTATAGGTAAGAAGTCATATTGCCTAGTGATCACTGATGATTATAGCAGATTTAGTTGGGTATTCTTTCTTAGAACCAAGGATGAAACTGGAGAAGTTCTAAGATCATTCATCATTAAGATTGAAAATCAAACCAACAGAAAGCTCAAAATCATTAGAAGTGACAATGGAACAGAATTTAGAAATCAAGAGATGGACAAATTCTATGAATCTAAAGGTATAGATAGACAATATAGTGTTCCTAGAACTCTCCAACAAAATGGAGTAGCTGAAAGGAAGAATAGGACACTTATTGAGGCTGCTAGAACCATGTTAGTAGATGCTAAGCTACCAATGACCTTCTGGGCAGAAGCAATTAGCACTGCTTGTTATGTCCAGAACAGAGTATTAGTTGTTAAGCCTCACAACAAGACACCTTATGAGTTATTTTTAAATAACAAACCTTTGGTTAGTTTTCTTAAACCATTTGGTTGTCCTATTACTATCTTAAATACCAAAGATCATTTAGGCAAGTTTCAAAGCAAAGTTGATGAGGGATTCTTTGTTGGTTACTCTTTTCAAAGAAAAGCATACAGAGTTTTCAACAGTAGAACAAGAATTGTGGAAGAAACCTTAGATGTGACCTTTAATGAACACACACCAAATTCTTTAGGTAAAGGCCCAGCACATCTATTTGACATTGATGCATTAACCAAATCTTTTAGATATATGCATGAGTCATCAATTGCAGGTACAAGTACAAATGTAAATGCAGGTACAACTACAGGTCAACAAACAAGCAAACCACCACAGTTTGTCTTGTTTCCAACATGGCTACCTGACCCACCTGCAGTACTTGAATCTTCCACCCCTGATCAACAACAGAGTTCAGTACCCATTTCATCAAATTTGGATGATAATGGTGCAGATGATGATGGAAATGCATCATCAAATCCAGAATGCTCTCAACAAGATGAAGCATCACATGAAGATGCACAAGAAGAGCAACAACCCACAAGGTTGGATTCAGAATCAAGTGGTCAAATGATTCAAGAAGACACAGATCTGGTTCACAATCTGACCAATCTGGAATCTGGGATAGAAATGGCAGCTGGTCCATAGTATCAAGCTCATCAAAGCTACATGCCATTGGACAATGTCATTGGAGCAATTGATGCTCCTATGCAAACAAGAAGGTCATCTAAAACTCTTGATGAAAATGCAAATTTTTCTTTGTTTGCTTGTTTTCTGTCACAGATTGAGCCCAAGAAAGCTGTTGAAGCTTTGAAAGATCCAAGCTGAATTGAAGCTATGCAAGAGGAGCTACTTCAATTCAAGATTCAAAATGTGTGGACTTTAATGGATCTACCCAAAGGAAAACGGGCTATTGGTACCAGATGGGTATACAGGAACAAAAAGGATGAAAGGGGCATAGTGATTAAGAACAAAGCTAGATTGGTTGCACAGGGATACTCACAAGAAGAGGGTATTGACTATGATGAGGTATTTGCACCTGTGGCAAGAATTGAGGCTATTAGATTGTTCTTAGCTTATGCTTCCTTCAAGAATTTTAAAGTATACCAGATGGATGTTAAGAGTGCATTTTTAAATGGGAAAATAGATGAAGAAGTATATGTATGCCAACCACCAGGGTTTGAGGATCCCAAGCATCCAGAAAAAGTGCTCAGATTGGACAAAGCACTTTATGGACTGCATCAAGCTCCTAGAGCTTGGTATGATACTTTGTCTGTGTATCTGTTGGATAATGGATTCAAAAGAGGTGCAATAGATAAGACTCTGTTCATCAAAAGAATTAAGAATGATATCCTACTAGTGCAAATCTATGTAGATGATATTATTTTTGGTTCAACAAATGACAGTCTGTGCAAAGAATTTGAATCTCTTATGCATCAGAAATTTCAGATGAGTTCAATGGGAGAATTGACTTTCTTTCTAGGTCTTCAAGTGAAGCAGAAAGCAGATGGTATCTTCATAAGTCAGGACAAATATGTTAAGGACATTTTGGATAAGTTTAAGCTCAGTGATGCAAAGATTGCAAGCACTCCTATGGAAACACACAAGCCATTACTTGCAGATCTTGAGGGGGAGAGTGTTGGTGAACATCTCTATAGATCCATGATAGGTTCACTGATGTATCTCACATCTAGTAGACCAGATATCATGTTTGCAGTATGTGTGTGTGCAAGATTTCAAACAAATCCTAAATTGTCTCATCTTCATGCTGTGAAGAGAATTTTTAAATACCTTAAAGGTCAACCAAAATTAGGCCTATGGTATCCAAAGAATTCTTCCTTCAATTTGGTAGCATATTCTGACAGTGATTATGGGGGTAACAATTTGGACAGAAAGTCAACTTCTGGAGGATGTCAATTCTTGGGAGATAGATTAGTATCTTGGCAATGCAAAAAGCAAACCACTGTGTCTACTTCAACAGCAGAAGCAGAGTATGTTGCTGCATCAAGTTGCTGTGCTCAGATTCTGTGGATTCAGAATCAAATGTTAGACTATGGTTTGACTTTTCTAAATACTCCCATGTATATTGATAATACTGCTGCTATAAGTATCATTAATGACCCTGTGAAACACTCTAAAACAAAGCATATTGAAATTAGATATCACTTCATAAGGGATTGTAATGAGAAAAGATTAATTCAGATTTTTAAAATCCACACAGATAACCAACTTGCAGATCTGTTCACAAAAGCATTTGATGTTGGCAGATTTACATTTCTGGTTACTGGTATTGGTATGATGAACAGCTCATTATGATCATTATTTAATTTTAAAATGTTTTACACATGGGGTTCTACTTGATACTTTAGCCCGTTACAGCAGAAATTGTAAGATTCTCAATATTTAGTACTGTCATGACTTAGTTCTGCTAGTATAAATAGTGATTATCTTATTTAGCTCTGCCTGTACAATTTAATTCTGCTGGTTATATTGTGTTGTTAAGCTAACAGTGCAGGATTAAATGTTCAAAGGTTGTTAGTTCTGCTAACTCAATTTCCAACAATATTAATTCTGCCAGCATAACTTAGTTCTGCCAGCACTATCAATAAAAGGGTGACGTGGACTTATCTAAGTGTGCAGAAAAGTTAAAGTTACTTCTGTTAGACTTAATTCTGCTAGACTTAATTCTGCTAGAATTAATACTGCTAGCATTAATTCTGCTAATATTAATTCTGTTAGACTTAACTCTGCTAGACTTAATTCTGCTAGAGTTAATACTGCCAGCATTAATTCTGCTAAGAATTACTTCTGCTAGAGTTAAGTCTGCCAAAGTTAATTCTGTCAGTAACTTTTTCCAACTTTAATTCTGCTAGTGTTATTTTAGGGCTTGAACGTACTGTTCACTTTAAAAGGGTATTTAAATCTGCCATACACTACACTTTTTCAATTCACTTGCACTTTTTATCGAAAATTGAAATTATCTTTCCAAAAACCTCCCAAAGCTTTTCAAACCTAACTTTTCACGAAAATGGCAACTTCTTCATCTTCATCGACCAAATCTCTTACATACGGTGACCAGCACAACGTCTGTGGATTTCTCCTCAAACCACAGGAATCCGATGGTTACCATGAAGTCATAGACTTCATAAAGTGTACAACTTTAAGGTTTGCACTTACTGTTAACCCCCCTATTTTTCTTTCACATATTCATGACTTCTGGACATCTGCCGTGGTGTCAGAAGTAGATGGGGTTAAGTCTATTACAGCCAAGATAAATGAGAAAAGCATCACTCTTACTGAAGCTTCCATACGTGCTCATCTTCTCTTAGATGATGCAGATGGTATGGAATGCTATGCTACATCTCAGATACACGACCAGTTAGTGTTGTATGGGTATGAGGGGGAGAGAACAGAAAGATTGACATATTACAAACAACTCTTCTCCCCACAATGGAAATTTTTAATCCATACCCTACAACACTGCATTTCACAAAAGAAAACCTCATGGGAGCAGTTTAGCAGCAACATAGCTTCTGCTCTCATCTGTCTTGCAAATAATGAAAAATTTAATTTTTCAAAATTAATCTTTAGTGGAATGGTAAACAATCTTGAGAAACCCAAAGACAAATTTCTAATGTATCCAAGATTTTTACAACATATCATAGACCAGGAAATCCCAGATCTACCCAAAACAGGGGGTAGAATCATTCTCTCAAATCTTTCAAAGAAAACTTTTGCTAACATGAAGAGAAATGGGATGGTCAAAAGAAAAGAATTTTCTGGGAAGGTGACCAATTTAACTGAACATATGTTGAACAGGCCTTCCACTATGCCACAGGAAGCAGAAACACCCACTGCTTCTCAACCAAGTGACATAGTTTCAAAAACAAAGAAAACAAGGGACCCTAAGCCTACAAAAGCTAAAGCCAAAAAGGCTAAGAAACAGACAGTTGAGGCTCCTCTTCCTCAATTGTCTCAGCCCAAAAATGCTAATGAGGTGGTCAATCAGGAGCAGAGAGACCATATGGAAAGGGCTACCACTACTGTTGCTACCTCACAAGGAGAACAGGACAGTGGTACTGGAATTAGGACCCAATCCATGGCAACACAGGATATAGAGATTCCATTGGATTCCTCTATTGCTGAGGATCCAGTGGATATCAATATATCTAGTGGTCCCAGGTGCCAAGAAACCACATTGGGGGTTGATGATGCTCAGACTAGGTCTGAGACATTGACTAAATCTTCCAATGATCCATTAAAAGAGGGTAACACTTCTGGCAATGGTGAGGATAGTGTTACTATAAAGGAATTGATGGATACCTGTACAAAATTGTCAAAGGAGGTAGAAGTGCAGAAGGCAGAGATTGCCAGGTTGAGAGAGATGGTAGAGTTGTTGATGAAGGAAAGGAATAAATCCAAAAGCATAGCTGAGAGTAAGTCAACTGGACTGAAAAGGATGCTTGTTGATGAAAGCACCAGTGAAGAAGAAAATGTAGATCAGTTTGAGTTCACTGGTGCAGGGGAAACAAAAAGGATGTTTGATGATGTAGTGGAGATTGATGACAGCATACATGATGATGTAAGTGCTGAGCAGCTGGGAAATATTGTAGGTAACTTGATTCTGGAAGTGCTAGATGAAGATGTATCTAAGGCTGCAAAGGAAAGTGCAAAGGATATGTTAGATAGTGCTGCTAGAGTTAGTGCTGCCAGTTTAGATGTTAGTGCTGCTAGGATGGTGGATGCAGAAGTTAGTTCTGCTGGTGCAAAAGTTAGTTCTACTAGTGCACCAGTTAGTTCTGCTGGGCCAAATGAACCAGAAATGGTTAAGTCTGCCAGTCCTAAGGAAAAGGTTAGTGCTGCTGCCATGACTGAGGTAGAAAAAGTGGCTGCAGATGCACTTTTAAAGGTGGCTAAGAGCACAGCACAAGAGAAAAGCTCAAAAGGTATATCTATCTCAGAAATTTCCTCATCACAGGTTAAACCTACAATAGTTTTGGCCAAAGAAAAAGGCAAAGAAAAATTGGTTGAGCCTGTGAAACCAATGAAAAGAAAAGTGATGGAGGAGATGAGTGAAAGGGTTGCTAAAAACTTGCAAGCCCAGTTTAATGAGGAGGGTAGGAATGAGTTTGTTGAGGTGGATATGGGTGATGATGTGAAAATCATGATGACACCTGAGGAGCAGATATATTTTGATCATCTTCTAGCAGATGGAACTCACAATGCTCAAATGGAGGAGTTCACTGCTGATCAAAGATTGATGTGGTACTTAGATATGCTTGAGCAGAGAAGAAAGCATGAGGCTCAAAAGAAAGCAGAAGAGAAAAGGAAAAGGGCACCCGCACAAAGGCAATTAAAAGATCAGTATGCCAGGGTTGTTAAGAATACAACTGGGAGAACTCTAAAGGAGTCGATGTGCATCGACTTCTATGAACTAGAAAAGATATATCTTAGAATTCAAAGAGATATTGAAGTGAGCACACAGAAAGCTCTAGAAGAGAAGTCCAGGAGTGCAGTTGCTTCTAATGTGAAAATTCCAACTGCTGCTGAAAAGGAACTGCTTGAAAGAAAAGCAGAGATAGAAAGGGCTAGGGCAGAGCTTGAAAGGAAAGAAAAAGAGGATCTGGATTTACTCAAAAAGAAAATTCCAAAAGAAACCCCTCACTTTAAAAGGAGAAAAAGGATGGCTATCAGACATGATAAGAATGCTGAGGAAACAGAAGTGCCTACTGTGGTATCTTCTACATCTGAGCCTACAAAGCCTACTGAAGAGGAAGAGGTTGATGGGACACAGATCAGATCTATGGTTGAAGTTGAAGCTCCCAAGGTACCTATTGCTGTTCATTTTCCTATCATTGATTGGGTATGGGAAACAAATAAGGAAATGAGGAAACAGTTGAAAATCACAAGGGCAGGGGGTGTAGAAGAAAAATTTATGTCCTTCTGGAGATGCATAAAGACTTTATCTAGAGATGACTTAGATGATATGTGGACTGTTGCAATGAAAAAGTATTAGAATGCTCAGAGGCACAGTGATGAGCACATAGTCTACAATAGTCTCTCTATTCTATATGAGATGGATTCAGAAAATGAATTCTACAAGGACACCACAAGAGCAAAAGAATGGTACTGCTATTCTCATAATGGAGTACATGTAGTGCAGTTAGATAGTGGGTTGTTTGCATACTTCTTCATAGGAACTGAATATCCCTGGACTCTTGGTCAGCTAAGCTCAATGCTCTCTCTCACAATGAAATGTGATGACCTAGACACTGCTGCTTCATTAGTCCATGAAGTGCAGCAATATTATAAAAAGGCACAACAAAGACATGTTGCTCAGAGTGAGGAGAGAACACAGAAAAGGATTGCTGAGCTTAAAAGAAAGTTTGCAGACATCATGAAGTGAGAAACTTGGATCTATTCAAAGAAAGATCAAGTTTAGGGGGAGATTGTTGGGCTAAATTCTTCATATCATTTAATATCAAAATATTCTAAGTGTTTAGTCTGTTGGAAGTTAATGCTGCTGGGCTATCAAGACTTAGTTCTGCTAGTGAAGTTAGCTCTGTTCATTTATTGAAAACATAGTCTTCCAGAGTTAGTTCTGCTGGTATGTTTGCAGTTAGTTCTGCTGGGCATTTCAAGAGTTAATTCTGCCAAGTATCATAATCTGCAAAGATTAGTTCTGCCAGTGTTAAAAGATAGTTCTGCTAGTCTATCTGTTAGTTCTGCTTAGTGGGATCACTGCACAACAACTCTGCAACAAAGTACACCTACTACAGACATGCTTTTGAGGAACAGTGCACGCTGCAGACAAGAAAAGTCAAATGCATTTAATGCAAGCGTGGGTCGTAGAAAACTTGGTTTCAAGAAAGTAGATTGTATGTAGATTTTATACAAGTTTTTAGTATATTAGCATGTACTTGCAGTAAAGTACTTTGGATATATATATACATAGAGATAGATCAAGCAAGGTGTGTCTGTCCAATAGTTAGTCAATTTGTAATAGCTTCAAGGTTTCTTGTAACCCTGATACATCTGTGTATCCGTATTATTCATCAATAATATTGAGGCTTTTGACTAGTGAAAATCAAGTGTGTTCTTGCATTGTTTACAATCTTATTTTCATACTTATTACAAATCACAATACATCTTCCTACTTGACAAGTGTTATTCCGCAAACTACTTGTTAAGAATTCATAGCTTAAGTTAAAACATTTGTAACTACAAAGTGTTATTGTGGGACCTCACATAATATCATTTCAAAGGGAATGTATGCAAAAGGTGGCAAGACTGGAAAGTCAGCAAGTGACCTGGTAATGCCAATTACAAAACAAGATATAACATAAGTTTAGTGGTAACAACATTAACCTAAGATCACCACTAAAACATAAAAATAAAATGCGATTAAAGTACCAGCTGGACATAAATAAACCATAATAATAATAAATCGGGAATAATATAAATAAAATAGAAACAGACCTTTTCAGGTTTTATGTACAAGAGTATCATAGGCCCCAGTAGATAGCCAATATCAAGTAATAAAGACCCGTTATTTGACTTATTACTCCTTCTCTTCTTTGATGTCAAACGGGGGATTGGAGAGATGATGGGCCGGTATTTGCCTTTTCTTCTTCTACACTTTTTACTCAATTCTGGGGAAGGGTTAATCAGCGTCAAACGTGAAAGTGAAGGGAGTAGCGTCTCTAGCAGATCTCTCAGCTTCCGGCAGTCATAAATCTCAAGTTCCTCAAGGAAGGTGAGGTGATCCATGCCTTTTCTAACGGATTCCAACTCATCAAAACCACCGATATATAGAACTTTTAGAGATGACGGAAGAAGAAAAGATGAGGGTGAAGTATTGCTACTACCGTTCCTCTTCATATCCCCTCCCTCCTCCTCTTCTGCCTTTGCTGCAAATCTCACCACTCCTGACTCATTATAACCATGTAATATTAGTTCAACAAGTGAGGATGGGAAATGTTGAACCCCCCAATCTGACATTCCCTTCTTTAACCCTCCTATTGCTAGGTAACTTAGATTAGGAGGCCACAACCCACTAGGAAATGAGTCTTCCATACTTGGACAATCAACTATCCCCATGAATTCCAAAGATGTGAGACTTTGCAAGTGCTCATGTGGAATCTGAAGATATCTTAGGCAAAGAAGCGGAAGAAATCCAAAACCTTTTTCTGGAATAGATTCTATGTTATCACAATTACCAATACTCAATTAAATGAGATGAACTAAGCATCCTTCAGGTACCAACCTCACATTCGATATATTCCATAGTTCAAGTGTTCCAAGTGATGACAAGAAGCTGCTGAAAACCCAATTCACCTCCAGATTATCACAGACCTTAACTTTAAGAAGCTTCAAAGTAGATGGGAGGTCATGAATCGGTGGGAAGGTCATGGTTGTCATTGAATTACAACGGTATATCTTCAATATCTCAATGCTATTTGGAGAGTTGTAACTCTCCAATTTTGGACAATCTTTGATATATACTTCTGTAATGCCCAAATTCACATTATTTTCTACCAAAGACACCAATTTTGCACACTCACTCACTTTCAAGGTCTGTAAACTAACCATAATGTCACATGTCGCTGCTTCTGATTTGTTGAATAGGTAAATGAGCTCATCACACTTTGAAATGCTTAGATATTCAACTGTTTGAAGACATGAAATTTCTCCAGGTAGCTGGGTCAGTCCTTCTATACTCCACAATGTCAGTCTAATTATTGATGAAGACATACCAACCATGCTTCTTACAACCACTACCGAACATCCGTTTACATGTAATATCTGAAGTGACGGTATTAAATCAATTGCCACCACATCGAGTTTCGGACAATTTTCTAATGAAATCTCACGAAGACGAGGAAGAAATTGAGTGGCTCCATCTTTGTTACCATCACTGGTTGACCATTCCTCCCACCCCAGCATATCTTCAAATCCCAAATTTTCAATACTCCGAACCCAGTCTTGTCAGCCCATTCATCCTTACAAGAAACAATTTTTGAAGCATTGGTAGATGTCCAAGTGTTGGTAAACATGTACAACTTATACAACCAATCAATGAAAGTTCAGATAAGCAAAGAAATGAGGGATCACCAACCCAACTAGGAAATTTTGTTCCCCCGTACCACCAAATAATGAGGCTTCTCAACTGATCACCTGGCCTTAACCATTCAAGCACTTCGTATTCAGTTACTCCATTCCGACTATCATCAAACTCAACACTCCACGTCAAGTCCAAATCACGAAGACCTTCCTTTTGCTTCAAGTTGGCTTCTTTTGCGTCTGTTGCATTATTAACTTTGTGCAGTCCTTCAATGGAAAGCTGCCCTTGAAGATGCAATAGGTCTTAAAGATCGGATACTTTGAACCCACTAGCTCCTCCAATAATGACTTTGGATAGAGTTTGCAGACTCGTCAACCCACCAATGCCTAAGGGTGTCTCGTTCAACCTCGAAGTATCACTAATGTCAAGATGTCGCAAGTTAACTAACTTCACAATACTGTGTGGCAAGCTAGATAATTGATGACAACCAGACAACAACAATCTCTGCAGATTATAAAGGTCACTGATTTGCTGGGGTAAACATGTGATGCTAGTTTTGGAAAAGTTGAGGTACCGCACATGTTTGAGACTACCAATGGATTGTGGTACCTCACCGATTGAATAATTAGCCAGGCTTAGCACACTTAAGCACTTTAGCCGAGGAAGTACTTCATCAAGAACCTTGTATGATAAGTAGAAACTTTCCTGATCAATATTCATAACGGACATCGCTAAGAAAGTTCGCAAGCGCCTAGCTCTTTCTAATGCCTTTAACTTTTTATACACTCCATATTCTTGACGAATACATGAAAAGTGGCGGAACTTTTCGAAAACATCCTTTCTGTCGTCAAAATCCATCTTTTCACCCACCATCAAAAAGAACTCTCCTGCAACACTCGCTGCCAAGTCATTTATGAGGTCGTGCATTGTACATAACAGTTTATCATCAGTTGAACGTTGAAAGAATGACTTTGACTCTAGCTCATTGAAGCAATCTCTATACTCTCCATTTCTTTGCTTCCAGTTGTCTTATTCAGGAACCCTTCTGCCATCCACAGTAGGACTAACTCATCCCTCTTGAAGCAGTAATCCTTAGGAAATAAGCAACAATATGCAAACATACGCTTCAAATGTGGAGGGAGATAGTAGTAGCTTACTTTTAAAGCTGGAAGAATGTCGTTTTCAACAGGTAAATTCCATATTTCAACATTTAACAAGTTCACCCAGTCTTCCTCCTCTGTTTTTCCTTTAAGCGCCCTTCCAAGTAATTTCAAAGCCAAAGGCAATCTGTCACATTTCTTGATAATATCTTCACCGTGCAACATGAGTGTTGGATGTGAATTGAAGTTTTGTTTATCTAACGCATATTGAGCAAGCAAAGATAGTGCTTCTTCATTCGATAAAACCTCCAGAGGGTAAGGTTGAGTGGAGTCCATCACTGATGCGACTGTATTCTTCCGTGGTGTCACAACGATTTTACTTCCAGGGGCCCCTGTAGCGAAAGGCTGTTGGAGGAGTTCCCACTGCGTGTATTTTTCGTTCCAGACATCGTCTAGAACAATTAAGAATCTTTTCTTTGAAAGTTTCTCTGATAGGGCCACTTGAAGCTGATTTAGAGTTTCAAATTTTTTGTCCTCCCCACCTACGTCTTTATAAATAGCGCGGCTGATTTTTTTATACATCGAACACATCAGAGACGCAAACCCATGATCTGAGTTCAAAGTTTTTCTTAACTTTCTCTTCCTTGTACAAAATCTGGGCAAGAGTGGTTTTGCCAATTCCACCAAGACCAACAATAGACATGATACTGAAATTCTGATTACATGATCCATTCCCCAACAACTTCTCTAGCAGTGCCTCTTTATCCGCTTCCCTTCCTACAATTTTGGATGTATCAACCAGCGAAGTTGTCTCAGGTTGCAGACGTGTTGTAACTGAGCTTTCAACCTTGCTTATTAAACCCAGAATCTTTGTTTCCTCCGCAAGAGCTTCCAATTTGGATGTAATCTTATAAATCTTATAAATCATCTTAACTTCATATTTAAGATCGTGAGATTTTGCTGGAATGAACTTCAATACCTTACTGGTGCTGGCTTGAGATTGTTGATTCAACTTGCGACGCATGGCTTCAGTGACCAAATCATCAAGAACATCATCTATGTCGTAAGCCAAATGCTGGAGTTTGTTCAGCCACAACTGAATAGCCCTATCTTTCAAGTACTTCTGCCCAGCATCAACAAGAACCGCTTCGATTAGGTCCAAAGTTCTCTTCCATTTCTTCAGCTTAGCGTGGATACTTGCAGATTGAGCCATCTCGATCACTTCACCGGAAGCCAAATTCTGTAACAGAACCTTGAGGAATGCACCAAAAACTACTTCACCAATAGCCATTGGAAAATGAGAAGATTGTCTTTTCGGGATCTTGATTTAATTTGATCTAATGAAGGGATGAAATTTTGAAGATGAAGCAAAAGGTATTGATATTGATATTATGAAGGTATGATATATTGAAGATGAAGCGAAAAGTATTGATTAAATATGTGTGATATAATCAAAGTAATTAACTTTATGGTCTCGTAAATATAATACATTATGTACTACTTTACTTTAGTAGCCAAAAGTATATTTCCCACTCACAATTGCAAACCTTTATAAAAAGTAATCAAGAATTTTAGATTATTCTATATTTATTATTTTACAGATCGATCATCATATCAACCAAAAAAAAATCCCACACTTTTATTTTCCAACCACTGTATTTTTGGTCAATGAATGAACATATACAAAAAAGGTTAATAGTCTCGACTATGGAGTGCATGCAACTTTAAATTTTTTACTTTTTCACATGTATTTAACTTTGAATCCTTAGTTATTAAAATCACTTTTGTATATAATTTCCGTAAGTTTTATTCATACAATACTAAGTTAAATGCATACAAAAGACGGTTTTACAACTTATTAAGTTACCATTTTGCATAGATGGTTTTTGTGTTGTCCTTATTAATTTTTCTGATTTTGGCTAAACAGTTTCAAGGAAAAGGTGTGAAACCAGCCGTTGAGGCTCAAATCATTTTCTAATTTTCATTATTCTTTTTCTTAAAAAATAAAAGAAAATTCTCGTGTGAACTAACTTAGACTAACTTTCTCTACCCGCGCATGCTTGTGTTACACTTTTTTGCTAATATGATACTCCGTAATACAATATAAATAGTATATAGTAGCGGAAATTGCGCTAATGATTTCATGTAATTCAGTCCACTTTCTGTAGTGCATAAAACGCTGATTTGATTAAACTGCGTTTAATCACTAAAATTCATGAGCAGTTGGATATAAAACATAATTAAGTGTTACAAAATGCATTTAATTAACATTTGAAATTCGCCGTGTGTACATAAAAACCCAGACGTTCATTATGTGTAAGAAACTCATAATTTGTTGTTATTTTATATAAGGTATCACGTGTCATCCTTACAAGTTGACATGACATCAAAATACGTTCAATAAATTTTTACACACAATGTATACCTTAGCGAAACTTAAAAATGTAGGGGTAGGGGTGGGGGAACTCAACTCAAGTAACTTTTAAGATTTTTGTAGAAAATTTTTACTTCTTTAATTCTATCTGATTTATAAATAGAGTTTTATTGTAACATGAATTTCATATATTTTCTTTATGCGTTTAGAATTAATTTTATACGTATACAATATCCACATTCCAACAACAACTTGAATTTAATGAGCACATATGTAACATGAGAAAACATCAAGGAAGTACAAGAATTTTTGGAAGTATAGAAGAACCAATGAGAATGCTCAACATGTACAAAGAAAATGATCCACATGTACAAAACTCATTTAACTCCAACATCAATTATCTCACAAACGAAAAATTGAAAAATTATAAAAATTGCATCATAAAATTCATCGTTTTCTCCTCTTCGATTTGTCATCCATCAAGGCATACTTTCGACGAATTTTCCCCCCCTTTTTTGATGGGTTTTATAAATTATTAACACATGTGTTAGTGCTTGGTTGTACATTTAATTTAAGGTTAAAGTTTAGGGTTTAGTGATATCGCTCATTTTGGCTATATAAATCTATCGCGATATCATTGTTTTGCATTTATATTTGAGTAGATTTCGGGAACTTTTGGTACTTATTGCATTCGGAAATTTATCTCAGGTTCAAATGCTGGAAATGCATGCTATTTGGCGAGGTGGTCAAATTCTGACTGGACTGTGCACGATAGCCGTTCGGCTGAAGCTCACCAGCCGATCGGCTGGAACTTCTCAGATGATCGGCTAAAGTTAGCCGATCGGCTACTTTAGTTCAAAACTACAACAGCAATTGGTCGGTGTTCGTGCTGAAGATTAAATCCAAGGTTTTTGATCTTAGCAGTTCGGCTAAGCATCACCAGCCGTTCGGCTCTATGTGACCAGCCGTTCGGCTCAGGATAGTGAGCCGATCGGCTACACTTGTTCAGCCGATCGGTTAGCTTGGCGGACCACGTTTAAACTTTGGTGTAATGCTGTGCTGTGCAGAAAAAAATGAAAAAAGGGGGGCAGGTTTTGCTAGCATTTTTTGGTGGAGATAAAAACACCACCCAAAAGAAGACATGATAACACACTCACCCATTTTCCTTGAGTTTTCTCTCAAGAACCAAAACCCCTAACCTCACCATTATTCACTTACAAAAACCTTCACTTTCACTTGGAGATTGTGAGAAGAATATCAAGCTACCAACTATTTCACTAAGAACAATTGCTTGGTTTATGTAATCATTTGGGTACAATTTCCATTCCAATTAGTTTGAAGTAATCTATGTTTCCTTTGATTTCTCTCATGATATGTGTTTATCTTGATGTTATGATGATTAGTGGCTAGTTACTTATATGCTTGTTTGGATGAAATAACTAGTTGATTTGGGGTGTATCTTTTGGTGTTAATCTATGCTTTGAGTTTGTGAATCATCCATGGATTTGTATGTAGTTAGCTTGTTGTTGTTATTAAACTTTTGGCATTTTAACTAAGCGATTATAGCGAGCGTTTGTTGCTTATAAAAAATACCTAAACAAGTTGTTTATCATTTGTGGAACAAAGCATTTGGTGATTGTAACAACAATTAGTTAAATACAAACAAATTAGCGGTTTAGCGAATGTTTATCGTGTGGATGGTTTGCAAACTCACACAATCTTAACTTATGTTCAATTGGAGAACCTTGTGTGATTGAGCTTAATCTCAAGAATTTAACCATTTGGTGATTTATAGCGAATGTTTTCAACCTAGTAAATCATTATTAATCATTTGTCTATGAATGATTGAACAAAATTGCGAATGTAGTTTCGGAATGAGTCAAATGATTTTATCTTAATCGTGCAAGTTTGTAACCATGGCGAACGTCCGTTACTAAACTAAATCATATGTTTGTTAATTGAAATTGAGCAATAGGTCTTAGCGAACGTTGAGCTTATGTTTTGATGAATGTTACTTTTGGCATATTTATTTAACCGGTTATAACTCTACACCCCAAAACCACTAGTGAAATAGTCCAAACAAGCATTGTTTTTAATATTTGAAAGTTCCAACATATTACTTTGACTCTTAAGAGTCCACTTGCCTAGTTTAACTAAAATTTATAGTTTAAAGCAACGTGACAATTCGGTCACACAGAACCAACTTTTATTTTCACTTTCTAAATTGTTCACATTTATCTTGATTACTTGAACTTAAGTTCCCTGTGTTCGAACCCGAACTTACCCAACTGTACTACTACACGATAGGGTCCACTGCCCGGTTGTGTTTTGGTCTAGCACGGTATTTTCTTGTTTACTTTTCAACGATAAATTTAATAACTAGATTCAACACATCATTTAAGGTTTAGTAGGATTTAGGGTTTAGTAGGGTTTAGGTTTAGAATGGTTTAGGGTTTAGGGTTTAGAAGGGTTTAAGGTTTAGTAAGATTTAGTGTTTAGAGTTTTGTAAAGAGTTTAGGGTTTATGGTTTGGGGTTCGGGGTTTAGGGTTTTTGCAAAAACCTGAACCCTAAACCCCAAGTCTTAAACGCAACACTCTAACACATGTGTTAGTAATATGTGAAACCTACCAAATAAGAAAAAGAAAAAAAACTCGTCGAAAGTATGCCTTGAGAGATGGACAATCGAAGAGGAGAAAACGCTGAATTTTATAGTGTAATTTTCATAATTTTTTGATTTGTTGTTTGTGAGATAATTGATGTTGATGATAAATGAGTTTTGAACATATGAAACATTCTCTTTGTACACATATCACAATATCATTGATACTTTCTATTCTTTGGAAACTTATTACTCTAATAATCTCTTGTAATACACTGATTGTGATATGTTGACTTTTTTCCTCTATGATTTTAAAGAAGACCACGGTTCCCTTTTAAATAACCGTGGTACATTTTCAGTATTACTAATGTTCTTTTTGAGAAGTGTGGTTTTGATCATCAAATACACGATGAGAATATCTAGGTTTTAGGTATACATATTCTAATATGGCGGGTATGGGTATTTATTTGCTATGTTATAAATTACTAGATCAGAACTCGCGAAAATCACGGGCTACATCAAGAAAATCTTACAACAAATTATATCGTAATATGAAATAGTAGATATGAAATATACGAACAAATAAATCTAAAATGTCTGTTAAAATTACCATTTCCCGGTGAATACTATACTTTTAATATCGTAATATGAAATAGTAGATATGAAATATACGATCAAATAAATCTAAAATGTCTTTTTAAAATCACCATTTCCTGGTTTTTAATCATCATATTGAAATATGATGATGCTTATTAAGGTTGATATGAAAGATTAAATCATAAGGAAAAAAATTGAGTACCAAATTAGTCACCATTACCAATCATTTTTTTAGTCATACCAAATTAGGCCTACCAATCATTTTCCCTTCCAAAAATAGGTAGTAAAGTTTGATCTTGATTACCATATTACCCTTAATTAAAATTATTATTACACACTTTTAGAAAAGCAGTAATTAATTGGTTAAAGGTAAAACTGTCATTCTGCAAAAAGTAAGAAAGAGAAAGCAGTAATAATTGAGTTTTTATTAAACTGTGTGTTTTTTATCGGGTGACAATAATATTAGGACGGAGGGAGTATAAGCGACAACGGTGCAGTTTGTCATTTAGTACATGTAAACTACGTCATTTACACATTGCATACTAAATGTATGTATTCCTGACTTTAAAATGAAAAAAATCATACTAAAATTATAATAATGCTAATAATAAAAATGAAAACGTATAACAGTATTTATACTGACAAAAAAATACTCTACATAAAAAAAAAATACATAGAATTTAACAAATAAATTATTAACTCAATAAATATGTCACAATTTCTTAAATAATCAATTCATGATATTGATCTAAAAAATTTCACTGTATAATTACCATTAGAAATAGTATCTATAATTACCATTAGAAATAGTATCATTTACAACATTAGTGACCAACAAAACAAAATAGAAAATAACAAATTACACATAGAATACTAAGAGACAATAAAAACAAGTATAAGGAACACATGTAGCAAACTTACATTCGCGTACACAATCACATTGAACAATATCAAGCATGCATGACAATTATTGAAAATAATTTATTTTGGTGAATTAATAAGCTGGATTGAAAGGAAAAAAAAAACCCTTACTTCAACAATAAACAAACCAATCTTTTTAAGGAGACGAATCAAGCACAACATTGATAAATTAAACATATATAAATAAAACAAATTAGAGTCGTCCACGTTGGCGTGAAAAGTCTGAGATGCAAAGCCTAAAAGCCTAAAAATACCGAAACTGGAGAAACGTTAGAATCATCAGTCACTCCCATCTTTTAGAGTGTCTGTCGTTTTCATTTTTTAATAAATAACAATATTAGTGAAATTGTTACAACTAAGTGGGTTCACTGTTTTATCTACTTTGAGTTTTTAGATTTCTGTTTCCTGTCATACAGTTTGTAAGATGATATGTTTCACACTTGAACATCATCTGAGTATTTTATTTTTCCATTTTGTCGAGTCACGCGGGTTTCAAAAAATTGTGGTATATATATATATATATATATATATATATATATATATATATATATATATATGTTTTATTCATCTCGACTAAGCCAAACCTGTCTACATAAACATATTCGATAATTTAAATAAAATGTTAAATTAATAACCTTTAACATTAACATAAAAAGTTATGTCAAAATTAATTTAGTAATTGGACCATTCATTTAACACAACAAATAAATAGCTCTATTAATGTATAACTAAATTATACCAACTCAAATTTCGTAATCCGTGTTATCGCAGGTCTTTTATCTAATAATAATAATAATAATAATAATAATAATAATAATAATAATAAATGAGGTTCAAATGAGCACAACAACTTTGAGTGAAAATGGAGAAACGTGAAGACTAAAGAGCAAGACATCATAACGTACCTCATTTACATTGCCCTTAAAGCAAAATATGCCTCCGTGACTATTAGACCCCTCACTATCGTGAACATCAACTGACGCGTCAGTTGGAGCCACATCAGCGCCACGTCAGCTTTTTCCAAAACTGACACAAACTGACACTCCACTGCCTACAGTGAACATCAGTTAACATCACTTCTCTTTTTTTGGGACCCACACACTAATTTCTTTTTCTATTTAAACACAAACTTAAATAAAACATATTCATTTAAACTAAAAATGTTACATTAATAAAAAATAAAACGTTACAATTCCTAAAATTAAAACGTTACATTTTCATTAAAACTAAAAACATTACATTAATAAAAAAGAAAACGTTACAATTCCTAAAAATAAAACGTTACAATTCCTAAAAATAAAACGTTACAATTCCTAAAAATAAAACGTTACATTTTCATTAAAACTAAAAACTAGTCGTCTACTCCGAATCCTCCGAACCCGCTTCGTCTTCATTTTCGGTGTCGTCCTCGTCCGAATCGTTGACTTGCACCGAACCCGAACCCGCTTCACGACCAAAAACCGTCTTATAATCATTCTCATAATTATCGACCACGCTTTGTCGCACCTCCGCGAGCATCCTTTTTTCCTTGCCTTTAAGCCCCTTGGGTATTTTTTTGTATAACATTTTCCACGATTTCAATATAGTTTTTTTGACCGAATTTTTGTCAATCGTGGCCAATGTTGCTTTTTGTGCTTCCGCGGCTTCTATGTTGGCTAAACGTTCTTTTTCTTTCAAACTACGCGAAGAAGTAGCGGCGTCACTCGAGCCCGAACTTTTTTGACTTTTTTTAGCTTTAGCTCGGCCGGGTGGGCGACGAATAATGTCGTCTTGGAACAACCGTTCCATGTTGGTCGCAAGTGGCTCGGAAGTAGGCATATCATCACCAAGATTAATTGGTTCGAGTTCGGGTTGGCTTGGTTGTCGGCTCATGACTCCATCATTTTCCATAAACTTTGGACAATATCGTAGCACATTCCAACATTTCTCATATATGAAGGCTCGACCTTGTTGATCCTTAAACGCCGCATGACACCCCCTAACAATGTCGTCGTCACTTGCCCCGCTTTGACGAGGATTGGTGAGATGTTTGTGGATTGCAATGAAAATTTTGCAATCGCTACGAATTTTGTTCCACTTTCCTTGGAGTTGGCTCAAAGTACGTTGTTGAGGTGCCACCGAATTATAATCTTTTAAAACTTTATCCCAAAAAGCTTCGAAGCTTTGTGAAACCCCTTTCTTTGATTTTTCGGAACGGTGGATCCACCGTTCGGCTAATATGAGCGCCTCGTCGTCGGACCATCTAACTTGAACCCTTTTTCCTTCTACTTTTCCTTTTCCTTTTCCTTTTTTCGGCTTCGGGCTCGACACGGGTTCGGACTCGGGTACGGCTTGGGGCTCGGGCTCGGGTGGAGTGTTGATGTTTCCGAATTGTGGATAACTAATTGGAGTTGGTGGAAATGGTGAGAAACCCGATGATGGTTGGGTTAAAAATCGTGGGTCTCCAAATGGTGGTGGAGTTTGTTGGAATGGTGGTGGAGTTTGTTGGAATGGTGGTGGAGTTTGTTGGTATGGAGGATATGGACCATAGTGTTGGTAATTGTGGTAACCTTGAAATAGGGTGGGGTTATTTGCGTATCGTGAAAACCCGGGTGGTTGACTTGGTGACGAGTTGCTCGATTGAGCGGAAGACGTGGCCGTTGGTGAAGTTGGATTATGGGTCGGATTCGGTATTGGATTGTTTATTAAATTGTTCCACATATCTTCGCCGGTTGATTGATTGCGCCTCATTTTTGTGAAGTAGAATTTGGTATAATTTGTGTATGAATGTTGTGTTTGGAGGGGTGTAAATTTTGTGAAGTGAAAATGTTGGTGGTTTGGGTTTGGTGTAATTTGGTGTAAAGGTGTGTATATATTGTATAAAGGTATGTTGGTGAAATAGAATGAGTTAAAAATTGTAAAATAGAGGTGTGTATATATAGTGTTAAAGTGTGAGATGGTTTGGTTTTTTTTTTTTTTCCCGTGCACCCCCGCTCCAACGGCTCCCCATTAATTTTTTTTGCCCGTTAGCCACTCCACTCCTCACTGACGCGGGCCCCATTTTTTTTGTTTTCCTTCGGTTTCGTGACGGATTCCACCGACGGTTCGGAACCGACGGGCCGTGCCTATGGCGTCGGTTCCGTCGGCTCAACCGACGCTCGCAACTGACGCGTGATAGTGAGGGGCCTAACAAATGTCAATACGAGAATGAATGAAATAAAGAAGGTGCTTCATACTTTGTTATGACCAATTTCAATTGATGAAAAGATCTATTTATTATAAGAAAAAAAAATAACAAGTCATGCACTATACTTTGTATAGACGTATAGTAGTCATATGCTAAATTGTAAGCACAAGTATTTGTTATGTCAGCCCTGAAACTTATTATTATGCATCGATGAGCAGAGTACCGGTTTTTGTGTTGTACTTGATCCTTTTACTTTGTGTCGTACTTAATCCTTCAAATTAAGGCTCAAATCATTTGCTAATCCTCAATTTTTAGTTTAATATTCTAATCTAATTAACAAATACTAACAGCATAAGCCCAGTGTATTCCCAAAGCAGCAACAACATGATAATTAACCTTCATTTTTTAAAAATATATTTTTATTTTTATATAACTTCTCTTGTGTAAACTCAGAGTAAATTGTGCTGATGGTTTCATGTAATTCAATCAAAAATTTTAAATTATATGTAAGCTAATAAGAAAACAGTAAAATATTAATCCAAATACAACAATTAGAAACCCTAATCACTAAAATGCATGAGCAATTGGATATTAAATATATATACCTTAGCCGTGATGATATTGCCAGCTGAGAATATTTTCGTAATGGATTCAATCAGTAGACACATACGTTTTAGTGCTGAGCTTCTCCAATTTGCCATAAAATTTCTCCCGCCAAGTATGCATAACGAGTATCTTTTTAATCCGTGCGTTGCGGCGGGGCATAAAAAGTAAATTTTCACACTTCAATAGGAAATATGATATTTTCACTCGAATGAAATATGATGTCTTTATGGTTTTTTTTTTATTATACCAATATGTAAGTGTAATATTGAAAAAAAAAAGTAATAACATATGTTTATAACTCCATTGTTAAGAAAAGGAATTTTTTTTTTTGTATTTAAATGATAAACTAAAACACTAAATATGTAAGCTATAATATTTTTTGTTATTATTAGAATAATTATGTTGAAATTTTTTTTGTTTTTATTAGAATATTTTTGTTGAACAAAAAAAGTTTGGAAAAAAACTAATTTTTTTGAAAAAAAAAGGAGAGAAAGTGAGAAAACACTATTCCTTCAATAGTAACTCAAATTACCTCTCGGTGATTAATAAAGTTCTAATTATGTGAATAAATTTATTCAATAAATAATCGTGAAATGGTAGGTGCAAATAATAAGTCCGGCCATTCCATCTCTATACATTAGGCGTGAACAAACACCGGGTATGGCCCGACCTGGGAATCCAAACCGGGTATTGGTCAACGGTCAAATACCCGGTCCCTGAAGAACCCGACCCGGACCCGATCCGGTTTTGGATGGGGGAAAACCCAACCTTATAGTACCCGGTTTGTACCGGGTAGGAACCGGTTTGAGTCCAATACCCGGTTCCAAACCGGGCACGTTGTACCCGCCGGGTATATGGTGTTCCAGCCGGGTACAAACGGCATCCTAAGTTCTGTTTCAAATTTCCATATAGTACTCGCCTGGTATCCCTAGTACCAGCCGGGTACAAGTGCTATGATTCATCATTTTGACCATTTCATACCAAAATTTACCTAAATCCAAACATCATCCCTAGTCAAGCATTTCAAAATATCCAAACATACCCAAACATGCAAAATAGATTTTGACCCGTGTGAGGATAGTCAAAGTTTTCAAAAGTAATGGTACGTTTCATCATTTGCCAAGTTGCGGGATCAACCCAATGCGCGGTAACACAAAGGTACGAACGGGGCAAACCATGAGGAGCCGACCAAACATCGGTTGTTAATGATACACTTGTAGTTAAGTTTTCAAAACCGGTTATTAGTTGAATTTTAGCTTTTTTACACAACTTAAGTGCATCATGTCTAAGGGTAAGACGACTTACATGATTATATCGGGGTTGGAGAGTATTTTGAATAACCTTAGTAAACCGAGGGTTGTCGAAGTGGTTGAACGGCAAAGCTTCTTGAATCACAAAGCCGACAAATGCTTCTCGACACCGGTCCGCTTGGTATGTGAAAATACCTCCATCCCGTGAAATGGTTGCTTGACCTTCCTCCGGATTAGTTTTGTTTGAACTACAATACTTTAAAGTATGTTTGTTCAACATTGAGTTGAAGTCGGCTTTTAAAAAAATCCCACATCGTTTACAATGTGCCTTAGTCGAACCATCCGACAACAACACTTTGTCAAAGTTACACTAAATCTCCGGATTACGTTTTGTTTGCAAAACTTGAACAATAGTTGGTGCATTTGACGAACCAACAAAATCGTTAGTTGAGAAACTTTGAGTTGCCATTTTGAGAGCGTTTTTAGAGGATGAGAGTAATGTTTTGAGAGTTTCGTATGTAAATCGTAAGCGTTTTGAGTGTTTTTTCACTAGAATTAGTGAGTTTGAGTGTTGTAACTAACCCAAATCCAAGGTATCTATTTATACTAGTTTTAGGATGGCAAAATGGTAAAAAAAAGCAAAAAAAAAACGGATCTAAAACGGCTAGGAGGGTCAAACACAACGGCTAGTGAAAAAACCGGGTTCAAACCGGGTTTAAAAACCGATTTTTGAAACCGGTTCGGGTACAACCCGATTTGGTGTGTCTGGGGCCGTACCCGGTTGGGTACCCGCCGGGTACTAGTAAAACCCGAACCGGATACTGCCAACCCGGGTATACATCGGGTCGGGTATCCGGGTACTCACCGGGTCGGTTACCCAACCTGATTTTTTTGTTCACGCCTACTAGAGATGCAAAAACCGAACCGGTTTTTTTCAAAACCGTTTTTAAAACCGAAACCGGTTTTAATAAAAACCGGTTTTTATATAACCGTAACCGGTTTTCGAAACCCGAACCGGTTTAACCGGTTTTTCGTTTTGGCAACAACCGGTTTTTTTCCGGTTTAATAACCAGTTTTAACCGGGTTTTTTTCAAAAAATTGGAAAACGGCTAGGAGCCGTTGGAGGAGCGGGTATTTGAATTTTTTGGACTTTTTTGGGTGCTTCTGCCCTCTCAATGACACTATAAATACCCATGGTTAGTTTAGTTTCAAAACACACCAATTTCTATCTATTTCTCTCACATTCTTTCAATTTCTTACATATTATCTAAAAAACTCTCTCTATATATATATATATACTTTTCATTTGCAAAATGGAAAATATACAATCTCAAGCTTTCGGTTCCGTTTCCGCTAGTAGCAATGTACGAAACAAAGTTTACACAAACGATGATATCGTGCAAATTATAACGACGAAGGGAACCCGGATATTTGGGTGAATTATGAATTGTGTGTTATGAATGATGGGGTGAAAAAGGCTCGTTGCAAGAGATGTGGGCATTTTTATAACTCCACATCAAACTCCACATTACGAGCTCACATGAACTCGTCTTGTAGAGCAATAAGTGGAGATCCCTCACAATCGACACTTGGTTCGGATGGTGGGGTATTTATATATGACAATGATGCTCTTCGAGAAGATTTTACCGTAGGCATTTGACCTCAAAGTGTTCCTCGATCTCGTTCGTTGATTTGTTGTATACCCGTTTGTTTGGAGAGTTGACCGAATATCCAAGAAAAATTCCTTCAACTGCTTTATCGCCAAACTTAGGGACACGATCTTTAGTAATCATAATCAGACACGGACATCCAAAGGGTTCCAGAAACTGCAGATTCGGCTTGCGATTGTTGAAAAGCTCATAGCAAGTCTTATTCTTCTTTTTAACTGAAAGAACCCGATTCAATACATAGCAAGCAGTATTTACTGCTTCAGCCCAGAAGATAATAGGTAATTTGGAATCCGCTAACATGGTGCGAGCGGTTTCAATAATTGTCCTATTCTTCCGTTCAGCAACTCCATTTTGTTGAGGTGTTCTCGGAGCACTAAATTGATGTTCAATACCTCGAGAAGCACAAAATAACTCAAGAGTTGAGTTCTTGAATTCGGTTCCGTTATCGCTCCGCAGCCTCTTAACTTTTAAGTTGCACAAATTTGCCAACTTATCCAACAAATAGACTAAAATACCCGCTGTCTCATCCTTAGTTGCGAGAAAGTGGACCCACGAAAAGCGTGAGTAGTCATCTGTTACCACTAAACAATAAGAACGACCACCTATGCTCTTTGTAGACACAGGACCAAAAAGATCCATGTGCAGTAATTCTAACGGAGCATTTATGGAATTCACTACCTTAGACTTATGGGACTTCTTGTGGAGTTTGCCCTTGTGGCAAGAAACACAGTCGTCTTTCAAGGCGAAAGACTGTTTCGGAACTCCACGGACCAAGTCGTTGTTGACTAGGAAATTCATTTTACGGAAATGAATGTGTCCCATACGTCTGTGCCAAAGGAGTGATTCCTTCTCTGAAGCCTTCGAAAGGAGACAAGTGTATTCGCTTGTAGTCTCCACAGTTCGCATATTCATTACATATGTGTCATTTCTTCTTGGAGCACGCATTACAACCCATTCCTCCGGAATAACGTACCCTGGCTTCAATATGACACACTCGGTTTTTGTAAACGATGTGGTATAATCCTTATCACAAACTTGTGATACACTTAACAAATTATGCTTAAGCTCGGACACATAGTTTACATTTTCAAAGCTAACCTTTCCATTGGTTAGCGTACCTCTCCCCGAAATTGTTCCTCCCGTATCTCCAGCAAAGGCAACGTGACCTCCCGCATATGGTTTAATATCCACTAAGAGAGACACATCACCCGTCATGTGTCGCGAGCAGCCACTATCCATAAACCATTCGCTATCTTTTATACGTTCTGACTGCTGCAACACATAAATATGAGGAGATTAGTGAGAAACGGTGACCCAAGCCTTTACAGACTTAGGTCGACCATGGTCATCAACAATAATCACATCAGAGAAAATTTTATTTTTAAACAAATCAGATTTTAAATCTGATGTGTTATCATTGATGACATTTGAGTCTTTAATAGACGCTTTCAATTTCCAAACCTTTGAAGGTTCTAGATTTGGCTTTGAAATAGTGTTGGGCTTTGATTTTGGCAAAATATTTTGCCCAACACTAACAACTTTCTTAGTAGCTTGGGGAGATCCAGAGTGATGCCTAGGTGGTGATTTAGAAAAAGAATTTCTGTATAAAGATGTCCTAGGCATATCTCTCCCATATCGCTGATGAGAAAGTTTAGGACACTCACGAATCAAATGTCCTGGTTTCTTGCAATAGAAACAAGAACGAGTCTCACGGAATTGCGGAGACGGAGGATTTACTGGAGGATGTGACACAACGTTTTTAGAACATGGACAAGCTGTACATGTTTTAGAAAGCGCTGGTCTTGGTTTAGAGGATGAGGCTAACGCTTTATTTACATGAAGTTTGTCACTTGTCACCTTTTGTTTTAAAACATTTGTTGGTGACTTTTGAGGTTTCGAAGGTAAAACCTTATTTTCACTTTTATTTTGAACCTTTATTATAGGTTCAATCTTCAATATTTGCTTCACAGGTTTAGCCTCAACCTTCTTAAACTCAGGATATTCCTCATCAGTAATATCCTCTATCTCAACAATCTCAGCTGTATGAGACTGACTGGCAGCTTTAACAAACTGAGGCAATGGATACTCTTGACTCTTGGTTTTCTCCGAAGTCAGTTTGTTAAGCTTGGCTTCTTTGGCCTTAATACCATATAACTTGGTATAATCGACTGAAATCTCTTCAAGTCCTTGTTTAGTAATCGAGGGACAATACTCGGCATTAGAAGGTGGTGGTACTTGGTTATAGCCAAGACCTTCCTTCTTTTTGCCAGTTATCCCTTGCTTACTGACAATCTCATTAAAGACTTGTGTTGCTGATGTTGAACCTAAAATTTTGTTTTTATGATTCTCAAACTCATTTTTCAAATCAGATAGTTCCTTATTCAACAGTTCAATTTCAACAAGATAGCTCTTAATTGCATCTTGCTGGCTAAAGACCTTTGCTTTAAAGGTTTCAGTATCTAATTTGTGAGCTTCAAGATGTTGTTCATAAAGCTTTTCATTTTCTAACAAAAAATTATTAGATTCATTAAGTTTAACAATCTTGTCCCGCATATTTTGATTGTCTTTCTGATAGACCTTAAGAGATTCAGTCAATTGAATACAAGAAACACAATTAAATGGCTCAACAGGTTCATTAGTTACCTCAGGAGTGATATGAGCCATCAGACACTGAAACTTTTCAGCTTGAGCACTCCAATCAAAAGTGGTTGGCTCAAAGACGATCAAGGCATTATCCACAGCCAACGATTTGTAAAACCTGACGATGGCATCCTAGGTTTCTCACATTCCCTTGCAAAATGACCAAGGTTCTGACAGTTGTAACACCGAACCTTGCTTTTATCAAACCCAAACCCAGTCTTCCCAATTCCTTCCAAACTTTTCCGTCCTGTTCTTTGCAAAAACTTCTGAACTCTTCTGGAAATCATCGCTATGTTCCAGTTCAAATCCATCTGCTCCAAATCATCATCGTCTAGTTGAGCATAGTCCTCTTTGGTCATCTCCAAAGTAGTATTTGGTTGAGTAACCAAATCTTTGTAAGAACTGAGAAAAGCTGTATAAATCGCAGCTTGTTCTTGAATTGCAGGTGAAGATGTAACCTGTTGTTGTGATCCTGTAACCTGTTGTTGTGATCCTTGAGTAGTACAGGTTGAACCAGACAAATAAGCTGCATGTGAAGCTCCAGCTGAATAAGGTGAAGAATTGGTATCCGATATGAAAGCCATTCCTCCATAACTTTTACCAGAATTAACTTGGCCTCCATACAGCGAAGGATTTTGTGCAAATCCAGTTGACTTGCACTCTTTCTTCTTCAGTTCCATAGCGTGGGCTTGAAGAACTCCAATTAATTGATCCAAGGTCATTCCATCCAATCCTTGACTTTCCTTCAAGAATTGGACTTTTACATCCCATGCACTTGGTAAAACATCTAGCAATTTTTTATTTATCTCAAGTGCTGTAAGACTATATCCACCCTCCGTCAACTCACTCACCAGTTGTGAGTATCGGGTAAACAGTCCAGATGTGGTCTCATTTGGTAAGGAATCAAACAGGTCGTATTGTTTCTTTATCAGTTCCAGCTTGGCTTCCTTATATTTCTGATTTCCTCCACATCTTGTCTCTATGGCCTTCCATAAATCATAGGTGGTGTCATGATGTTTAAACAGTCTCATGACATCCTTTGTCAAGCACATGCAAATAGCGGAGTGTGCTTTTCTTTCTAACTGATAGTCCTTCTTTTCTTGAGGAGTCATAGCGATAAAAGATTTAGGTGGTGGAATCTGACGATAATCTCCTTCAGCCACTGGAGCCTCATATCTTTGTTTCAAAGGACCCCATAATTCCGGACAGTGAAAATCAACGAACTGTTCAAATCTATCCCTCCAATAAACGTAGTCCATGTCTGCGGTAAAAAGAGGAGGTTTATTATTTGAACCAATATCATTACCCTGTTTCAACATTTCACGAATCCCTCTAATATCTTCCTTGTCCGCTGCCATTGAAGATATACCTAAAAAAAATATGCAAAAACAAGAACTCGAAAAAGATTAGTCCTTAAGGCGTCACTTAGTAAGTGACGCACTGCAGTGTCGCAACGACTAGCGACACTAGGCTAGTGACGCTATCGAGTGACGGGCGAAGTGACTGATGACACTAGAAGTAAGTGTCGCTCAATCAAGCAAGTGACGCACTCAAGTGTCGTACTTGAGTGACGTATTAAACAGAGCGTCACTAAAGGAAGTGACGTTAAAAATTAAGTGACGTGCAACAGTGACGCACGTTAATGACGGTGGATTAGAGTAGACGACACTTAAGTGAAGTGTCGTATAAACCTCAAGTGACGCGTTAAGTGACGCGTTCAAGTGACGGTAAAACCCTAATGTGGAATTAATTAGTGCCGCAGGAAGTGACGCGTACAAGTGACGCTGTCGAGTGTCGCAAAACGGCTGAAAATTCCAAAACCCTAAAAAATTCGAAATTTCGTAAAGAAACTCAAATTTGTCGAACCCTAACGGACGAAACCTGTGAATCTTGATGAATGTTGACTGGAATTCACCTTTGCACCTCAAAATCCGTGTTAATTCTCAATTCTTGAATCAATCCAAAACCGAAATGAATCCAAAATAGCTTCTAAAACGTCAATTAAATCACCGCAAGTCTCTGATACCAGTTGAAAGTGCGTGTTGCTAGGATCTAGATGACAATTGACTTACAATTGAAAGGCGGAATCAATCAATTGCATATATCAACAATAAACACAAACCGAAACGAAAGTTATTCACTAAGTAAACAAAGAAATCGGCTTGTATATTGATTTGGGAACGATTACAGAGATGCTATTTCGACAAATGGTGCTAGGGTTTCGTCAACCCTAGCCTAAAACCCGTAGGTCTCTATTTATACTAAAAACACAGCCGACATGCGTCACTTAGGTAAAGTGTCGCATTTGGCCGCCTTAATGCGTCACTTACTTAAGTGTCGCTATGCGTCACTTAATCAAGTGTCGCTATGCGTCACTTAATCAAGTGTCGCTATGCATCACTCAGACAAGTGTCGCCTAAACCAAAACACGAGTGTCGCATTAACAAAAACTATATTTCTATTAATTAACAAACGACACTAATTACAACTCGATAGACCAACTGACAGACACTCAAAGATGCATCAACACAGTATGATTATATACTGCAACTCTCGTTTGAAATTACACACTCCCATCTTCTCCTTCTGTGATTTTCTTTACACCAACATCTACCATCATCATCATCCATCTTCCTTTTCTTCTTCTTTGCTAAACACCAAGCAGCAGCAGCAAGAAGGGTAGGAGAACATCAAGCCAGAAACATCATCCATTCAACATAACATCATCATCCTCTTCGTACATCATCGCCACCATCAACTTCACTTGTAAGGAACTTCAAATCTTTCGATTTCCATACTTAAATTTCGTTGTATAACATATATATATATATCATAATCCATGTATATAACACATAAACTTGATGATTGTTTGAGATGTTTTTGAAATGAGTTGTATGGAATCAAACTTAGAATCACAAATTATATATATGAAAGTTGATACAAATGTTATATAACATTAAAGAATGATGTAATGACATGAAAATGGTGTGAAAATGAGCTAACACTCGTAACAAAACACCTATATATATATGTACCACGAACTCAGGCAAGAACAGAGGGCGAGAGGACAGGGACGAACCAACTCGATCGGTTGGCTTGGGCCAGCCGATCGGCTGAATGTAATGAGCCGAACGGCTCAACAAACTGAGCCGATCGGCTAGTTTGGTTGAGCCGAATGGCTAGCCATGATGAGTCGAACGGTTTGTGATTTTTAACCCGAATGGATGATGTGGACTGGACCGAAACGAATAATGGACTAATTAAATTGGACTGGATCGAATGGGTTTTGGTTGGGCCGGAACCACCGGCCGAACGGCTGAAAGCCCAAGCCGAACGGCTGGCCCAAGCCGATCGGCTGGGCTGGGCGGGGATGCATACTGGGCTTTGGTCGCGAGCTGGGCCGGACGTTTATTGGGCCTGAGACTTTAGGTTTGGACTGAAAATTGTAAAAATAAATGAGTTAAGTTAAATAAATGGGCCATTGGGCCAAAACTTGTAAATGGGCCAAAAGGACTAGGTAATCGGGTTAAGTTATTGGGCCAAAAACAAAACTAATCGGGCCGAGCCCAATAAACTTCCAAAATATTCCAAACATAAGACGTGACCCGATTTATTTCACGGAACGTTCATGATTCTATATATATATATATATATATATATATATATATATATATATATATATATATATATATATATATATATATGTACATATTTAATGACAAACGACAAACCTATATGTATACTTCATATATACATACTAATGACGACTTTCCAATGATGATAACATTTATTTATTCATTTTATAAACGGAAATAAATACAACAAGAAGTTTTATAACAAATAAAACTTATATACGTTTTAATACGTAAACTTTAGAACTTATATATATATATGACTACATATGTGTATATACACTTGACAAAGTATACGACGTGAGAAATATAACAATATTTCAACACAACGTCACCAACGAATGTAACGACTTACATCATTAAGAAATCAACAATTTCTCCAAACAAACAAACCGTTAACATAAGATGATTAAACAAATCAAACGTACTTATGTTAATACATTTATTGTATATAGGTTAACACACCTTGGGCTATTACCTGTTGGCTGCTAGCTTTCCTTACCGAGCACATCACAGTGAGTTTACAGCCCCTACTTTTAAATGTTTTTCTGCTTTTAAACACAGGGGTGTTAAACATAGAAATTGCATGCCAACACATGCAATCAAACTATAAATGCTTTATTGCTTTTATACAAATGTTGATTTGTGATATTACATATTCACTGCTATGTTGGGAATTTAGACAAGGTATCCTAGTACGGACCTAGACTTGAAATGTGTGCATGAAAGACCTCATGACATGCTACTGTAACCATTAGCTAGGTGACTCTAGCCACTGAGTATACGGATAGTACTATTGCCGTGACGACCCTCCTACGGTGGAGCGTATACTTAAATGTCCATTCAGGCAAACAACATAAGTTCTGGTTGTGGTTTGGTTATAGAGTTAGGTCGCGTTACTTTAACCTGCGAGGTTTAGCTCACCTTTCAGGGGATCACAGTCTAAGTAAAATTCCCACATATTTTTTTTAGGAAGAACGAATCCTACAACTGTTGGACACCGGAAGACATACCGGTAACTTATTTTACACTGGTAAACAACCAGTAACATATTTTGGGACGACATCCCATGTATAGTAATACTTTAGGGTAACAACCCTACCTAACTTGTATTTTATAAATGAATAACAAATCATTTATACAAACTTGGTTTAACTAACCACATACATATACAAACCTGTAAATTCACTTAACATATTTGTTGACGACTTTCTCTATGTTTTTCAGGAAATTAGCTGGGTAAGAAATCGCATGCATTCAGGATGGACAACCCTGGACCTATTAGGATGCCACATACTGTCGGGACCGCTTTTGGGGATTTCATTTGTATAACTGCAGACATTGCGGTCATACTTATGAAATCTTACTTTAAACTTATGTATTATTGTTAAAACTAAAATGTTTTAAACTCCACTACTACTGTTACGACTTACATAGTCGTACTACTTTTGTAACAAATGTTTGAACTGGCATCCTTATCTATTATGTTGTGCAATAACCATATGCTCTGAGTATGTATATATCTGTTGGTTGAAATTACTATTCGCAGCCCCGCCACATCATTAAAGCTTCCGCAAACTAAACATAACTAATTGTAATTACCGTTTGGCGGGGTGTGACAGACTCCAACTCACCCACCTTCACTAAAATTCACATCTAAACTCAAATATTTCAAGTAATCAACCCATAATGACATCTAGAAATCCTAAGGTACCTAATAACACCCTTTAATCTTTCCATCTTTTGATTATTTGGGGAAGAACACTTGAATTCGGGTTATGTTAAAATTCAAGTGCGGGGATGATTTCTTGTGTGAATTTGTTGCTTATTATGCTACATTTGTGCTTAATACTTAGTTTCTACCATGATTGCTTGCTTGATTCACTTGATTTTGATGATTTGAAAATTAGGGTTTGTATGCTAATTTGGGTAATCCGAATTTAGGTGAGTTGTGTTTGGTATTTGGTGTTAATTGTAGTATAATTCATATTTGCTATGCTTAATATCACTGAATGATTGATTAATTTCAATTTGTGGGTTGATTTAGCAATTAGGGTTTATGTGAAAATTTGGGGAAGATACAGTTGACTTTTCTGGTCAAACTTTGACTTTGACTTAGACTTTCTTGGTGTAACTTCCAATTGTAAAACATGTCTTGATTCCAATTGAGTGATCCTTTTCGCTCAATTCGAGTTTATGTTTGATATTAGAATTATATGCTTATGTGATAGTTACTTGGTTTAGTATGAAATCTTGATTGTAAGGCTTGCTTGAGTTAAATTATATGTCATTGGCATGATTCAAGCATTGTTTGATATTAGATTACATGCTACTTCTTGTAAAGTTTAAATTTTGAGTGTGAATTGTCGGTGACGTTCGGATTGGATTATGCATGGTTTGGTTATATGTGTGCTTTGTGATAAAGTCTTAGCTTAATGTGTTTTGCTTCTTTGGGATGTTGTTGTTTGTGACATAAATCGCTCATTTTGCCAAGTTTGTGCTAACACTAACACCTATCTTGGATACTTTGTATGTTTGTTGTGTTGTGTTGTGCAAAGGAACAAGCCGAACACCTCCTCTCAGTACACTCTCAGTGTTTTCGCAGACTTGCTTCCTAGGAACCGCCATCCTCACTTAGTTTTTGAGCCCCATCAACATCGCTATCTTGAAAACAATGAGGCTTTGTATAAGATCCACAAAAAGCAATGTGAGTACCCACGGGTGATTGATTGGAACCCGCTGGATGTAATACATTATTCTCACAAAATAAGAAGGGTCTTCACTCAGAGTATGCGCTACAATGGTGAAGTTTTCGATGTGCATGACTTTGAGAAGCTTATTGCCATTCAAGAACCGATTTATGAGGAGTTGGTCATGGAATTCTTGGCCACCTTGGAGATGTTTATTGTTAGTGAGATGGATGAGAAGTTTTTGGGTTTCAAACTGGGAGGAACACCTAGAAGCTTAACCCTTAGGGAAGTTGCAGCTAGTTTAGGTATCTACACCGATGAGGAATTTGAGTCGGATTGGTTTGACCGATATATTATAACCGGTGCTAGGTTAGATGACCCGAATGCAATGATGAAGTTTGAGCAAATTTTAGTGACACACCATACCTCTCGGGCAAGAATCTGACTAAAACCCTCAGATCCCCAAAGTACAATGTGGTTCAGAAGATGCTTTCTCACACTCTCACTACTAGGGGTAGCAACCGGGAAAAGGTTACTCTAATTGATTTGTGGTTTTTGCACAAGTTAAAGAGCCGAGAGAGAATCAACCTTCCGTATGCTGTGGGGAAGTTCCTTCATTCGTATGCCTGTGGTACCAAAAAAAAATCCAAGCTAAGTGGAGGGCATTTCATTACCCGGTTTGCCAAGAGCCTTAAGATTGACCTGAGACCCCGTAACAACCCTTACACCCTTGTTGAGGACCCGGGTCTCCATGTTGGAATAGAGTTGTATTGTAGTGCAAAGGTGGTTAGGAGTAAAGGAGGATTGTATGCTCCTTTCGCCCCCTCCGGTAAGGAAGCGCTTTTGGTATCTCAAGCCAGGGCCCGGGGAAAATGGCCCGCTTCTCAAAATACATCCGAGGAAGAAGATGATGATGATGAGGAAGCTGACGATGAGGAAGATGAAGAGCAGGGTCAGCGAGATCCGGGTCAGAGTTCTCAGTCTGGGGAACCCCCTTATTGGCAAAGTTTTATGTCAAGCTTTGATAGTATGCGCATCGAGCAGGATAGGAGGTGGAACCAACAGGAGGAGTGGCATAATGATCAAGTAAATTTCATGGATGAATCCTAATATGACCAGGGAGCTAATCGTTACCAAAATGATTGGCTCATCCATAATCATGAGAGATTAGGCCACCCGATGCCCGACTATGATCCCACCCCTTATCATCACCCACCCACTTGGGTGCACCTGGTGGTGTACTTCCTGCACCGGTTTATGATAGAGATGCTTCCTTGCTTGTGCTCTAATGACATCACCAGAATTATGCCCAAACTGCCAACTACCATCAACAACAGCAGGATTGGGGCCCTACTTGGTCTTCCCCTCCATCTTTCTCCCAGCAAAACACTTGGTCCATCCCGAGCCCTCTAACTGGCAGCAAGAGGCTCACCATCATTGGCTTTTTGGCTCACCCTCACCGTATCAGCAGCAGGATGACACCTAAGACCCGCCCCCAGGCGGAAGTTGGCTTTAGCATTTTATTTTACTTATTTGAATTGTAAACTGTTGAACAATTTTTATTATGTGTTATTTTTCCTTTTGGTACTTTGAATGATTAGCATTCATTTACCTTTTTATTATAATTATTATTATCTATCTATGTTGCACTTGTGTTTTGGTGCTTGTTTGTTTGTTTGTTGGCCCATTTGCTGCATGCCGAGCTGGAGTGGATCTTTACACGCTTATCAAGAATCAGCTCCTCTTTCCATGCCTTTTTTTTTGCAAAACCCCGGGGAAGTTCTCATTTCTTTTTACCTTCGCACTTATATTTACTTCATTAATTAGCTTTGCATTGGGGGCAATGCAAATCTCAAGTGTGGGGAGGTATTCACTTGAATTCCATTTCTAGTGAATTATTGTTTCTTACCTTTTATTAGGTTTGTGAAGTTTATTAGCTCTCCAATCGAACTTCACGAATCCCATCAACGGGCTATTGGTCACTTATTGAGTCTGTTATTGATCTTGGGTCCGATAGATTTTTGTAAATTACAATGAAAGGCCGGGAAATGATAACTTGCTAGAAATGTGTTTGTCCTTAAAAGATTATTCGCTTTAAAAATGGTTTATTAAAAATTAATTGAAAGTGATTTAGTCTTCCCTCTTGCAACATAACCTTTTTGAGATGTGTCATAAAAAGCAACCTAATAGGGTGAATTGCATGACTAGCGCACTTGTAGCCTCCATTATAAATTGTGAGAAATTTGAGCCTTATTGAGAAAAACACTTGCCTTTAGTGTTTACATTATTTGTTGCTATGAGTGTGCCGTTGTATGTTCTAGAACTTTCCTTAGTGATGCATTTTGAGACCGCTGTGAGATCATAGAAATGTGATATAGGTGGGGTCGTTGACGAGGAGGTATCCTTAGGAATTGGAGCTTAATCCTTATAGTTTTGACTTTCTAACCAATTATTGAGTTTGTGCTTGATCTTTTATGGATTGTACGAATTTGCTAATCGGTCAAGGAACCTTAACTATTTTGGATCTTATTTTCTTTTAAAACCATTTATATCCAGTCCTCCCAGGTCGTTAACACTCATCCTTAGTGCTAAGAAACTCGTAGACACTTTCACATACACTCCACTAAAATGTTAGCCTTATTTTTGTGTAGTCAATTTCCGAACCATTCACTTTTTAAGATGTTGCCTAGTTGGAATTTTTAAATGAGTTTTATCTAAATGTGAATTTACAAATTGGATTCTAGTGTTAAATTCTATAATTGAAATTGCACGAAATGGAAATTGTTAAATGTTAAGTGAAATGATTGAAGTTGAAAACAATAAGATTGTCGGAAGTTAACAAGTTGAGCTTAATGTTAGCGATTGGGTATTTATAGTCGACTAAATGGCCTTTGAATTCCTGAACAAGTAGTTCCCGAGGGGTGTTCTACACCTACCTACCAAAGGCCTTTATCCGGTCCAGGATTGTTGGTCTTAAAGTTCGCTACACAGGATTCATAGAAAGTCGTAGAATGCAATTATTCCAATCTAATGTGTAAATCAAATCGAGTTATTTGTGTGAAATTATTAAATATAAGTTGTAAGAGAGAACAAGGAATAACTTGAATTAATTTGGCATAAGAATCCTAAGTTTTATCAATGTCACATGTTGAAACCATTAGGTAACATTTCCACACTTTTTCACGGGTCTTGACTACCATTTTTCACCGATTTTTTTGTGTCTATCATACCATTCCATATTAACCTACATTTGTTACAACACATGTTTGGAATACCTCATTTGAGATCTCACTTGATGCTCACGCCAAGACGGTGGAGATTTGATCCTTTTGCAAGCCTATGGTAATATTGCATCACGACTTGGCTTGATTGAGTGTTACATCATTTATTTCCTTACCTTGTAGTTCTATAGGTTGAGAGTGAGTGATTATACACTTATCATTATGTGAGGTGCTAGGTCGTGCATTCGGGCTTGACAAAGTCATCATCTCAAGTTTTCATTGATTATATACATGTTACTAACATAATTGCTTTGGTGGTTAGTGTTAGTATTATTTTGATAAACTTGATCTTCACGTCTAAAGTTGCAAGAGCGGGTGTTTGAAATGGTAAAATAAAGATTTGCTTGAGGACAAGCAAAGTTCAAGTGTGGGGATATTTGATATCGCTCATTTAGTCTATATAAATCTATCGCGATATCATTTGTTTTGCATATATATTTGAGTAGATTTCGTGAACCTTTGGTACTTATTACGTTTGGAAATTTGTCTCAGGTTGAATCGTTGGAAAAGCATGTATTGTGGTTAAAGGGGTCGAAATCCGAGCTAAGTATGAGATTGAACTGAAACTGGCCTGGAAACAAGTCTCACCCGATCGGCTCTTCACACTCAGCCGATCGGGTAAGAATGTCAAAGCCGATCGGCTAATATAAGCAGAACGGCTATTTTAGTTTAAATCCGTTAACAGATATTATGTATAGCAGCATAAGTACAATCTTCTTTATCCTAATAAAACTTGAAATGCTAAAGAAGACACATAAACTAAATCGAATTGGCCTATTTGTTAGATGTATTTATATGTGCATTTCTGTAGCCATTACATGATGTATTTAATTCGTACAAAAATTCATATCTAGGTTGTTAATTCTAACGACATACTTGAACAAGTTCATGAGATTCAAGATTTAGAAAAACACACAGCATTCATGTATTCGATATACAATCGTACAAATCAAAATAGTGAAATCAGCAGGGTAATCTAAACTTCTAACATCTTCTGAGAACAACATTATGAAATCATACTAATAAAAAGATCCATTGCATCTATATCTTTGTTACAGCTTTCACTTCACAATGTATTTAGCATAATCTGAGTCTTAAAATCATATAGCCATACGGTTGCTTTATGATCTTCACCTTTCATCTTTATGATAAACTTATGTCACTGGAACCTGCATTCGATTATAAAGAAGCTCCTAAGCTATTTCCATATCAACAAAACAGAATACGTGTCCATAAAATGAAGTGCAGTAAGTAATAAAATAAGTTGAATAGATGGAGTTAGAACAAACCATGATGATCAATCGTGTTTATTTGCAGCTATCCTTCTACCGCGTTCTCATTAATTAAGTAATATGTTGGGCTAAATTCTTCATATCATTTAATATCAAAATATTCTAAGTGTTTAGTCTGTTGGAAGTTAATGCTGCTGGGCTATCAAGACTTAGTTCTGCTAGTGAAGTTAGCTCTGTTCATTTATTGAAGACATAGTCTTCCAGAGTTAGTTCTGCTGGTATGTTTGAAGTTAGTTCTGCTGGGCATTTCAAGAGTTAATTCTGCCAAGTATCATAATCTGCAAAGATTAGTTCTGCCAGTGTTAAAAGATAGTTCTCCTAGTCTATCTGTTAGTTCTGCTTAGTGGGATCACTGCACAACAACTCTGCAACAAAGTACACCTACTACAGACATGCTTTTGAAGAACAGTGCACGCTGCAGACAAGAAAAGTCAAATGCATTTAATGCAAGCGCGGGTCGTAGAAAACTTGGTTTCAAGAAAGTAGATTGTATGTAGATTTTATACAAGTTTTTAGTATATTAGCATGTACTTGCAGTAAAGTACTTTGGATATATATATACATAGAGATAGATCAAGCAAGGTGTGTCTGTCCAATAGTTAGTCAATTTGTAATAGCTTCAAGGTTTCTTGTAACCCTGATACATCTGTGTATCCGTATTATTCATCAATAATATTGAGGCTTTTGACTAGTGAAAATCAAGTGTGTTCTTGCATTGTTTACAATCTTATTTTCATACTTATTACAAATCACAATACATCTTCCTACTTGACAAGTGTTATTCCGCAAACTACTTGTTAAGAATTCATAGCTTAAGTTAAAACATTTGTAACTACAAAGTGTTATTGTGGGACCTCACAATTGGTATCAGAGCATGTGTGAGCTTTGAATTAAGGAAGAAAAGAAAGAACTGTGATCTGTTCAGGGTATAGTTTATCTTAAATTTTGTTTGTATACAATGGCATCAGAGTTTGTAGAGGGTGTTCAAGTGTCTAGAATTCCTATTCTTAGACCGGATGAATACAATATGTGGAGGAATAGAATTAAGCAACATATGTTGCTTACAGATTATCAATTATGGGACATTGTGGAGAATGGTCCTAAGTACAAAACTGATGTGAATGGTGCTAGGCTGCCCAGGGATACACCAACCACAGAACAAAAAAGAAGAGAAAGAGCTACTGAACTCAAAGCTCTAAGTACATTATTACTTGCTATTCCTAATGAATATCAAAGTGAATTTGAGCAGGTTGATGATGCAAAAGTGCTCATGGAGGAATTAGATAAAAGGTTTGCAGGGAATGAGAGCACAAAGAAGAACAAAAGATCACTGCTCAAACAACAGTTTGAGAACTTTAGTTCTGTCAAATCTGAAACCTTAACTCAAGTGTTAAATAGGTACAGGAAGCTTGTTGGTGAGTTGAAGAATCACAAAGTTGTCATAGACAAAGATGATCTAAACAGAAAGTTTTTAAGATCATTGGGTGAGGAATGGACTATATACACTGTTGGTCTAAGACAAAGAAGTGATTTAGATGATAAGGAGCTAAATGATCTATACAATGATCTTATAGCCTTTGAACCTGAGGTAGAAAGCAGAAAGCAAAGCAGTGGTGAAGCTCAGAGTTCACAAAATGCTGCATTTATGTCTATGGGAAGAACCAAAACAGATCCAAAAGGATATGGATCTGTGCCTATTGTGAAGAGTGGAGGGTCAAGCTCTTCATCTGTAGTACAAGACAGAACTACAGATCAGGTTGTAGAGGCATTTTTTGCTAGTCATGTGAACTCTTCACTGACCAGTGAAGAATTGGAGCAGATAAATCCAGATGATCTGGAGGAGATGGACATTAAATGGCAGATGGCCATGATCACCATGAGAGTGAAGAAGTTCCTGCAAAGAACTGGAAGAAACAATTTTGCAGGAAAAAGGGATGATAATGTGGGGTTTGATAAGAGCAAGGTTGAATGCTATAACTGCCACAAACTGGGCCACTTTGCCAGGGAATGCAGATCTCCTAGACAGGAGATGAGTAGACAAAGATCTGGAGGTTACAATGCTGCTTATAATGGACCTCAGAAGAGAAATGTAGCTGTTCAAGAGTCTACTCCAAATGCACTTGTTTCTCAGGATGGTATGGGGTATGACTGGAGTGATCAAGCAGAATTAGAGCCACAGAATCATGCACTTATGGCTATTGGAGAAGAAAGCACCTCAGATGAAGTTCCATATGAGGTACAAGCTAAATTATGTTCCAGTATCTGTAAGAAAACTGTTAAACATTATAGGGACCATAATGCTAGTATTTGTAAAGAACTTAGGGACTGGGACATCAGAAGCCAACATACAACCCTAGCAATAGAAGATCTAGAGAAACAAATTAAGGCATATGAGAAAAAGGAGGAACAGTATGACTATGATCTCAAATATGCCAACTTTGAAAAAGAGATGTTGCAAAATAGGGTTGATGAGCTACTTAAGAAACTAGCTGAAGTCACTGCTGAAAAGGAAAGCATCAAACTCACAGTGGCTGAACTAGAGAATGCTTCTGAAAGTGTTCAAAATCTGATAAGAAGCCAAATTCATGATAAGATAAAAACTGGCTTAGGTTATAATCTCAATAGTGTACCTCCACCCTACAACCACATCTACATGCCTCCTAAAACTGACTTAGACATAAGTAAGCTTAAGGAGAAAATGATAGATGAGTTTAAGCAAACAGATCCTGTTATGGAATTGAGTGAAAACAAAATGGATCTAGAAAAGGTAGAAATATCTGAGTGGGTATCAGATGATGAGATTGAATTTGTGAAAGATGAACAAGTTCATTCAAAACCTTTTTCTGTCACTAAGCTAGTACCTAAGTTAAAGACTAAGAAACTAGCAGAAGGTAAGAAATTATTTCAAGAAAAGGCTAAAATGAACCTGCAAAAGAATGCTAGTACATCTGTTAACACACCTAAATGTGATAAAATTGTTGTTGTTAAGTGTACTAACTGCAATTGTTCTGCTAACTCATCACTCCCTTCAAAATCAAAGAAAGCTCCAAGGGGAAACCAAAGAAACTGGAATCATATGGTTTCTCAAAAACTTGGACCAAATTTCAAAAGAGTGGATGAGAAAGCCTGTTTCATCTGTGGAAGATTCAATCATCTTCAAAAGGATTGTTATTTTAACCCAAAGCTCCAACGGGTTAAACAATCATCATGGACTAATACTAACAGAATTAACCATCAAAATTTCAAAACCAAAGTTAATTCTGCTAGTGTAGTCCAAAAGTCAAAGGCAAGAGTTAACTCTACTGCACCAAAAGGAAGTGCAGGAGTGTTGACTAAAAATAAAGCCAACAGAACTAAAGTGACCAATACAAACTTTAACTCTGCCAAGCAAAACTACAGAGTTAACTCTGATAAGCAAAAGTTAACCAAGTTTAGTTCTGCCAAGCAAAACTACACGGTTAACTCTGCTAGGCAAAAGTTAACCAAATTTAGTTCTGCCAGGCAAAATTTAAGTGGTTCAGAAGTTAATTCTGCCAAACCACTTAATGCTGTTAGGTCAAACATTAGTTGGGTCTGGAAACCAACTGCACTATCACCAACATCAATTACATTCAAAAGAGTTGATGCTGTTGATAAGAAAGGGACACCCACAACCAAATTGGTTTGGGTTCCCAAGAGAAACTAATCTTTTGTCATTTGTATGTGCAGAGCAAGAAGAAAAGCCTATGGCACATTGATAGTGGATGCTCTAGGCACATGACAGGAGATAGAAGCAGACTGGAGAACTTCAAAGTTATTGATGGAGGTCCTGTTGCTTTTGGAGGTAATCCTAAAGGAGGAAGGATTACAGGAATGGGCAATGTCAACAGTGACAAAATGAGCTTCAATGATGTCTACTTTGTTGAACAACTGAGGTACAATCTGTTAAGTGTTAGCCAAATTACAGAGAAAAAGAACCCAGTGTTCTTTAATGACACAGAATGCTGTATTCTTTCTGAGAAGTTTATTCTTGACCCCAAAATGATTTTAATGAAAATTCCCAGAAAGAATAACACGTACAGCTGTGAATTGGCTAAATTTGTACCTAAACCTGAGTTGAGTTGTCTCATTTCAAAAGCAACTGTAAATGAATCTGACCTTTGGCATAGAAGGATGTGTCACATGAATTTCAAAACAATAAACAAACTTGTTAAAGGAAAACTTGTCAGAGGTTTACCTGAGAAAACATATTCATGTGATGACCACTGTGTTGCATGTCAAAAAGGCAAGCAACACAAATCCTCTTATAAGGCCAAGTCACTGAACTCTATTGACTCACCTTTACATTTACTGCACATGGATTTATTTGGACCAACAAATGTGAGTAGTATAGGTAAGAAGTCATATTGCCTAGTGATCACTGATGATTATAGCAGATTTAGTTGGGTATTCTTTCTTAGAACCAAGGATGAAACTGGAGAAGTTCTAAGATCATTCATCATTAAGATTGAAAATCAAACCAACAGAAAGCTCAAAATCATTAGAAGTGACAATGGAACAGAATTTAGAAATCAAGAGATGGACAAATTCTATGAATCTAAAGGTATAGATAGACAATATAGTGTTCCTAGAACTCTCCAACAAAATGGAGTAGTTGAAAGGAAGAATAGGACACTTATTGAGGCTGCTAGAACCATGTTAGTAGATGCTAAGCTACCAATGACCTTCTGGGCAGAAGCAATTAGCACTGCTTGTTATGTCCAGAACAGAGTATTAGTTGTTAAGCCTCACAACAAGACACCTTATGAGTTATTTTTAAATAACAAACCTTTGGTTAGTTTTCTTAAACCATTTGGTTGTCCTGTTACTATCTTAAATACCAAAGATCATTTAGGCAAGTTTCAAAGCAAAGTTGATGAGGGATTCTTTGTTGGTTACTCTTTTCAAAGAAAAGCATACAGAGTTTTCAACAGTAGAACAAGAATTGTGGAAGAAACCTTAGATGTGACCTTTAATGAACACACACCAAATTCTTTAGGTAAAGGCCCAGCACATCTATTTGACATTGATGCATTAACCAAATCTTTTAGATATATGCATGAGTCATCAATTGCAGGTACAAGTACAAATGTAAATGCAGGTACAACTACAGGTCAACAAACAAGCAAACCACCACAGTTTGTCTTGTTTCCAACATGGCTACCTGACCCACCTGCAGTACTTGAATCTTCCACCCCTGATCAACAACAGAGTTCAGTACCCATTTCATCAAATTTGGATGATAATGGTGCAGATGATGATGGAAATGCATCATCAAATCCAGAATGCTCTCAACAAGATGAAGCATCACATGAAGATGCACAAGAAGAGCAACAACCCACAAGGTTGGATTCAGAATCAAGTGGTCAAATGATTCAAGAAGACACAGATCTGGTTCACAATCTGACCAATCTGGAATCTGGGATAGAAATGGCAGCTGGTCCATAGTATCAAGCTCATCAAAGCTACATGCCATTGGACAAAGTTATTGGAGCAATTGATGCTCCTATGCAAACAAGAAGGTCATCTAAAACTCTTGATGAAAATGCAAATTTTTCTTTGTTTGCTTGTTTTCTGTCACAGATTGAGCCCAAGAAAGCTGTTGAAGCTTTGAAAGATCCAAGCTGAATTGAAGCTATGCAAGAGGAGCTACTTCAATTCAAGATTCAAAATGTGTGGACTTTAATGGATCTACCCAAAGGAAAACGGGCTATTGGTACCAGATGGGTATACAGGAACAAAAAGGATGAAAGGGGCATAGTGATTAAGAACAAAGCTAGATTGGTTGCACAGGGATACTCACAAGAAGAGGGTATTGACTATGATGAGGTATTTGCACCTGTGGCAAGAATTGAGGCTATTAGATTGTTCTTAGCTTATGCTTCCTTCAAGAATTTTAAAGTATACCAGATGGATGTTAAGAGTGCATTTTTAAATGGGAAAATAGATGAAGAAGTATATGTATGCCAACCACCAGGGTTTGAGGATCCCAAGCATCCAGAAAAAGTGCTCAGATTGGACAAAGCACTTTATGGACTGCATCAAGCTCCTAGAGCTTGGTATGATACTTTGTCTGTGTATCTGTTGGATAATGGATTCAAAAGAGGTGCAATAGATAAGACTCTGTTCATCAAAAGAATTAAGAATGATATCCTACTAGTGCAAATCTATGTAGATGATATTATTTTTGGTTCAACAAATGACAGTCTGTGCAAAGAATTTGAATCTCTTATGCATCAGAAATTTCAGATGAGTTCAATGGGAGAATTGACTTTCTTTCTAGGTCTTCAAGTGAAGCAGAAAGCAGATGGTATCTTCATAAGTCAGGACAAATATGTTAAGGACATTTTGGATAAGTTTAAGCTCAGTGATGCAAAGATTGCAAGCACTCCTATGGAAACACACAAGCCATTACTTGCAGATCTTGAGGGGGAGAGTGTTGGTGAACATCTCTATAGATCCATGATAGGTTCACTGATGTATCTCACATCTAGTAGACCAGATATCATGTTTGCAGTATGTGTGTGTGCAAGATTTCAAACAAATCCTAAATTGTCTCATCTTCATGCTGTGAAGAGAATTTTTAAATACCTTAAAGGTCAACCAAAATTAGGCCTATGGTATCCAAAGAATTCTTCCTTCAATTTGGTAGCATATTCTGACAGTGATTATGGGGGTAACAATTTGGACAGAAAGTCAACTTCTGGAGGATGTCAATTCTTGGGAGATAGATTAGTATCTTGGCAATGCAAAAAGCAAACCACTGTGTCTACTTCAACAGCAGAAGCAGAGTATGTTGCTGCATCAAGTTGCTGTGCTCAGATTCTGTGGATTCAGAATCAAATGTTAGACTATGGTTTGACTTTTCTAAATACTCCCATGTATATTGATAATACTGCTGCTATAAGTATCATTAATGACCCTGTGAAACACTCTAAAACAAAGCATATTGAAATTAGATATCACTTCATAAGGGATTGTAATGAGAAAAGATTAATTCAGATTTTTAAAATCCACACAGATAACCAACTTGCAGATCTGTTCACAAAAGCATTTGATGTTGGCAGATTTACATTTCTGGTTACTGGTATTGGTATGATGAACAGCTCATTATGATCATTATTTAATTTTAAAATGTTTTACACATGGGGTTCTACTTGATACTTTAGCCCGTTACAGCAGAAATTGTAAGATTCTCAATATTTAGTACTGTCATGACTTAGTTCTGCTAGTATAAATAGTGATTATCTTATTTAGCTCTGCCTGTACAATTTAATTCTGCTGGTTATATTGTGTTGTTAAGCTAACAGTGCAGGATTAAATGTTCAAAGGTTGTTAGTTCTGCTAACTCAATTTCCAACAATATTAATTCTGCCAGCATAACTTAGTTCTGCCAGCACTATCAATAAAAGGGTGACGTGGACTTATCTAAGTGTGCAGAAAAGTTAAAGTTACTTCTGTTAGACTTAATTCTGCTAGACTTAATTCTGCTAGAATTAATACTGCTAGCATTAATTCTGCTAATATTAATTCTGTTAGACTTAACTCTGCTAGACTTAATTCTGCTAGAGTTAATACTGCCAGCATTAATTCTGCTAAGAATTACTTCTGCTAGAGTTAAGTCTGCCAAAGTTAATTCTGTCAGTAACTTTTTCCAACTTTAATTCTGCTAGTGTTATTTTAGGGCTTGAACGTACTGTTCACTTTAAAAGGGTATTTAAATCTGCCATACACTACACTTTTTCAATTCACTTGCACTTTTTATCGAAAATTGAAATTATCTTTCCAAAAACCTCCCAAAGCTTTTCAAACCTAACTTTTCACGAAAATGGCAACTTCTTCATCTTCATCGACCAAATCTCTTACATACGGTGACCAGCACAACGTCTGTGGATTTCTCCTCAAACCACAGGAATCCGATGGTTACCATGAAGTCATAGACTTCATAAAGTGTACAACTTTAAGGTTTGCACTTACTGTTAACCCCCCTATTTTTCTTTCACATATTCATGACTTCTGGACATCTGCCGTGGTGTCAGAAGTAGATGGGGTTAAGTCTATTACGGCCAAGATAAATGAGAAAAGCATCACTCTTACTGAAGCTTCCATACGTGCTCATCTTCTCTTAGATGATGCAGATGGTATGGAATGCTATGCTACATCTCAGATACACGACCAGTTAGTGTTGTATGGGTATGAGGGGGAGAGAACAGAAAGATTGACATATTACAAACAACTCTTCTCCCCACAATGGAAATTTTTAATCCATACCCTACAACACTGCATTTCACAAAAGAAAACCTCATGGGAGCAGTTTAGCAGCAACATAGCTTCTGCTCTCATCTGTCTTGCAAATAATGAAAAATTTAATTTTTCAAAATTAATCTTTAGTGGAATGGTAAACAATCTTGAGAAACCCAAAGACAAATTTCTAATGTATCCAAGATTTTTACAACATATCATAGACCAGGAAATCCCAGATCTACCCAAAACAGGGGGTAGAATCATTCTCTCAAATCTTTCAAAGAAAACTTTTGCTAACATGAAGAGAAATGGGATGGTCAAAAGAAAAGAATTTTCTGGGAAGGTGACCAATTTAACTGAACATATGTTGAACAGGCCTTCCACTATGCCACAGGAAGCAGAAACACCCACTGCTTCTCAACCAAGTGACATAGTTTCAAAAACAAAGAAAACAAGGGACCCTAAGCCTACCAAAGCTAAAGCCAAAAAGGCTAAGAAACAGACAGTTGAGGCTCCTCTTCCTCAATTGTCTCAGCCCAAAAATGCTAATGAGGTGGTCAATCAGGAGCAGAGAGACCATATGGAAAGGGCTACCACTACTGTTGCTACCTCACAAGGAGAACAGGACAGTGGTACTGGAATTAGGACCCAATCCATGGCAACACAGGATATAGAGATTCCATTGGATTCCTCTATTGCTGAGGATCCAGTGGATATCAATATATCTAGTGGTCCCAGGTGCCAAGAAACCACATTGGGGGTTGATGATGCTCAGACTAGGTCTGAGACATTGACTAAATCTTCCAATGATCCATTAAAAGAGGGTAACACTTCTGGCAATGGTGAGGATAGTGTTACTATAAAGGAATTGATGGATACCTGTACAAAATTGTCAAAGGAGGTAGAAGTGCAGAAGGCAGAGATTGCCAGGTTGAGAGAGATGGTAGAGTTGTTGATGAAGGAAAGGAATAAATCCAAAAGCATAGCTGAGAGTAAGTCAACTGGACTGAAAAGGATGCTTGTTGATGAAAGCACCAGTGAAGAAGAAAATGTAGATCAGTTTGAGTTCACTGGTGCAGGGGAAACAAAAAGGATGTTTGATGATGTAGTGGAGATTGATGACAGCATACATGATGATGTAAGTGCTGAGCAGCTGGGAAATATTGTAGGTAACTTGATTCTGGAAGTGCTAGATGAAGATGTATCTAAGGCTGCAAAGGAAAGTGCAAAGGATATGTTAGATAGTGCTGCTAGAGTTAGTGCTGCCAGTTTAGATGTTAGTGCTGCTAGGATGGTGGATGCAGAAGTTAGTTCTGCTGGTGCAAAAGTTAGTTCTACTAGTGCACCAGTTAGTTCTGCTGGGCCAAATGAACCAGAAATGGTTAAGTCTGCCAGTCCTAAGGAAAAGGTTAGTGCTGCTGCCATGACTGAGGTAGAAAAAGTGGCTGCAGATGCACTTTTAAAGGTGGCTAAGAGCACAGCACAAGAGAAAAGCTCAAAAGGTATATCTATCTCAGAAATTTCCTCATCACAGGTTAAACCTACAATAGTTTTGGCCAAAGAAAAAGGCAAAGAAAAATTGGTTGAGCCTGTGAAACCAATGAAAAGAAAAGTGATGGAGGAGATGAGTGAAAGGGTTGCTAAAAACTTGCAAGCCCAGTTTAATGAGGAGGGTAGGAATGAGTTTGTTGAGGTGGATATGGGTGATGATGTGAAAATCATGATGACACCTGAGGAGCAGATATATTTTGATCATCTTCTAGCAGATGGAACTCACAATGCTCAAATGGAGGAGTTCACTGCTGATCAAAGATTGATGTGGTACTTAGATATGCTTGAGCAGAGAAGAAAGCATGAGGCTCAAAAGAAAGCAGAAGAGAAAAGGAAAAGGGCACCCGCACAAAGGCAATTAAAAGATCAGTATGCCAGGGTTGTTAAGAATACAACTGGGAGAACTCTAAAGGAGTCGATGTGCATCGACTTCTATGAACTAGAAAAGATATATCTTAGAATTCAAAGAGATATTGAAGTGAGCACACAGAAAGCTCTAGAAGAGAAGTCCAGGAGTGCAGTTGCTTCTAATGTGAAAATTCCAACTGCTGCTGAAAAGGAACTGCTTGAAAGAAAAGCAGAGATAGAAAGGGCTAGGGCAGAGCTTGAAAGGAAAGAAAAAGAGGATCTGGATTTACTCAAAAAGAAAATTCCAAAAGAAACCCCTCACTTTAAAAGGAGAAAAAGGATGGCTATCAGACATGATAAGAATGCTGAGGAAACAGAAGTGCCTACTGTGGTATCTTCTACATCTGAGCCTACAAAGCCTACTGAAGAGGAAGAGGTTGATGGGACACAGATCAGATCTATGGTTGAAGTTGAAGCTCCCAAGGTACCTATTGCTGTTCATTTTCCTATCATTGATTGGGTATGGGAAACAAATAAGGAAATGAGGAAACAGTTGAAAATCACAAGGGCAAGGGGTGTAGAAGAAAAATTTATGTCCTTCTGGAGATGCATAAAGACTTTATCTAGAGATGACTTAGATGATATGTGGACTGTTGCAATGAAAAAGTATTAGAATGCTCAGAGGCACAGTGATGAGCACATAGTCTACAATAGTCTCTCTATTCTATATGAGATGGATTCAGAAAATGAATTCTACAAGGACACCACAAGAGCAAAAGAATGGTACTGCTATTCTCATAATGGAGTACATGTAGTGCAGTTAGATAGTGGGTTGTTTGCATACTTCTTCATAGGAACTGAATATCCCTGGACTCTTGGTCAGCTAAGCTCAATGCTCTCTCTCACAATGAAATGTGATGACCTAGACACTGCTGCTTCATTAGTCCATGAAGTGCAGCAATATTATAAAAAGGCACAACAAAGACATGTTGCTCAGAGTGAGGAGAGAACACAGAAAAGGATTGCTGAGCTTAAAAGAAAGTTTGCAGACATCATGAAGTGAGAAACTTGGATCTATTCAAAGAAAGATCAAGTTTAGGGGGAGATTGTTGGGCTAAATTCTTCATATCATTTAATATCAAAATATTCTAAGTGTTTAGTCTGTTGGAAGTTAATGCTGCTGGGCTATCAAGACTTAGTTCTGCTAGTGAAGTTAGCTCTGTTCATTTATTGAAAACATAGTCTTCCAGAGTTAGTTCTGCTGGTATGTTTGCAGTTAGTTCTGCTGGGCATTTCAAGAGTTAATTCTGCCAAGTATCATAATCTGCAAAGATTAGTTCTGCCAGTGTTAAAAGATAGTTCTGCTAGTCTATCTGTTAGTTCTGCTTAGTGGGATCACTGCACAACAACTCTGCAACAAAGTACACCTACTACAGACATGCTTTTGAGGAACAGTGCACGCTGCAGACAAGAAAAGTCAAATGCATTTAATGCAAGCGTGGGTCGTAGAAAACTTGGTTTCAAGAAAGTAGATTGTATGTAGATTTTATACAAGTTTTTAGTATATTAGCATGTACTTGCAGTAAAGTACTTTGGATATATATATACATAGAGATAGATCAAGCAAGGTGTGTCTGTCCAATAGTTAGTCAATTTGTAATAGCTTCAAGGTTTCTTGTAACCCTGATACATCTGTGTATCCGTATTATTCATCAATAATATTGAGGCTTTTGACTAGTGAAAATCAAGTGTGTTCTTGCATTGTTTACAATCTTATTTTCATACTTATTACAAATCACAATACATCTTCCTACTTGACAAGTGTTATTCCGCAAACTACTTGTTAAGAATTCATAGCTTAAGTTAAAACATTTGTAACTACAAAGTGTTATTGTGGGACCTCACATAATATCATTTCAAAGGGAATGTATGCAAAAGGTGGCAAGACTGGAAAGTCAGCAAGTGACCTGGTAATGCCAATTACAAAACAAGATATAACATAAGTTTAGTGGTAACAACATTAACCTAAGATCACCACTAAAACATAAAAATAAAATGCGATTAAAGTACCAGCTGGACATAAATAAACCATAATAATAATAAATCGGGAATAATATAAATAAAATAGAAACAGACCTTTTCAGGTTTTATGTACAAGAGTATCATAGGCCCCAGTAGATAGCCAATATCAAGTAATAAAGACCCGTTATTTGACTTATTACTCCTTCTCTTCTTTGATGTCAAACGGGGGATTGGAGAGATGATGGGCCGGTATTTGCCTTTTCTTCTTCTACACTTTTTACTCAATTCTGGGGAAGGGTTAATCAGCGTCAAACGTGAAAGTGAAGGGAGTAGCGTCTCTAGCAGATCTCTCAGCTTCCGGCAGTCATAAATCTCAAGTTCCTCAAGGAAGGTGAGGTGATCCATGCCTTTTCTAACGGATTCCAACTCATCAAAACCACCGATATATAGAACTTTTAGAGATGACGGAAGAAGAAAAGATGAGGGTGAAGTATTGCTACTACCGTTCCTCTTCATATCCCCTCCCTCCTCCTCTTCTGCCTTTGCTGCAAATCTCACCACTCCTGACTCATTATAACCATGTAATATTAGTTCAACAAGTGAGGATGGGAAATGTTGAACCCCCCAATCTGACATTCCCTTCTTTAACCCTCCTATTGCTAGGTAACTTAGATTAGGAGGCCACAACCCACTAGGAAATGAGTCTTCCATACTTGGACAATCAACTATCCCCATGAATTCCAAAGATGTGAGACTTTGCAAGTGCTCATGTGGAATCTGAAGATATCTTAGGCAAAGAAGCGGAAGAAATCCAAAACCTTTTTCTGGAATAGATTCTATGTTATCACAATTACCAATACTCAATTAAATGAGATGAACTAAGCATCCTTCAGGTACCAACCTCACATTCGATATATTCCATAGTTCAAGTGTTCCAAGTGATGACAAGAAGCTGCTGAAAACCCAATTCACCTCCAGATTATCACAGACCTTAACTTTAAGAAGCTTCAAAGTAGATGGGAGGTCATGAATCGGTGGGAAGGTCATGGTTGTCATTGAATTACAACGGTATATCTTCAATATCTCAATGCTATTTGGAGAGTTGTAACTCTCCAATTTTGGACAATCTTTGATATATACTTCTGTAATGCCCAAATTCACATTATTTTCTACCAAAGACACCAATTTTGCACACTCACTCACTTTCAAGGTCTGTAAACTAACCATAATGTCACATGTCGCTGCTTCTGATTTGTTGAATAGGTAAATGAGCTCATCACACTTTGAAATGCTTAGATATTCAACTGTTTGAAGACATGAAATTTCTCCAGGTAGCTGGGTCAGTCCTTCTATACTCCACAATGTCAGTCTAATTATTGATGAAGACATACCAACCATGCTTCTTACAACCACTACCGAACATCCGTTTACATGTAATATCTGAAGTGACGGTATTAAATCAATTGCCACCACATCGAGTTTCGGACAATTTTCTAATGAAATCTCACGAAGACGAGGAAGAAATTGAGTGGCTCCATCTTTGTTACCATCACTGGTTGACCATTCCTCCCACCCCAGCATATCTTCAAATCCCAAATTTTCAATACTCCGAACCCAGTCTTGTCAGCCCATTCATCCTTACAAGAAACAATTTTTGAAGCATTGGTAGATGTCCAAGTGTTGGTAAACATGTACAACTTATACAACCAATCAATGAAAGTTCAGATAAGCAAAGAAATGAGGGATCACCAACCCAACTAGGAAATTTTGTTCCCCCGTACCACCAAATAATGAGGCTTCTCAACTGATCACCTGGCCTTAACCATTCAAGCACTTCGTATTCAGTTACTCCATTCCGACTATCATCAAACTCAACACTCCACGTCAAGTCCAAATCACGAAGACCTTCCTTTTGCTTCAAGTTGGCTTCTTTTGCGTCTGTTGCATTATTAACTTTGTGCAGTCCTTCAATGGAAAGCTGCCCTTGAAGATGCAATAGGTCTTAAAGATCGGATACTTTGAACCCACTAGCTCCTCCAATAATGACTTTGGATAGAGTTTGCAGACTCGTCAACCCACCAATGCCTAAGGGTGTCTCGTTCAACCTCGAAGTATCACTAATGTCAAGATGTCGCAAGTTAACTAACTTCACAATACTGTGTGGCAAGCTAGATAATTGATGACAACCAGACAACAACAATCTCTGCAGATTATAAAGGTCACTGATTTGCTGGGGTAAACATGTGATGCTAGTTTTGGAAAAGTTGAGGTACCGCACATGTTTGAGACTACCAATGGATTGTGGTACCTCACCGATTGAATAATTAGCCAGGCTTAGCACACTTAAGCACTTTAGCCGAGGAAGTACTTCATCAAGAACCTTGTATGATAAGTAGAAACTTTCCTGATCAATATTCATAACGGACATCGCTAAGAAAGTTCGCAAGCGCCTAGCTCTTTCTAATGCCTTTAACTTTTTATACACTCCATATTCTTGACGAATACATGAAAAGTGGCGGAACTTTTCGAAAACATCCTTTCTGTCGTCAAAATCCATCTTTTCACCCACCATCAAAAAGAACTCTCCTGCAACACTCGCTGCCAAGTCATTTATGAGGTCGTGCATTGTACATAACAGTTTATCATCAGTTGAACGTTGAAAGAATGACTTTGACTCTAGCTCATTGAAGCAATCTCTATACTCTCCATTTCTTTGCTTCCAGTTGTCTTATTCAGGAACCCTTCTGCCATCCACAGTAGGACTAACTCATCCCTCTTGAAGCAGTAATCCTTAGGAAATAAGCAACAATATGCAAACATACGCTTCAAATGTGGAGGGAGATAGTAGTAGCTTACTTTTAAAGCTGGAAGAATGTCGTTTTCAACAGGTAAATTCCATATTTCAACATTTAACAAGTTCACCCAGTCTTCCTCCTCTGTTTTTCCTTTAAGCGCCCTTCCAAGTAATTTCAAAGCCAAAGGCAATCTGTCACATTTCTTGATAATATCTTCACCGTGCAACATGAGTGTTGGATGTGAATTGAAGTTTTGTTTATCTAACGCATATTGAGCAAGCAAAGATAGTGCTTCTTCATTCGATAAAACCTCCAGAGGGTAAGGTTGAGTGGAGTCCATCACTGATGCGACTGTATTCTTCCGTGGTGTCACAACGATTTTACTTCCAGGGGCCCCTGTAGCGAAAGGCTGTTGGAGGAGTTCCCACTGCGTGTATTTTTCGTTCCAGACATCGTCTAGAACAATTAAGAATCTTTTCTTTGAAAGTTTCTCTGATAGGGCCACTTGAAGCTGATTTAGAGTTTCAAATTTTTTGTCCTCCCCACCTACGTCTTTATAAATAGCGCGGCTGATTTTTTTATACATCGAACACATCAGAGACGCAAACCCATGATCTGAGTTCAAAGTTTTTCTTAACTTTCTCTTCCTTGTACAAAATCTGGGCAAGAGTGGTTTTGCCAATTCCACCAAGACCAACAATAGACATGATACTGAAATTCTGATTACATGATCCATTCCCCAACAACTTCTCTAGCAGTGCCTCTTTATCCGCTTCCCTTCCTACAATTTTGGATGTATCAACCAGCGAAGTTGTCTCAGGTTGCAGACGTGTTGTAACTGAGCTTTCAACCTTGCTTATTAAACCCAGAATCTTTGTTTCCTCCGCAAGAGCTTCCAATTTGGATGTAATCTTATAAATCTTATAAATCATCTTAACTTCATATTTAAGATCGTGAGATTTTGCTGGAATGAACTTCAATACCTTACTGGTGCTGGCTTGAGATTGTTGATTCAACTTGCGACGCATGGCTTCAGTGACCAAATCATCAAGAACATCATCTATGTCGTAAGCCAAATGCTGGAGTGTGTTCAGCCACAACTGAATAGCCCTATCTTTCAAGTACTTCTGCCCAGCATCAACAAGAACCGCTTCGATTAGGTCCAAAGTTCTCTTCCATTTCTTCAGCTTAGCGTGGATACTTGCAGATTGAGCCATCTCGATCACTTCACCGGAAGCCAAATTCTGTAACAGAACCTTGAGGAATGCACCAAAAACTACTTCACCAATAGCCATTGGAAAATGAGAAGATTGTCTTTTCGGGATCTTGATTTAATTTGATCTAATGAAGGGATGAAATTTTGAAGATGAAGCAAAAGGTATTGATATTGATATTATGAAGGTATGATATATTGAAGATGAAGCGAAAAGTATTGATTAAATATGTGTGATATAATCAAAGTAATTAACTTTATGGTCTCGTAAATATAATACATTATGTACTACTTTACTTTAGTAGCCAAAAGTATATTTCCCACTCACAATTGCAAACCTTTATAAAAAGTAATCAAGAATTTTAGATTATTCTATATTTATTATTTTACAGATCGATCATCATATCAACCAAAAAAAAATCCCACACTTTTATTTTCCAACCACTGTATTTTTGGTCAATGAATGAACATATACAAAAAAGGTTAATAGTCTCGACTATGGAGTGCATGCAACTTTAAATTTTTTACTTTTTCACATGTATTTAACTTTGAATCCTTAGTTATTAAAATCACTTTTGTATATAATTTCCGTAAGTTTTATTCATACAATACTAAGTTAAATGCATACAAAAGACGGTTTTACAACTTATTAAGTTACCATTTTGCATAGATGGTTTTTGTGTTGTCCTTATTAATTTTTCTGATTTTGGCTAAACAGTTTCAAGGAAAAGGTGTGAAACCAGCCGTTGAGGCTCAAATCATTTTCTAATTTTCATTATTCTTTTTCTTAAAAAATAAAAGAAAATTCTCGTGTGAACTAACTTAGACTAACTTTCTCTACCCGCGCATGCTTGTGTTACACTTTTTTGCTAATATGATACTCCGTAATACAATATAAATAGTATATAGTAGCGGAAATTGCGCTAATGATTTCATGTAATTCAGTCCACTTTCTGTAGTGCATAAAACGCTGATTTGATTAAACTGCGTTTAATCACTAAAATTCATGAGCAGTTGGATATAAAACATAATTAAGTGTTACAAAATGCATTTAATTAACATTTGAAATTCGCCGTGTGTACATAAAAACCCAGATGTTCATTATGTGTAAGAAACTCATAATTTGTTGTTATTTTATATAAGGTATCACGTGTCATCCTTACAAGTTGACATGACATCAAAATACGTTCAATAAATTTTTACACACAATGTATACCTTAGCGAAACTTAAAAATGTAGGGGTAGGGGTGGGGGAACTCAACTCAAGTAACTTTTAAGATTTTTGTAGAAAATTTTTACTTCTTTAATTCTATCTGATTTATAAATAGAGTTTTATTGTAACATGAATTTCATATATTTTCTTTATGCGTTTAGAATTAATTTTATACGTATACAATATCCACATTCCAACAACAACTTGAATTTAATGAGCACATATGTAACATGAGAAAACATCAAGGAAGTACAAGAATTTTTGGAAGTATAGAAGAACCAATGAGAATGCTCAACATGTACAAAGAAAATGATCCACATGTACAAAACTCATTTAACTCCAACATCAATTATCTCACAAACGAAAAATTGAAAAATTATAAAAATTGCATCATAAAATTCATCGTTTTCTCCTCTTCGATTTGTCATCCATCAAGGCATACTTTCGACGAATTTTCCCCCCCTTTTTTGATGGGTTTTATAAATTATTAACACATGTGTTAGTGCTTGGTTGTACATTTAATTTAAGGTTAAAGTTTAGGGTTTAGTGATATCGCTCATTTTGGCTATATAAATCTATCGCGATATCATTGTTTTGCATTTATATTTGAGTAGATTTCGGGAACTTTTGGTACTTATTGCATTCGGAAATTTATCTCAGGTTCAAATGCTGGAAATGCATGCTATTTGGCGAGGTGGTCAAATTCTGACTGGACTGTGCACGATAGCCGTTCGGCTGAAGCTCACCAGCCGATCGGCTGGAACTTCTCAGATGATCGGCTAAAGTTAGCCGATCGGCTACTTTAGTTCAAAACTACAACAGCAATTGGTCGGTGTTCGTGCTGAAGATTAAATCCAAGGTTTTTGATCTTAGCAGTTCGGCTAAGCATCACCAGCCGTTCGGCTCTATGTGACCAGCCGTTCGGCTCAGGATAGTGAGCCGATCGGCTACACTTGTTCAGCCGATCGGTTAGCTTGGCGGACCACGTTTAAACTTTGGTGTAATGCTGTGCTGTGCAGAAAAAAATGAAAAAAGGGGGGCAGGTTTTGCTAGCATTTTTTGGTGGAGATAAAAACACCACCCAAAAGAAGACATGATAACACACTCACCCATTTTCCTTGAGTTTTCTCTCAAGAACCAAAACCCCTAACCTCACCATTATTCACTTACAAAAACCTTCACTTTCACTTGGAGATTGTGAGAAGAATATCAAGCTACCAACTATTTCACTAAGAACAATTGCTTGGTTTATGTAATCATTTGGGTACAATTTCCATTCCAATTAGTTTGAAGTAATCTATGTTTCCTTTGATTTCTCTCATGATATGTGTTTATCTTGATGTTATGATGATTAGTGGCTAGTTACTTATATGCTTGTTTGGATGAAATAACTAGTTGATTTGGGGTGTATCTTTTGGTGTTAATCTATGCTTTGAGTTTGTGAATCATCCATGGATTTGTATGTAGTTAGCTTGTTGTTGTTATTAAACTTTTGGCATTTTAACTAAGCGATTATAGCGAGCGTTTGTTGCTTATAAAAAATACCTAAACAAGTTGTTTATCATTTGTGGAACAAAGCATTTGGTGATTGTAACAACAATTAGTTAAATACAAACAAATTAGCGGTTTAGCGAATGTTTATCGTGTGGATGGTTTGCAAACTCACACAATCTTAACTTATGTTCAATTGGAGAACCTTGTGTGATTGAGCTTAATCTCAAGAATTTAACCATTTGGTGATTTATAGCGAATGTTTTCAACCTAGTAAATCATTATTAATCATTTGTCTATGAATGATTGAACAAAATTGCGAATGTAGTTTCGGAATGAGTCAAATGATTTTATCTTAATCGTGCAAGTTTGTAACCATGGCGAACGTCCGTTACTAAACTAAATCATATGTTTGTTAATTGAAATTGAGCAATAGGTCTTAGCGAACGTTGAGCTTATGTTTTGATGAATGTTACTTTTGGCATATTTATTTAACCGGTTATAACTCTACACCCCAAAACCACTAGTGAAATAGTCCAAACAAGCATTGTTTTTAATATTTGAAAGTTCCAACATATTACTTTGACTCTTAAGAGTCCACTTGCCTAGTTTAACTAAAATTTATAGTTTAAAGCAACGTGACAATTCGGTCACACAGAACCAACTTTTATTTTCACTTTCTAAATTGTTCACATTTATCTTGATTACTTGAACTTAAGTTCCCTGTGTTCGAACCCGAACTTACCCAACTGTACTACTACACGATAGGGTCCACTGCCCGGTTGTGTTTTGGTCTAGCACGGTATTTTCTTGTTTACTTTTCAACGATAAATTTAATAACTAGATTCAACACATCATTTAAGGTTTAGTAGGATTTAGGGTTTAGTAGGGTTTAGGTTTAGAATGGTTTAGGGTTTAGGGTTTAGAAGGGTTTAAGGTTTAGTAAGATTTAGTGTTTAGAGTTTTGTAAAGAGTTTAGGGTTTATGGTTTGGGGTTCGGGGTTTAGGGTTTTTGCAAAAACCTGAACCCTAAACCCCAAGTCTTAAACGCAACACTCTAACACATGTGTTAGTAATATGTGAAACCTACCAAATAAGAAAAAGAAAAAAAACTCGTCGAAAGTATGCCTTGAGAGATGGACAATCGAAGAGGAGAAAACGCTGAATTTTATAGTGTAATTTTCATAATTTTTTGATTTGTTGTTTGTGAGATAATTGATGTTGATGATAAATGAGTTTTGAACATATGAAACATTCTCTTTGTACACATATCACAATATCATTGATACTTTCTATTCTTTGGAAACTTATTACTCTAATAATCTCTTGTAATACACTGATTGTGATATGTTGACTTTTTTCCTCTATGATTTTAAAGAAGACCACGGTTCCCTTTTAAATAACCGTGGTACATTTTCAGTATTACTAATGTTCTTTTTGAGAAGTGTGGTTTTGATCATCAAATACACGATGAGAATATCTAGGTTTTAGGTATACATATTCTAATATGGCGGGTATGGGTATTTATTTGCTATGTTATAAATTACTAGATCAGAACTCGCGAAAATCACGGGCTACATCAAGAAAATCTTACAACAAATTATATCGTAATATGAAATAGTAGATATGAAATATACGATCAAATAAATCTAAAATGTCTGTTAAAATTACCATTTCCCGGTGAATACTATACTTTTAATATCGTAATATGAAATAGTAGATATGAAATATACGATCAAATAAATCTAAAATGTCTTTTTAAAATCACCATTTCCTGGTTTTTAATCATCATATTGAAATATGATGATGCTTATTAAGGTTGATATGAAAGATTAAATCATAAGGAAAAAAATTGAGTACCAAATTAGTCACCATTACCAATCATTTTTTTAGTCATACCAAATTAGGTCTACCAATCATTTTCCCTTCCAAAAATAGGTAGTAAAGTTTGATCTTGATTACCATATTACCCTTAATTAAAATTATTATTACACACTTTTAGAAAAGCAGTAATTAATTGGTTAAAGGTAAAACTGTCATTCTGCAAAAAGTAAGAAAGAGAAAGCAGTAATAATTGAGTTTTTATTAAACTGTGTGTTTTTTATCGGGTGACAATAATATTAGGACGGAGGGAGTATAAGCGACAACGGTGCAGTTTGTCATTTAGTACATGTAAACTACGTCATTTACACATTGCATACTAAATGTATGTATTCCTGACTTTAAAATGAAAAAAATCATACTAAAATTATAATAATGCTAATAATAAAAATGAAAACGTATAACAGTATTTATACTGACAAAAAAATACTCTACATAAAAAAAAAATACATAGAATTTAACAAATAAATTATTAACTCAATAAATATGTCACAATTTCTTAAATAATCAATTCATGATATTGATCTAAAAAATTTCACTGTATAATTACCATTAGAAATAGTATCTATAATTACCATTAGAAATAGTATCATTTACAACATTAGTGACCAACAAAACAAAATAGAAAATAACAAATTACACATAGAATACTAAGAGACAATAAAAACAAGTATAAGGAACACATGTAGCAAACTTACATTCGCGTACACAATCACATTGAACAATATCAAGCATGCATGACAATTATTGAAAATAATTTATTTTGGTGAATTAATAAGCTGGATTGAAAGGAAAAAAAAAACCCTTACTTCAACAATAAACAAACCAATCTTTTTAAGGAGACGAATCAAGCACAACATTGATAAATTAAACATATATAAATAAAACAAATTAGAGTCGTCCACGTTGGCGTGAAAAGTCTGAGATGCAAAGCCTAAAAGCCTAAAAATACCGAAACTGGAGAAACGTTAGAATCATCAGTCACTCCCATCTTTTAGAGTGTCTGTCGTTTTCATTTTTTAATAAATAACAATATTAGTGAAATTGTTACAACTAAGTGGGTTCACTGTTTTATCTACTTTGAGTTTTTAGATTTCTGTTTCCTGTCATACAGTTTGTAAGATGATATGTTTCACACTTGAACATCATCTGAGTATTTTATTTTTCCATTTTGTCGAGTCACGCGGGTTTCAAAAAATTGTGGTATATATATATATATATATATATATATATATATATATATATATATGTTTTATTCATCTCGACTAAGCCAAACCTGTCTACATAAACATATTCGATAATTTAAATAAAATGTTAAATTAATAACCTTTAACATTAACATAAAAAGTTATGTCAAAATTAATTTAGTAATTGGACCATTCATTTAACACAACAAATAAATAGCTCTATTAATGTATAACTAAATTATACCAACTCAAATTTCGTAATCCGTGTTATCGCAGGTCTTTTATCTAATAATAATAATAATAATAATAATAATAATAATAATAATAAATGAGGTTCAAATGAGCACAACAACTTTGAGTGAAAATGGAGAAACGTGAAGACTAAAGAGCAAGACATCATAACGTACCTCATTTACATTGCCCTTAAAGCAAAATATGCCTCCGTGACTATTAGACCCCTCACTATCGTGAACATCAACTGACGCGTCAGTTGGAGCCACATCAGCGCCACGTCAGCTTTTTCCAAAACTGACACAAACTGACACTCCACTGCCTACAGTGAACATCAGTTAACATCACTTCTCTTTTTTTGGGACCCACACACTAATTTCTTTTTCTATTTAAACACAAACTTAAATAAAACATATTCATTTAAACTAAAAATGTTACATTAATAAAAAATAAAACGTTACAATTCCTAAAATTAAAACGTTACATTTTCATTAAAACTAAAAACATTACATTAATAAAAAAGAAAACGTTACAATTCCTAAAAATAAAACGTTACAATTCCTAAAAATAAAACGTTACAATTCCTAAAAATAAAACGTTACATTTTCATTAAAACTAAAAACTAGTCGTCTACTCCGAATCCTCCGAACCCGCTTCGTCTTCATTTTCGGTGTCGTCCTCGTCCGAATCGTTGACTTGCACCGAACCCGAACCCGCTTCACGACCAAAAACCGTCTTATAATCATTCTCATAATTATCGACCACGCTTTGTCGCACCTCCGCGAGCATCCTTTTTTCCTTGCCTTTAAGCCCCTTGGGTATTTTTTTGTATAACATTTTCCACGATTTCAATATAGTTTTTTTGACCGAATTTTTGTCAATCGTGGCCAATGTTGCTTTTTGTGCTTCCGCGGCTTCTATGTTGGCTAAACGTTCTTTTTCTTTCAAACTACGCGAAGAAGTAGCGGCGTCACTCGAGCCCGAACTTTTTTGACTTTTTTTAGCTTTAGCTCGGCCGGGTGGGCGACGAATAATGTCGTCTTGGAACAACCGTTCCATGTTGGTCGCAAGTGGCTCGGAAGTAGGCATATCATCACCAAGATTAATTGGTTCGAGTTCGGGTTGGCTTGGTTGTCGGCTCATGACTCCATCATTTTCCATAAACTTTGGACAATATCGTAGCACATTCCAACATTTCTCATATATGAAGGCTCGACCTTGTTGATCCTTAAACGCCGCATGACACCCCCTAACAATGTCGTCGTCACTTGCCCCGCTTTGACGAGGATTGGTGAGATGTTTGTGGATTGCAATGAAAATTTTGCAATCGCTACGAATTTTGTTCCACTTTCCTTGGAGTTGGCTCAAAGTACGTTGTTGAGGTGCCACCGAATTATAATCTTTTAAAACTTTATCCCAAAAAGCTTCGAAGCTTTGTGAAACCCCTTTCTTTGATTTTTCGGAACGGTGGATCCACCGTTCGGCTAATATGAGCGCCTCGTCGTCGGACCATCTAACTTGAACCCTTTTTCCTTCTACTTTTCCTTTTCCTTTTCCTTTTTTCAGCTTCGGGCTCGACACGGGTTCGGACTCGGGTACGGCTTGGGGCTCGGGCTCGGGTGGAGTGTTGATGTTTCCGAATTGTGGATAACTAATTGGAGTTGGTGGAAATGGTGAGAAACCCGATGATGGTTGGGTTAAAAATCGTGGGTCTCCAAATGGTGGTGGAGTTTGTTGGAATGGTGGTGGAGTTTGTTGGAATGGTGGTGGAGTTTGTTGGTATGGAGGATATGGACCATAGTGTTGGTAATTGTGGTAACCTTGAAATAGGGTGGGGTTATTTGCGTATCGTGAAAACCCGGGTGGTTGACTTGGTGACGAGTTGCTCGATTGAGCGGAAGACGTGGCCGTTGGTGAAGTTGGATTATGGGTCGGATTCGGTATTGGATTGTTTATTAAATTGTTCCACATATCTTCGCCGGTTGATTGATTGCGCCTCATTTTTGTGAAGTAGAATTTGGTATAATTTGTGTATGAATGTTGTGTTTGGAGGGGTGTAAATTTTGTGAAGTGAAAATGTTGGTGGTTTGGGTTTGGTGTAATTTGGTGTAAAGGTGTGTATATATTGTATAAAGGTATGTTGGTGAAATAGAATGAGTTAAAAATTGTAAAATAGAGGTGTGTATATATAGTGTTAAAGTGTGAGATGGTTTGGTTTTTTTTTTTTTCCCGTGCACCCCCGCTCCAACGGCTCCCCATTAATTTTTTTTGCCCGTTAGCCACTCCACTCCTCACTGACGCGGGCCCCATTTTTTTTGTTTTCCTTCGGTTTCGTGACGGATTCCACCGACGGTTCGGAACCGACGGGCCGTGCCTATGGCGTCGGTTCCGTCGGCTCAACCGACGCTCGCAACTGACGCGTGATAGTGAGGGGCCTTATGACCCATTTCAGTTGATGAAAAGATCTATTTATTATTAGAAAAAAACAAAACAGGTCAAAGTTGTTGGAACTTCAGGTTAAGACAAAGTAAGACCCCTCACTATCGTGAACATCAACTGACGCGTCAGTTGGAGCCACATCAGCGCCACGTCAGCTTTTTCCAAAACTGACACAAACTGACACTCCACTGCCTACAGTGAACATCAGTTAACATCACTTCTCTTTTTTTGGGACCCACACACTAATTTCTTTTTCTATTTAAACACAAACTTAAATAAAACATATTCATTTAAACTAAAAATGTTACATTAATAAAAAATAAAACGTTACAATTCCTAAAATTAAAACGTTACATTTTCATTAAAACTAAAAACATTACATTAATAAAAAAGAAAACGTTACAATTCCTAAAAATAAAACGTTACAATTCCTAAAAATAAAACGTTACAATTCCTAAAAATAAAACGTTACATTTTCATTAAAACTAAAAACTAGTCGTCTACTCCGAATCCTCCGAACCCGCTTCGTCTTCATTTTCGGTGTCGTCCTCGTCCGAATCGTTGACTTGCACCGAACCCGAACCCGCTTCACGACCAAAAACCGTCTTATAATCATTCTCATAATTATCGACCACGCTTTGTCGCACCTCCGCGAGCATCCTTTTTTCCTTGCCTTTAAGCCCCTTGGGTATTTTTTTGTATAACATTTTCCACGATTTCAATATAGTTTTTTTGACCGAATTTTTGTCAATCGTGGCCAATGTTGCTTTTTGTGCTTCCGCGGCTTCTATGTTGGCTAAACGTTCTTTTTCTTTCAAACTACGCGAAGAAGTAGCGGCGTCACTCGAGCCCGAACTTTTTTGACTTTTTTTAGCTTTAGCTCGGCCGGGTGGGCGACGAATAATGTCGTCTTGGAACAACCGTTCCATGTTGGTCGCAAGTGGCTCGGAAGTAGGCATATCATCACCAAGATTAATTGGTTCGAGTTCGGGTTGGCTTGGTTGTCGGCTCATGACTCCATCATTTTCCATAAACTTTGGACAATATCGTAGCACATTCCAACATTTCTCATATATGAAGGCTCGACCTTGTTGATCCTTAAACGCCGCATGACACCCCCTAACAATGTCGTCGTCACTTGCCCCGCTTTGACGAGGATTGGTGAGATGTTTGTGGATTGCAATGAAAATTTTGCAATCGCTACGAATTTTGTTCCACTTTCCTTGGAGTTGGCTCAAAGTACGTTGTTGAGGTGCCACCGAATTATAATCTTTTAAAACTTTATCCCAAAAAGCTTCGAAGCTTTGTGAAACCCCTTTCTTTGATTTTTCGGAACGGTGGATCCACCGTTCGGCTAATATGAGCGCCTCGTCGTCGGACCATCTAACTTGAACCCTTTTTCCTTCTACTTTTCCTTTTCCTTTTCCTTTTTTCGGCTTCGGGCTCGACACGGGTTCGGACTCGGGTACGGCTTGGGGCTCGGGCTCGGGTGGAGTGTTGATGTTTCCGAATTGTGGATAACTAATTGGAGTTGGTGGAAATGGTGAGAAACCCGATGATGGTTGGGTTAAAAATCGTGGGTCTCCAAATGGTGGTGGAGTTTGTTGGAATGGTGGTGGAGTTTGTTGGAATGGTGGTGGAGTTTGTTGGTATGGTGGTGGAGTTTGTTGGTATGGAGGATATGGACCATAGTGTTGGTAATTGTGGTAACCTTGAAATAGGGTGGGGTTATTTGCGTATCGTGAAAACCCGGGTGGTTGACTTGGTGACGAGTTGCTCGATTGAGCGGAAGACGTGGCCGTTGGTGAAGTTGGATTATGGGTCGGATTCGGTATTGGATTGTTTATTAAATTGTTCCACATATCTTCGCCGGTTGATTGATTGCGCCTCATTTTTGTGAAGTAGAATTTGGTATAATTTGTGTATGAATGTTGTGTTTGGAGGGGTGTAAATTTTGTGAAGTGAAAATGTTGGTGGTTTGGGTTTGGTGTAATTTGGTGTAAAGGTGTGTATATATTGTATAAAGGTCTGTTGGTGAAATAGAATGAGTTAAAAATTGTAAAATAGAGGTGTGTATATATAGTGTTAAAGTGTGAGATGGTTTGGTTTTTTTTTTTTTTCCCGTGCACCCCCGCTCCAACGGCTCCCCATTAATTTTTTTTGCCCGTTAGCCACTCCACTCCTCACTGACGCGGGCCCCATTTTTTTTGTTTTCCTTCGGTTTCGTGACGGATTCCACCGACGGTTCGGAACCGACGGGCCGTGCCTATGGCGTCGGTTCCGTCGGCTCAACCGACGCTCGCAACTGACGCGTGATAGTGAGGGGCCTAACAAATGTCAATACGAGAATGAATGAAATAAAGAAGGTGCTTCATACTTTGTTATGACCAATTTCAATTGATGAAAAGATCTATTTATTATAAGAAAAAAAAATAACAAGTCATGCACTATACTTTGTATAGACGTATAGTAGTCATATGCTAAATTGTAAGCACAAGTATTTGTTATGTCAGCCCTGAAACTTATTATTATGCATCGATGAGCAGAGTACCGGTTTTTGTGTTGTACTTGATCCTTTTACTTTGTGTCGTACTTAATCCTTCAAATTAAGGCTCAAATCATTTGCTAATCCTCAATTTTTAGTTTAATATTCTAATCTAATTAACAAATACTAACAGCATAAGCCCAGTGTATTCCCAAAGCAGCAACAACATGATAATTAACCTTCATTTTTTAAAAATATATTTTTATTTTTATATAACTTCTCTTGTGTAAACTCAGAGTAAATTGTGCTGATGGTTTCATGTAATTCAATCAAAAATTTTAAATTATATGTAAGCTAATAAGAAAACAGTAAAATATTAATCCAAATACAACAATTAGAAACCCTAATCACTAAAATGCATGAGCAATTGGATATTAAATATATATACCTTAGCCGTGATGATATTGCCAGCTGAGAATATTTTCGTAATGGATTCAATCAGTAGACACATACGTTTTAGTGCTGAGCTTCTCCAATTTGCCATAAAATTTCTCCCGCCAAGTATGCATAACGAGTATCTTTTTAATCCGTGCGTTGCGGCGGGGCATAAAAAGTAAATTTTCACACTTCAATAGGAAATATGATATTTTCACTCGAATGAAATATGATGTCTTTATGGTTTTTTTTTTATTATACCAATATGTAAGTGTAATATTGAAAAAAAAAGTAATAACATATGTTTATAACTCCATTGTTAAGAAAAGGAATTTTTTTTTTTGTATTTAAATGATAAACTAAAACACTAAATATGTAAGCTATAATATTTTTTGTTATTATTAGAATAATTATGTTGAAATTTTTTTTGTTTTTATTAGAATATTTTTGTTGAACAAAAAAAGTTTGGAAAAAAACTAATTTTTTTGAAAAAAAAAGGAGAGAAAGTGAGAAAACACTATTCCTTCAATAGTAACTCAAATTACCTCTCGGTGATTAATAAAGTTCTAATTATGTGAATAAATTTATTCAATAAATAATCGTGAAATGGTAGGTGCAAATAATAAGTCCGGCCATTCCATCTCTATACATTAGGCGTGAACAAACACCGGGTATGGCCCGACCTGGGAATCCAAACCGGGTATTGGTCAACGGTCAAATACCCGGTCCCTGAAGAACCCGACCCGGACCCGATCCGGTTTTGGATGGGGGAAAACCCAACCTTATAGTACCCGGTTTGTACCGGGTAGGAACCGGTTTGAGTCCAATACCCGGTTCCAAACCGGGCACGTTGTACCCGCCGGGTATATGGTGTTCCAGCCGGGTACAAACGGCATCCTAAGTTCTGTTTCAAATTTCCATATAGTACTCGCCTGGTATCCCTAGTACCAGCCGGGTACAAGTGCTATGATTCATCATTTTGACCATTTCATACCAAAATTTACCTAAATCCAAACATCATCCCTAGTCAAGCATTTCAAAATATCCAAACATACCCAAACATGCAAAATAGATTTTGACCCGTGTGAGGATAGTCAAAGTTTTCAAAAGTAATGGTACGTTTCATCATTTGCCAAGTTGCGGGATCAACCCAATGCGCGGTAACACAAAGGTACGAACGGGGCAAACCATGAGGAGCCGACCAAACATCGGTTGTTAATGATACACTTGTAGTTAAGTTTTCAAAACCGGTTATTAGTTGAATTTTAGCTTTTTTACACAACTTAAGTGCATCATGTCTAAGGGTAAGACGACTTACATGATTATATCGGGGTTGGAGAGTATTTTGAATAACCTTAGTAAACCGAGGGTTGTCGAAGTGGTTGAACGGCAAAGCTTCTTGAATCACAAAGCCGACAAATGCTTCTCGACACCGGTCCGCTTGGTATGTGAAAATACCTCCATCCCGTGAAATGGTTGCTTGACCTTCCTCCGGATTAGTTTTGTTTGAACTACAATACTTTAAAGTATGTTTGTTCAACATTGAGTTGAAGTCGGCTTTTAAAAAAATCCCACATCGTTTACAATGTGCCTTAGTCGAACCATCCGACAACAACACTTTGTCAAAGTTACACTAAATCTCCGGATTACGTTTTGTTTGCAAAACTTGAACAATAGTTGGTGCATTTGACGAACCAACAAAATCGTTAGTTGAGAAACTTTGAGTTGCCATTTTGAGAGCGTTTTTAGAGGATGAGAGTAATGTTTTGAGAGTTTCGTATGTAAATCGTAAGCGTTTTGAGTGTTTTTTCACTAGAATTAGTGAGTTTGAGTGTTGTAACTAACCCAAATCCAAGGTATCTATTTATACTAGTTTTAGGATGGCAAAATGGTAAAAAAAAGCAAAAAAAAAACGGATCTAAAACGGCTAGGAGGGTCAAACACAACGGCTAGTGAAAAAACCGGGTTCAAACCGGGTTTAAAAACCGATTTTTGAAACCGGTTCGGGTACAACCCGATTTGGTGTGTCTGGGGCCGTACCCGGTTGGGTACCCGCCGGGTACTAGTAAAACCCGAACCGGATACTGCCAACCCGGGTATACATCGGGTCGGGTATCCGGGTACTCACCGGGTCGGTTACCCAACCCGATTTTTTTGTTCACGCCTACTAGAGATGCAAAAACCGAACCGGTTTTTTTCAAAACCGTTTTTAAAACCGAAACCGGTTTTAATAAAAACCGGTTTTTATATAACCGTAACCGGTTTTCGAAACCCGAACCGGTTTAACCGGTTTTTCGTTTTGGCAACAACCGGTTTTTTTCCGGTTTAATAACCAGTTTTAACCGGGTTTTTTTCAAAAAATTGGAAAACGGCTAGGAGCCGTTGGAGGAGCGGGTATTTGAATTTTTTGGACTTTTTTGGGTGCTTCTGCCCTCTCAATGACACTATAAATACCCATGGTTAGTTTAGTTTCAAAACACACCAATTTCTATCTATTTCTCTCACATTCTTTCAATTTCTTACATATTATCTAAAAAACTCTCTCTATATATATATATATACTTTTCATTTGCAAAATGGAAAATATACAATCTCAAGCTTTCGGTTCCGTTTCCGCTAGTAGCAATGTACGAAACAAAGTTTACACAAACGATGATATCGTGCAAATTATAACGACGAAGGGAACCCGGATATTTGGGTGAATTATGAATTGTGTGTTATGAATGATGGGGTGAAAAAGGCTCGTTGCAAGAGATGTGGGCATTTTTATAACTCCACATCAAACTCCACATTACGAGCTCACATGAACTCGTCTTGTAGAGCAATAAGTGGAGATCCCTCACAATCGACACTTGGTTCGGATGGTGGGGTATTTATATATGACAATGATGCTCTTCGAGAAGATTTTACCAAGTTTGTCATCCAAGAGGCGCTTCCATTCAACCACTTTGACAACCAACGGCTTACGAGTATCATCAAAAAGAGACTACAACCGCGATACCAACAAGTAAGTCGTACTACCCTTAAAAACGATGCGTTTAAATTATGGAAAAATGCTAAAAAAGATATAATTGATGGTTTTCTAAACTATAAACATGGCGTTTCTATTACTTGTGATGTTTGGACCGCACCACATGGTACGGCAAATTCTTATTTAGCCGTTACGGCCCATTGCTTTCATCCCGAATCTTGGTTACTAATAAACGAACAATTGCTTTTAAGTTGTTTGGTTATCCACATACGGGATGTAACTTGCAAAAAATTATAAATGACACTTTAATTGAATATAATTTAGACGATAAAGTTTTTACAATTTCACTAGATAATGCGTCAAATAATACAAGAGCTATGAATTTACTAAAATTACGTTTTAAACCATGTTTAAATGGCGCTTTTTTTCATTCTCGTTGTGTTGCTCATATTATTAATTTGGCCGTGCAAGCGGCATTAAAAATATGTGATAATTTACGTCAAAAATTTAAGAATTAATAGTAACTATATATAGTTCAAGTAACGAACGTCAAGCTAATTATAGACGTTTTCGTGTACAATGTGGTGAAACTCCCCTAGGCCCATGCTATGATAATAATACTAGGTGGAATTCTACTCACACTATGTTTGAAAATATTTTAAGACAACGTGATACTTTAAATGCTTTTAATACGTTGTTAGTTGATAGAGTAAGTCCGTGGAAGTAACCGATTTTGAATGGGATCAACTTTATGATTTGACTAATTTTTTAGTAGTTTTTAAAGATGCTACTACTATCCTTTCAGGTGTATATTACCCAACTAGCTCCTTAGTTCTAAACCAAGTTTTTATAATGACCGAAAAATTGAAAGAATTAGAACTTTCGTCATTTCCAATTTTTAGAAAAATGGTTAGAGCTATTAAAAGGAAATTTATAAAATACTTTGGTAGCATGCCTTTGGTTTTTACTTGTGCCGCCGCACTAAATCCAACTATAAATGTTGGCGGCGTACAACGTTTACTCACGACTATTTTGGAGAATTTAGATTTAAACTTAACCGACGACCCAAACTTTATTACAAATGAAATTATTAAATTTGACAACGGGTTTACACAACTATTTGAGATTTATGCAACAAAAATTGATTACCAACCAAACCCAATTGTTGATTTCATGCGGGCGAGAACATCTCGGGCATCATCGAGTGACATAAACATAAACCTTTATAACACTTTACTTGAAGACGCTACAAAGCGTCAACGAACATTGGCTCCAACAAGCGAGTTGGGACACTATAAGTCTACAAACTTTTTAACCACTTTAAGTCCCGAGGCTTTTCGTAATTTTGACATTTTGAGTTGGTGGAAAGAAAGAGAAGTACAATTTCCAATTTTATCCGCTATGGCTCGGGATTTATTAGCCGTCCAAGCTTCGACGGTAGCTTCTGAATCGGCTTTTTCTACTAGCGGTAGAATCATATCGGAAAGAAGATCAAGACTAACCGCTGAATCCGTGGAAGTATGTGTATGTTTGAAAGATTACTTGGATGGGGTAGATAGGATACAAAATGTAACAACGTTGGAAGGCCCACTATTAGGTAATGTTGAAGAGATTATCCAAGATGAAGAAGTCGCATTAGGGATATCACCTCCAACGACCGAATTAGATGAAAGTGAATTTGAACCATTTGAAGTTGAATCCGTAGATGAGGATGAAGTTTGGGACGAACTAAGTGGTTAAATGTATCCGGGTGATGGTCATGCCGAAGCTCGATATACTTTACCATACGATTACATTTCCGGGTGATGGCCATGCCGAAGCTCGAATGTATTCGTATTTGTATTTTATATTTTTAGTTGTAATTGTATCATTCAAATAAAAGTTATGTTTGTATGTATTCATATTTTTAGTTCCATTTGTATTTTAAATTTCCAAGTTATGAAGACTTTTTCGATTCAATAATATTTTAAGAAGACTTATATAAGACTTTTGTTTAAGTTATTGTTCAATTATGTTTCCATTACTAATATTCTACGAATTCAATAAAAAAAATTAGACTCAAACATTGTTTTTCCTTAAAAAGCTTAACGTTCAAACCACTTGAAATCAGACGTTGATAAATGCAAGGAAGTTTTTACTAAATCCACGGAAAAGTACAACTCTTTATGCTTACAGTACCACTTTTTATGCACATGTTTCCTTGAATTTAGTAAAAAATTCCTTGAATGTATCAACTCACTTTGAATTTTATAGACTTTTTAGATTCAATAATTTTTTTAGGAAGATTTACAAGCCTTTTGGTTATGTTATTGATCAATTATGTTTCCATTACTAATGTTCTACGAAGTTCATGATTTTTTTTTGACCCAAACGTTGATTTTCCTTGAAACGCCTAACGCTCAAACGTGTTTGAATTTTATAGACTTTTTAGATTCATTAATATTTTTAGGAAGCTTTACAAGCCTTTTGGTTATGTTATTGATCAATTATGTTTCCATTACTAATGTTCTACGAAGTTAATGAAATTTTTTTGACCCAAACGTTGTTTTTTCTTAAAACGCCTAACGCTCAAACGTGTTTGAATTATATAGACTTTTTGGATAAAAGTTATGTTTGTATATTTTATTTTCATTTGTATTATTAAAATTTTGTTATACAATTATACCGAATTCGAATCCGGAAAAAAAACTGAAAAAAAATAACCGGTTAAAACCGGGTCAAAACCGAAAAAACCGATTCCGAAAAACCGAAACCGAAAAAAACCGAAACCGACAAAAAACCGGCTTTTAAAAATCGGTTTTTAAAAAACCGAAAATCGAAAAAAACCGATTTTTTCACACCCCTAACGCCTACTATACATTGTAAGTTTGTAACATTGGCAGAGTCTTTGGGTTCGTTTCAAGGGTCATTGTAGAGTGTAGGCCCAAAATATCAACTCCAGCCCATTCTATCAAATTACGGTAGTTGTAAGTTGTAACTTGTAAGCCGTAAATACATTTGATAAAGTAGTTGTAAATAAAATGTGTAAAATGAAAGAAAAAGGACAATAACTAAAAATTATAAAGTAAACATATTTAACAAATAAAAATAATTACCATGGATTTGATATACAATAATGAATTCCATTGGGACCAATCATTTGAAAATACAGATGAACTACTATCTATAAGTATGCAATCATCAATACGGGTAAGTACAACTACTACGAATAAAACAAACAATCATAAAAGTACTACAATTAAAAGAGGGAAACCGGCAATGTAGTTAAACTTATAACATCTTGGAACACCATTCAGAAATCATACGAATCAGAATATCCATCTACATCATAGCTACAGCCTTCACTTCACGATGTATTGACCATATGAAAATTTTAGATATCTCAGTCTGGAAACGAAATCATCATTTGGTTGCTTTTATGATCTTCACCTCATATCTTTATGATAAATTTATGTCACTGTTACCTGCATTAATTTCATCATATATAAACAAGCTCCTAAGTTATTCCCCAATCAACAAAAGTGTCCATGATAAATAAGATAAATATGAGGACTGCAAGAAGTAAATTACTTGAACATACAAGTTAGTACAAACCTTATTAATTCTACTCCATCATCATCAAAAAATATTATTCCTTGTGAAGTGACTTCAAAAGAGAACGGGTAAGGAGGCAACATTGGAAATTCAGCAAGTGACCTGGAAATGTTCAATCAAAAACAGCAAGTAAGTTTCAACACAAGTTTAACACTAACAACATGCGATTATAAAATAGCATCTCCAATGATAAAAAGGTTTTCAGTAAGGGAGTCAAATGAATATATATTGGCTAAAAAGCTTTACACCAAAACAAAAAAAGCTTTTCGCCCAATGAAAAAAAACTTTTCAAAAGTTTTAGAAAATGCCTTTGTTTGTTAGAGATGCTCTAATAGCTGGACATAAATAAACTATAATCACGAATTACTTGTATCACATGATTACGTTACAAACAAGTATTGATCAAACACCCTAACCGTACATGAATGAAAACAAAACTTAGAGTTAAGTGCTAAGAATGGTTCACAAACATAGAAGTAGGATGCGTATCGTAACTCAAATTAACGATGTGTTCGTGTTGAAAAAACATTAATTATAGGTTGAATATATACCTTAATGTACTGAAGGCCCAGTAGATGATTAGCCCAGCCCATATTTCCTTTTTTTTTTTAACTCAAATTAATGAATCTAAAGTCAGGGATGTGGGAGATGATGGGCCAGTACTTTCCTTTTCTTCTTCTACACTTTTTCCTCAATTCTTCACCAGAAGGTTCAATCAGCTCCAACCGTGAAAGTGAAGGGAGTAGCGTCTCTGGCAGATCTCTCAGCTTCACACAATTAAAAATATAAAGTTCCTGAAGGCAGGTGAGGTGCTCCATGCCTTTTCTAACGGATTCCAACTCTTCAAAACCAGCGATAATTAGTTCTTTTAGAGATGATGGAAGAAGAAAAGATGAGGATGAAGTGCTGTTCCTCTTCATATCCCCTCCCTCCTCCTCTTCTGCCTTTGCTGCAAATCTCACCACTCCTGACTCATAACCATATAAGAATAGGAAAACAAGTGAGGATGGGAAATGTTGAATCCCCCACTCTGACATCCCCTTCTTTAACACTCCTATTGTTAGGCTTCTTAGATTAGGAGGCCACAACCCACTAGGAAATGAGTCTTCCATTCTTGGACAGAACATTATCTCCATGACTTCCAAAGATCTGAGACTTGTCAAGTGCTCATGTGGAATTGACTTTATATTCTTGCAACCATCTATCCAAAGAGATCTTAGGCATAGAAGCGGAAGAAATCCATAACCTTTTTCTGGAATGCATTCTATGTTCTCACAACCTTCAATCGTCAACTGAGTGAGATGAACTAAGCATCCCTCAGGAAACAACCTCACATTTGATATCTTATCAAGTCTAAGAGTTCCAAGTGATGACAACAAGTTGCTGAAAACCCAATTCACCTCCAGATTATCACAGTACCGCATCTCAAAAACCTTCAAAGTAGATGGGGGGTTGTCCAATGGTGGGAAGGTCAAGGATGTCACTGAATTACAACTGTTGAAAGTCTCCAATTTTGGACAATTGTAAATATCCACTTCTCGAATCACATTTCCCCCCACCAATGACAACAGATTTGCACACTCACTCAATTTCAAGGTCTGTAAACTAACTATCGGTGGGAAGGTCAAGGATGTCACTGAATTACAATGACATATATCCAACTTCTCGATACTGTTTGGACAATCGTAACCCTCCAATTTCGGACAACTCCTAAATGCCACTTCTCTAATAGAACCCATGATGCTAAACACCAAATTCACCTTTCTCTCTACCAATGACACCAAATTTACACACTCACTCACTTCTAATGTCTGCAAACTCACCAGAATGTCACATGCCTCCGCTCCTAATTCACACAGGTAAGTGAGTTCATCACAGTTCGAAATGATTAGATATTCAACTGCCTTAACATGCTCTAACACTTCTCTGTATAACACAGTAACTCCTTTAATACTTCTCATTGTCAATCGGATAATTGACGAAGACACAACAACCATGCTTCTTAACACTGCCACCGAACATCCTTGTACATGTAAAACCTGAAGTGACGGTATCAAGTCAACTGTGACTACATCCAGTTTCGGACAGTTTTCTATATGAATGTCACAAAGACAAGGAAACAATCCAACTTTTCCATCTTCGTCAGCACCACAAGTTGACCATTCCTCCCAGCCCTGCATATCTCTGAAACTCAAAACTTCAAGTGCTGGAAATGCAATACCATTGCAACAATCAGCATATCCAAGTAACTCTGGACCAATTCTTTTCAACCCATTCATGCTTTGAAGAAACAACTTCTTGAGTAACGGTAGATGTCCAAGTGTCGGTACGCTTGTACAACTTCGACAGCCACGTAAGGTAAGCTCGGTTAAGCAAACAAATGAGGGATCCCCGATCCAGCTAGGAAATTTTGTACCCATGTAGTACAAAATCTTGAGGCTTTTCATCTGAACACCCGGCCTTAGTGCTTCAAGTACTTCATATTCCATTATTGCATTCCGAGTATCATCAGAGACATCGTCACTCCAAGCCAAGTCCAAAACACTAATACCTTCCTTTTGCTTCAAGTTGGCTTCATTTGCATGTGATGCATTTATAACTTTATGTAGTCCTTTAATGGAAAGCTGACCTTGAAGATGCAATAGGTATTTAAGATCGGAAAGTTTGAACCCACTAGCTCCTCCAATAATTACTTTGGATAGAGTTTGTAGACTCGTCAACCCACTGATGCCTACAGGTGTCTCCTTTAACTTTGGAGTATCGCTAATGTCAAGATGTCGCAAGTTAACTAACTTTACAAAACTGTGTGGTAAGTTGGATAACTGATGACAACTGGACACCAACAAGCTCTGCAGATTGTAAAGGTGGCCGATTTGTTCAGGTAAACATGTGATGTTAGTGTGAGAAAAATTGAGGTACCTCAAGTGTTTGAGACTACCAATGGATTGTGGTACCTCAGTGATTGAATAATGTGCTAGGTTTAGCACCCTTAAGAACGTAAGCTTAGGAAGTAATTCGAAAAGCACCTTGTTTGATAAGTCATAATTTCCCCAACGAATATTCATAACTGACACCGCTAAGAAAGTTCGCAAGCGCCTAGCTCTTTCTAATGCCTTGAACTTTTTATACACTCCATATTCTTGACGAATAAACGAAAAGTGGCGGAACTTCTCCAAAACATTCTTTTTGTCGTCAAAATCCATCTTTTCACCCACCATAAAAAAGAACTCTCCTGCAACACTCGCTGCCAAGTCATTTATGAGGTCGTGCATTGTATATAACAGTTTATCATCAGTTGATCGTTGAAAGAATGACTTTGACTCTAGCTCATTGAAGCAATCTCGGCCTATACTCTCCATTTCTTTGATTCCAGTTGTCTTATTCAGGAACCCTTCTGCCATCCACAGTAGGACTAACTCATTCCTCTTGAAGCAGTAATCCTTAGGAAATAAGCAACAATATGCAAACATACGCTTTAAATGTGGAGGGAGATAGTAGTAGCTTACTTTTAAAGCTGGAAGAATGTCGTTCTCAACAGGTAAATTCCATATTTCAACAGTTAACAAGTTCACCCAGTCTTCCTCCTCTGTTTTTCCTTTAAGCGCCCTTCCAAGTAATTTCAAAGCCAAAGGCAATCTGTCACATTTCTTGACGATACCTTCACCGTGCAACATGAGTGTTGGATGTGAATTGAAGTTCTGTTTATCTAACGCATGTTGAGCAAGCAAAGATAGTGCTTCCTCATTCGATAAAACCTCCAGAGGGTAAGCTTGAGTAGAGTCCATTACTGATGCGACTGTATTCTTCCGTGTTGTCACAACGATTTTACTTCCAGGGGCCCCTGTAGCGAAAGGCTGTTGGAGGAGTTCCCAGTCTCTGTATTTTTCGTTCCAGACATCGTCTAGAACAATTAAGAACCTTTTCTTTGAAAGTTTCTCTGAAAGGGCCACTTGAAGCTGATTTAGAGTTTCAAATTTTCTGTCATCCCCACTTACATCTTTGTATATAGCATTGCTGATTTTCTCTACATCGAACACATCAGAGACACAAACCCATGATTTGAGTTCAAAGTGTTTCTTAACTTTCTCTTGGTTGTACAAAATTTGGGCAAGAGTGGTTTTGCCAATTCCACCAAGACCAACAATAGACATGATACTGAAATTCTGATTACATGATCCATTCCCCAACAACTTCTCTAGCAGTGCCTCTTTATCCCCTTCCCTTCCTACAATTTTGGATGTATCAACCAGAGAAGTTGTCTCAGGTTGCAGACGTGTTGTAACTGAGCTTTCAACCTTGCTAATTAAACCCAGAATCTTTGTATCCTCAACAAGAGCATGCAATTTGGATGTAATCTTATCTAGCTTAGGAACCATCTTACGACCATATTTAAGAGCATGAAATTTGTTTGGAATGAACTTCAATACCTTACTTGTACTGGCATGAGATTGATGATTAAACTGTTGACGCATAGCTTCTGTGGCCAAATCATCGAGTACATCGTCTATGTCATAAGCCAAATGATGAAGTTTGTTCAGCCATAACTGAATAGCACTATCTTTTAAGTGCTTCTGTCCTGCATCAACAAGCACAGCTTGAATTTGGTTCAGAGTGCTGCTCCATTTTTCCAGCTCAGAATCGATTCCTACAGATCGAGCCAGCCTGATCAATTCACCAGAAGCCAGTTTGTCAAACAGAACATTGAGGAATGCGCCAAGAAAGATTTCAGCAATAGCCATTTGAATTTTGGAAAATAAATCTTGTGTGTGTTTTAGGAGTTTTGATTTCAAAGTATTGACTGGAGTTAGGTGGATGAGAGTAAAATTCCAATCAGTTTAACAATAATGCACAAGTCGTTATGTCCACAGCTGTCTTCTTCCACTTGCATATATCTGTCATCAAGTTGTCTGTAATTCTATATTCACATGCTTGATATTTAGTTTACACATTATTATTATTATTATTATTATTATTATTACTATTATTATTATTATTATTATTATTATTACTACTACCATTACCATTACCATTACCAAGAAACTTTCCTTTTATTTTCTAGTAAATTTTTATATGAATTATATGTAGGTCCATGCCAAATATTTGCCCATTACCATTACCAAGAAACTTTCCTTTTATTTTCTAGTAAATGAAGTTTATATGAATTATATGTAGGTCCATGCCAAATATTTGCCCATTTTATTTCATTTATAACTAGTAGAAGTAGTAGTTTATTAAAATTCATTAATAATCAACAAAGTATATCTAGAATGAATCTTTGTTGATCATGAACAATCCAACCAACCTATTTGAAAAAAGGAAAATGTATAGTGAAAATATCTATTTATTAATTTTTAAGACCAATTTCAAAGAAAAAAAAACAGATCAAAAACTGTTGGAACTTTATAAGCTAGAACAAACCCATGTCAATACGAGAATGGATGAAAAAAAACAGGTACTTTCTTGAATTGTATGTGAAATCTACATCAATATTTTATCTACATGATCACTCAAGTGTCAATAACACGAAGACAGTGCAGCCAAAAGAGATATCTTTCAGCAATAAACATAAGTACATGATCTACTGATAAAATATATTAGTAGCTGACAATCGATATGCATAATGAAGAACTAAATGTCATTTGTGTGTGTGTGTGTGTCATTCCCATAGCTGTCAAGGTATGCGGGAATAGCACAGCACATTCGTGCACTAGCTTGAAGGAAATTTAGGCACACCACATTAATAAGAGGCAACAATTATTTGATACACGGAGTTAAGGCGTTTTGGTATATGGTTTGCACCGGGTACTATTATGAAAATGATAGTGAGGTTAAAAATTTTGATAACCAAAACTTGAAAAATACATTCTATATGGCTGCTTTATAATTTATCCTTTAGAAAACGGAGTTAAAAGCATAGAAGAGCTGATTATAGTAATTTCTCAATGCTGAAAAAGGAGTGTGAAATTCATTTTATGACAAGAAAGTAGTGAGACTTTACATTTTCTATACCATAAGCAGTCAAATATAACAATGGTTAACCACAAGGGACTGAAATAATATATAACAGAAATTTGAGGGACTATTAATGCAACTCACTCCATAGACAAATTATCAACAGCCTTGGCTGTTGTGGAACAAAGCAACACCCTAAAAAACATATCTTGTAAGAATAACAGAAGTTTAACAACCACTTTCCTCATTACTCAATTTCACAAGCCATGGCTACTGTATCTAGCAGGCAGCTACTTTTACAACTAAAAGGTGTCGTTAGCCCGAAACTGCCAGTGCCATTATCTTCCAATCTTGTTAGTCCTCAGTTTCAGTTATCCGAAAGCACTAAATTTCGCGGTTCCAGACTCGTTTTCTGTGATGAATTTTCCGGGCGTGTTGTAACTCGAGCGTCTCCATCTAACAACAGCATTACTCCAGCTGGTGATGAGGAAGGAGTTTCTTTGGGAACTATGAAACTGCCCATGAATACTGATCTCAATAGATTCGAATCGTTGTTGTTTCAGGTATGAACTAATAAATTTTTTGGAAAATTAATTTTATATTAGATTTTGTACACACTTTATATATAGGGATAATAATTTTTTTTGATATATTTATAATTAATGGCAAATACAGATACATTAGATATTGATTCATAACATGATCTTCATTATCATTGTTTCCATTTTTTGTAAATGATGTAATATAACCCAGAACAAACTTATGAATCATAAAAACTTCACATGAGAAAGATACTGTAGAACTGATCAAAATTGTTATAAATTGGTCATAACTTAAAAATTAATGAAAATTTTTAATAAATATTCCCTCTTTTTAAATAAGTGTATTAGTACATGTTATATCTTAGAATTAATATATTTCATCTCAAGTTTCTGTTTATTTATGTTATGACAGTGGGCAAATAGCATGAGCCAAGGTGCCCAGCTACCACTTCCAATGCCTCTTAAGGTAAGTACATATAGTTTACGCGAAAATATACCGTGTAGCAAACTGCACGGTTACATTCGTGCAGTTAGGTTTAATACAGGGACTAATTATGTACAATTGTAAAAGTTGAAGGTTAAATATCACTATTTTAGCCGATGCACTCATGAACAATGTATATATTGAACAGGTTGACAAAATTCAAGGGGGAGTAAGGCTCGGATTCATTACGATTGGTGATGGAGTAACTGAGGTCCCTGTTTATATCGATTGTTTGGTGTTTCCAGCAGAGGGAGGTTCAACGCCAGTTTTTCGAGCTGTAAGAGATGGGCCAATGAAAGATCGGTCACCACCCGGAGAGCCTAGAATCATGAAAAGCCTTCTTGCAGCACTTAAGAAGTCAGTTGAATTAGCTGCACTTTGATAAAACTGTAAATTTCGATCCTTTATGTTGATCTTGATTTATGAAAGTTACGATAATGAAGGTTACATTTGGTTTGCGGTGAAATGAATATGTTTATGAGTTTAATAATTGGTTGGAATGCAAATGTGTAATTAACTTTGTACCAAAAAGGTGTCAACTTTGTACAAAATTAGTCTGTTTGACTTCGTTAATCAAAGTATATATTTACATGAAACAGGTTGGTTTAGTTGATGCATTAAAATTACATTTTTCAAATCTAAATTTACAACACAACTGATGTGAAACTAAATCCATCATACATCATAACTTTTCGAAATTAATAGAGTTACACAAGATAACTGATGTGCAACTACTGAGTCCACAATTTCCTTTAAAAAAATTTATGGTTACATCAAGTGTGGCAATATCAACCCATTTGTAAAATGGCAAGTTGGGTTACGTTTTCTGTCTAATGGGTCAAATGGGTACTAAAGCATTTGAGTAAACAGAACCTGGTCAAATGAATTGTGGGTGTCAACAGAAGTTTAATTAAAGATAATTAAAAAAGTAGACTTTCACAAAAAAGCAAATAGAAAAGCCAAATATTGGTCAACATAAATGGTACTTCACTAAAGAAAGACATGTTATACATCACCTTAACTCTACTGTCTAGTAACAATTTATGCAGATTTTCGCATATCAATCAAATACATCAAATTACATTCTCGGAATTCAAGACTCAAAGTTTTCTATGAGCAACCAGAGAAGGTCTGCTACTCTTTCCAGATCAGCTGCATATCTTGTCGAACGTCTTTCCTGCTTCACTAATTCCCTTTTCCTCGACATTCTGAGTGCACTTTCTCCTTTTTGTACATTTTTCATGTAGTAAAAGAGGTCGACGAACATCATAACAACTCTTAAAAAAAGGATGTCCAAGTGCCCCCATAGCCGTCCCCCTCTTACAGGGATTCCAACTCAGCAATTTACCAATCAAATCAATCGCTTCCGGGCTTGCAGTTGGTACCAATTCAGAAAATTTCACACCACCAAATTTTGGAAACTCAAAATATATTTCGCTTGCAAGCTTAACACCATAGCTCCATGTAGTTTCTGTTGGGGTACCAATCACCTTGCAGATTTTATACAACACAGCCTCTCCAGATGCACCTTTAAACAAAGGCTCGAGGTTAAATAATTCAACCATGATTGCTCCCATGGCCCACATATCAACCGCAAAATCATAAACTTTTTGAGCAAGAATAACCTCGGGGGCACGATACCAACGTGTCGTCACATAATCCGTATATGGAATCTTATCATTTATCTCCCGAGCTTGCCCAAAATCAGCAATTTTTATCACATCTTCTGAAACTAAAAGATTTCTGGGCTTAATGTCACGATGAATGTAACCTTTAGAATGCATGTATGCAAGACCTTTAAAAAGCTGAAAACACAAATCTTTAACCTCGTTTTCTGAAAAAGGCTTTGTTCGATTCACCATACGTTCGTGAAGACTGCAATCCATGTACTCAAATATCATATACAAAATATTGCCTTCTTTAACAATTTCCTTAAGTTTAATGATATTGGGATGATTGTTCATCTTCAAGAGTGACTTGACTTCTACTAAGTTCATACATTCTTCATATGAGTAATATCTATCTTTCAGTCTCTTAACAGCAACGATTTCATTCGTTTCTCGATCCAAGGCTTTCCATACGTCGCCGAAGGATCCTTGTCCTAGTGCTTCCAGTCTTTCATATCTCTGATCCATTATTTATAAACGAAGACGATGACAAACTAAGTAAAGTACGTTTTTTTGCAGTGGTTTGTGAATAAGGGATGTTTTGGATTATTGTAGTTCGTAGGGTTTAGACTAGTTGTTAAATAGATGCAATGTTAATTACTTGGGCTTAAAGTATTAAATCTTGGGTTGAAAGTATCAAATCTAATCTTACCATATTTCTTGGGAAGGTGAGTTTATATATGGAGTATTTTGATTATTTTCGAATTAATCAAAATATATTATATTCTTCTTAATATGAAATTTAACACAACCAAATTACTGGCGAGTATCGTGCCCTCTTAATAAATTTGTATGTATGTTTATCTACACCAATTAAACTTAATTTAGTACTTTACTAATTGAAATTATAATAAATTGTCATGTAGGTTCCGGTCATAAATTAAAGGGGTAAGTCCCTCCAAATGCAACAAACTTTGCTCAAAAGTCTATTGTATGTAACCAACTTTCGAGGAGGCATAAGAATACAATCAACTTTCAAAAATGGTGTTTTAATGTAATTTGCTGATGTGTCACTCGTTGAAAGTGACACTTGGCGTACGGATGTGCCACGTGACTTCCGGAGAGTTTGACAACTCATCGACACGTCAGCAAATTACATTAAAACACATTTTTTGAAAGTTGGTTGCATTCTTATGCCTCCTCGAAAGTTGGTCGCATACAATAGACTTTTAGGCAAAGTTCGTTGCATTTCGAAGGACTTGACCCTAAATTAAATTATGAAGCTTCTGTTAATATTGTTATCATATCGGGAGAGACATCTGGTGTGGAGCTATAAAAATTTTATATGGGGCAAAAATTTATCATAAAGGGGCTCAAAATTTTTAAACAGTCATTAATTACTTTAAAAAATTATTTCTACGGTAATTTTTAGTTTTTTTGAAGGCCGACTGCTCCCTTCTAACTCTAACCCTGCATACATAAAATCATAACTTGTGTATTACATTATGTACATTCTCAATAACAACTATCACGATAGCCTAGTGATAAAACGTTTTGAAATGATCATAAGAGGTCTTACCTTTGAACCTTCCTAACTCCTAACAGGACATTTTGAGATGATTAAAGAAAACGTCGAAAAAGGTCACATGGATACCATAGTTAGACTACCTACATTCGTTTACCGGTTTACATTGACTTTAATATTATAAACATCTAATTTTATTTAACAACTAAAGAATATATATTTTGCAGAAGACACTGTAAGACTTAAATTGACACTCGACTGAGACAACGAAGGGAATTGAAGGATAATAAACACGTATGTATATATATGATATGATGTACAATTGAATCATGAATCATCGTTGATCATTCAACATACCTTCTACCTATTTAATCAGCTTGGAGAGTAAAAGATTTATTTTCAAAATAATTAACAGATCGAATGATGTGTTTTAAACATCAATTCAACTTCAAAAATCAAAACCCACACTCTTTGATAAAGCTCCATCTATCAAAACCTTACATCAAGTAAACAGCTTTAACCCAGCTATATAAAAAGTGTTCCTTATGAAATTATACTCAAATAGATTAAACCGTTAAATACTTAAATGGATTGAGTTACAAGATTGGCAATAAAAGAAGATGAATCAAGCTGTCAAAACGTACGGTATGACAACATACAAATGTTTCTATGCAACTTTTGAAAACACTATATTGAAGGATGTTTAGATTTCCTTTGAGATTTACATGGAGTAGTACTTGTAATTAATCAGATTAGATAACGCTAAGAATAAGCGAATTTTATGGGTTGACAAAGATCAACAATGGATCTATTAATCTATAATAGTATTCATTTTGACCCGTTATCGTCCAACCTACTTAATAAACTAATCAACCCATTTTATCACCCCTAAAAATCAAAACTTGCACAAGTTCATTAGCATGTTAATCAAAAGTCACAAGGGTGAGGTATATCTTAACAAAGCATACTCTGACCATCTTAACAAAGCACAAGAAAGCATTCAAGAAAACAATATAATTATACATCTCATGCAATATCCATAGAACTTCAACCAGCTTGTATAATTAAAGTAACCCACAAAATGAGTGTGTTCATCATATAGCCGAATCAGCTGCGCAAATTTTCAAACTTGTTTGCTTCAACAACTCCCGTTGCATCGTCATATTGAACAAGACTGCTCCTTTAATTAAAGCTGCAGTAACAATAGGCGGTTCATGGCGAAGGGGTGGTGGAACATGGTAACAATCATCGAAAAAGGGATGTTGAAGCGCCTCCATAGCTGTCGGCCTCATGCATGGGTCCCACGAAAGAAGTGTAGCAATCAGAATCACTGCATCCAAGCTTGCATTCGGTAACATCTCAGAAAATTGCATACCAGGAAACTCCGGAAACCGATAATTTATATCACTCGCTTGAACAAGTCCTTTACTCCATGTACTTTCGGTCGGAGTACCTAAAACCCTACAAATATTAGACACTACACCAATTGTAGAAGGACCATGAAACAATGGCTTTAGAGTGAATAATTCAGCCATGATTACCCCCATTGCCCACATATCAACTTTAGAATCATAAACCCTAGAATAAATAAGAACCTCTGGAGCACGATACGCACGTGTAGTAACATACTCCGTATAAGGTGGTTGACTATTTGCGTCACGAGCTAGACCAAAATCGCAAATCTTTATTACATCTTTATCAACTAAAAGATTCATCGGTTTAAGGTCACGATGAAAGTAACCATTACGATGCATGTAATCAAGACCTTGAAACAGCTGAAAACACAAGTCTCTAATCTCGAATTCAGAAAAAGGCGTTGTTCGGTTATCCATAAGTTTATGCACATCACATTCCATATACTCGAACAACATGAACAAAGTATCGTTTTCTTGAATGATTTCGATGAGTTTCACAATGTTCGGGTGCTTATTCAACTTGAGAAGTGATTTCACTTCTCTCAAGTTGATGCATTCTTCATATGAAGTATACTTTTGTTTCAATTTCTTGATTGCCACCACTTTATTAGTCTCCTTATTCATTGCCTTTGAAACAACCCCATATGTCCCACTTCCAATTTCCTCAATTATTTGATATTTCTCCATCTGTGTGTATATATATTAATATATATATTTATTTATATAAATATATATACACACAAAATTACAGATTTTGAAAGGATTGAAGAGAATGAAAGGAATTAGGGTTTATGGTTTAGCTTTGGTTGTAAAGGTATTTCACATATGCATTTCTACAAACACTTGGTGTGCGAATCATCATTATTTATAAACTAGAAAAACAAAAGTTTCCATATGATTATTAATAAATAAATCGAGTAAAAAGATAAGCATTAAAAACCTGAAATTGAAATCGGTATCATATAGAATCAGGGGTTTTATGAGATATCCTTACATTCCATCAGATTTCCGGTTCCGATCACTAGGGCGGTGATCGGAGAAAGGCGGGAAATGGGGAAATAGGCAATGACTTAATTGTTCATTCTCTGTGTATTTATTTTTATTAAATACGGAGTAGGAACAAGTAATTTAATTTTGTTTTGTAGCGCGTAATTTTCGCAGGACTATAGAAATCATATCATATTTGATACTATAAGATTTTCAATATTTATGACGATCCTGTATAATTTCTTAGATTTTTGCTTTTATTATTATAACAAGCAAACTTAGATTTCAATCAAGTTTTGTAATGTTTCCAAAACACATTCATTTGAAGATCATATTCATGTCCGTACACTACATCAGAACTTTTACACTACTATATTACATGTGCTATGTAGCGGTAATTTAGAAATCGATTAAGAAGTTATGTAATCAATCGTTAAGTATACACTTTAATTTATATCTCTAAAATGTATATAGAAATAATATAGTTATCAATATTCTATATAGAGAAATAAGGTTAACTAAACTTACCATATTAGTTTTATCAATTTAAAAGAAAACGGTTAAATTGTTATTTCGCATATGACATTTATAAACTTTAAGCTTGAACCCTAAATGCATTATAAGGGTTTATAGCTTTATAGATTATAGATACATCATTATTTGTGTTTTATGGAGTTGTACAACATCATAGAGTACAATTAATAGTTTATAAATAATTTTTAGTGATGTACGAATCAATTTGTGACTTTGAACCTTTTGTGACGTTTATCAATATTGTTATTTTTTCTTCAATACATGACAACTATTTTGTCAAAAATGTTTTAATTTTTTGAATACATGATGGAAAATTTTAATTATTGCACTTAGTAAAATATATATGTATTATATATATGCCGTATATTAGGGCTGTTAACGAACCGAATCGAGTCGAATATTAGAATGCTTGAGTTCGACTCGTTTGCTAATTATCTGGTTCGAGCTCGACTCGAGTTCGAGTAAGTTTTAAATATTGTGTTCAAGTTCGAGTTCGAATTATTTGTTGTTGTTCGAGCTCGAGTTCGATGCTCGTTTATTTGATTGGAAAGTGTCTTTATGAATCAAAATTCCAAGCGCAATTTTGCTTGTTTATGAGCTCGGGATCGTTAAACTCATTCCATAACTCGAAATCAAGCTCGAGTAAGCTCATTTATACTTGATGTCTTAGGTTTAAATATATTAGTTACATACATTTAAAGTTCCAAATAAACAAATTTATTATATAAACTCGACTCGTTCGACTCGAATAGCTCGTTTGACTCGAAACTAAACGAGCTTTCGAACGAGCCGAGTCGAACATCAATTTTTTATGCTCGGCTCGTGAAATTAATTGAGTAGTATTTTTCGTTCGAGCTCGACTCGTGTTCGAATATTATCAAACTTGAATTCGAGTTAAACGAGCTCGAATAGCTCGTTAAATGCTCGACTCGTTAACACCCCTACCGTATATTATGATGTCGAGGGTAAATTTCTTAAATAGGATAACTTTGTTTGGTAGATATACTTCCAATAACTTGGTATAAGATCACTCCTACTTCTCCTTTCTTCACTTGCTTTTTTAGTTTTGACGGTTCAGTAGCACGTCATCACATCCACAACCGATGAAAAACTGATTAAATATTCTCAACAATCCTTTCACTACTTCAGTTTTTGAGTCTCACATTTACTAATATACCTACAATTACATACAATAAACAAATATAACAACACATTAAATATAAGTTGGGTCCTACCCATAACCCTTCTTCTTTCGTTGGCAAACTGAAGAACTAAAACAGAAGAAGCAAGGGAAGATATGGTGTATATGGTGTCATCCATGTCAGTTTTGAAGCCCTTCTTTGATCTCAACTCAAGAATTGCATCGGAAGTGGTCTAACAATTCATTTATATCTTCATACATGTATGAAGAAAAAAGACCTAGTAATATGTACATAACTTTATTTATTAATGGCTTACAACAAATTAATTACAATTGTACTGCGCTTTATGTAATAGAATTGAACATTTACGGTTATTACAATATTCTATTAATATAGTTTAGCGTAATATTATATAGTTCATTCTCCTTTCAACCTCGTCCTTTATTTTTTATATATATTTTGTATTTTTTTTGGGTTTATATATGCATACACGTGCACAAATATATGTTTGAATGATTAAGATTTTCTTAGATTCAATTTCAACATGATATAGATTATGTAAATTAATACGTTAGAAGGAAAGGAAAAGAAAAAAAATAGTAGTAGAAATGTAGAATCACAAAAAAATATATATATATATATAAATCTAACTTTCTTTTATTTTCATTCTCACAACAACTTGTCCGCGGAATGGTAGTATTAGAGTATCATACAAAATAAATATGGAGGTTGGAGTTCAATTTATGTCTCTATCTTGTGTGTTACACGATTTAACTCTTTCATGTTAGCTCTGAAAGTGGTTGATAGGAACATTAAAAGGGACAATTACCAATTTTAATTTTCTCACCACAAGTTCAATGTGATCTATCATATTAAATTTGAACTACTGAAAGAAATTTAATCCACATTCAAATACCTAAGAATATGAATTATTTCAAGGAAAATGCATAGAAAGTTCCTCCAAGGCTTAGAGACAAAAGAAAACTTTAATAAAAATTCTTCATTAATTAGTTTACTTAATTATATATATTAATCATAGATAGATGTATTTGTATGAAACTATATATATTGTACTCCTATCTTCTTCACAGTTCACACGTTTTCTCATTTCACTCGCTTACATGATACTTCCACACGTACCACTAGTACTTTTATATTTGTAGCATACTTCAGTTTCCTATAAATATAATACATCTAACATGCATCCATCTCCTTCGAATTTTCATTGCACCTTATAAGATTCATTCATAATTTGAAAGAGAACTGATTTTTTTTTTTATTCTTTTAACAAAGTTATTATCTTGCTCGTTTTGCTGTTACAAAAACGATCTAGATATAACTAATAAGGTACGTTAAGATCTAATTAGAAGATCGAAAGGGATATGACACCGGGGTTTAGATTCTACCCGACAGAAGAGGAGTTGATATCGTTTTATTTAAAGAACAAGATGCGACATACAAACACAAGTAGATTAATGCAAGCTATCGATCGAGTGATCCCTGAGCTTCATGTTTATGATATCTATCCATGGGATCTTCCTCGTTAGTACTTCTATCTAACCCTATTTATTTTGTTTGTCATGTCTTGAATTTTAACATCTAAGCATTCAAGAACACACTTCTTTATGACACATTTATTGCAAGTATTTTATTTCATGCATCATGGTTTATTTTATTCACATTTTGGTGTAAAAACTTATTAGAAAGATTTAGACCATCTTTTTTCATAATTCATGCAACTAATTCCATATTTGAATTACTAGTATAATTTATGTTTTTATGTATATATCATTGTAGCCATATGTTAAGATTACAATTAAGAAAGTTTAAGCTACCTTTAGTTATGAATGTATGTATGTATAAATGTATCAAAGAACTGGTTTTTAGTCATAAAATATACACGAGCTATAGCTAGATATGATATGTATCAAAAGTTTCATCTTAATGGTGATTAATGTTCTCTTTGTTCGTCGTGAACTTACAGAATATGCTGGTGAGCGTTGTCAAGGAGACCCCGAGCAATGGTTCTTTTTCATTCCTAGACAAGAAAAAGAAGCAAGAGGAGGACGACCATCTCGTCTCACGAGTACCGGTTACTGGAAGGCCACCGGGTCTCCCAGCTTCGTTTACTCTTCTTCGAGTAATCGAGCCATTGGGATCAAGAGAACCATGGTTTTCTACAATGGTAGAGTTCCCAGAGGGAAAAAGACTAAATGGAAAATGAACGAGTATAAAGCCTTCAAAGAAGAGTCATCCTCAAACACTAACCCCAAACCTAAGGTATCGGCCGTTTGGTAACGTTCAATAAATTTTTCGATTCCTGTTTATGATTTTTATAGAAGTTAAACGTCGTGATCTAGCAAGAAAAATTTGTTTATGTGTTCCATCTATAAGGTTATTATAAATCTCTTGTGAATTATTATACTTCATCTTGAATAATTTATTACACGTGATTAATAAAATGCAGTTGATGCAAGACTTGAGTTTGTGTCGAGTATATATAAAATCAAGTTGTTTGAGGATGTTCGATAGAAGACCATCGGGAGGAATTGCGATATGTGAGCCAAGACCATTTCAACAAATCGTTCCGAACGACGGCCACCATCATGCAACCATAACAACTCATTCTAATGATCAATCGTTAATAGAGCGGAGGACGTGCTCTTATTATGATCAAATGATTCAAAGCCATAGTTCATCGGAGGAGAACACAACTCGCACTTCTTGCTTCATGATGGAGATGATTGAAGATGAGGATTTATGGAATTGGGAAGAAAACCTTAAGCAGTTATAGAAGTTAATCATGTGTTTCAAGAAAAAAGTAGAGAAAGAACTGGTAATTAATGATAAATGAAATATGAATGTTGTCAACTATATTTGAAGTTCACAACATTCTGAAATGATCACGAAAATGCCGGTTAGGTTGCGTATATCTGAGTCTCGACATTTTGTGGATAACATGAACTGGAATCGATCTCTTTCCGTTTACCCATTTATTAATTATGCGATCACAATCATAAACCCTAATGTGAATTATATGCAATGATGTTTGAAGTTGAAATAGGATCATGAGCTAATTGTGAAGTAGATTATCTACCATTTTGTTATTATTAGTTCATTAATTAGTTTCTTCCAACTAAATTAAATGTAACACTTTTGTTGATAATAATATAATATATTAATTTATCAATGAAAGTTCCTTCTACTTTCCATTACTGTATGTAAAGTTTGTCATGATTAAGTATTAGTACAAATTATTAATTCGATCCATTGCAATTTGCATTATACTATTATTTTGAAATGTCGTTTGAGATCAATTATCTAGTAAGAAAATACAACAAACTGCATAAACAATTGAACTCAAATACGAACTTGTTGTAGTCAAAGTCTAAGCAAACCAAAGAGTCTTATTTTGACTAATATATATAATCCAACACATTTATTGTTACACTCAAGTGATTTGGATCTCATGAAATAGAACTAAATGTTTTTGTGAAATAAATAATCGGGAGTAATACATGCGGATAAGTTTCGAAGTTTAATTTTTGCAAGTAGATAATCTTTTTGGAATAAACAGAATTTATAAAATGTACATTAAAAATAGAACGGGATGAGTAATTAATAATTCCAAGTTACATCATATGTAATTACATACTATTCAAGTACATGTTGATATATATGTAAAGTGGTTTAATTAGTGGTTACGTTATAATTAAGGACTTGTATATCTAAGTAACAAAAGTCAAATTGTGGACGTTTTAGATTTGTCAATACTCAATAGCGTACTTAGTCAACTACAAATGCAATTGACAACATCAAATAGTCAATTAAGTCTACGATCTTCAACTTCTTGGAAGTTTAGTCACTTATATATAGCACTATACTATACTAATAAATCTAAATCTAAATCCCTTATAAAGCATTTCACATTTTAGGCTTAAATCTTAGTTAAAGGGATATCGAAAATCCCCAAAATACCCTTTTCATTCTAAAAATATATTAAGTACAAGCATTTATGTAGAATGTCATCAAAAAGTCAATTAAATAAAAATTACATTTAACTCTTATAAATCATACTTCTTCTTATAATATCCTTTTATAAACTGATCATATCTTAACCCTTATAAATCATCGAGTGTATTCTTTGATCCTTACAATTTTATAAATCGCAAATTACTAAATGAAAAATTATTGTTAATGCATACTTCGTGTTAGTTATGCTCTTATAAGTCAAATTCAAATAAAATAGAAATGTGTCAATTGGGCTACGATGAAAATCATCTAGCCATTGATATTGTTTAGTACAAATATACATTATATTTGCTGTATAATATTTTAATCAAGATATAACACATGAAACGTGAATGCATCGTGAGTTTTCAAAAAATATACAAGGATGATTATTTTTCAAGAATATCATTGATCGGTGAAGTGAAGTACTATACACCCGAATCATAATAAAGTAACTATACATTCCGCAGCATTGCACGGGTAACCTACTAGTAATAAATAAAGGAGTCGTTCTAAAAAGTCTTCCCTATTATTCACCTATCTTACTAACTCAGTTTCAATTTTATTGTTTAGGTTTATTTTTTAGGATGTTTAAAAATAACTTTTCTTGTCAATTGCAACTAATCAAAAAGTGTTTAAGTGTGGTTTCTAAAACTGTGTTGTAGTGGACAATAAATTAAGACGAAAGGAATAGTTTTTTTTTACTATTTATTTATTAGTTTATTGTTTGATCGGTTTTTGACTCATTTTCTAGTTTATAACTTAATAGGTCTCTAATACGTGTGTTTGTATAAATCACCAGTGAAATGTTTCTTTTAACCATGATTTCGACACACCTTTGATGGCTCAGTAGTTTACACAGACCAATTCCACTGTCACACGGAATTGGTACAAACTAAAAATTTCTCGAAGATCAGTGTGACCCTAGATCATTAGTGAAATGGTTACGTACACTTGTAAGTTGTAACTGATATATAGTTAGGCAAAGGTCTATTCGGTTAATCCACATCAGCAAGAATAAAAAGAATCAAATTAAGTCGTCACTTGTCGAGCACAAGTTCATGCCTTCTTCCTTTTTCGTTTCTATTGCTCTTCATGTTTTGTTTCAAGAGTCGAAAAATCAAGGTCAATAGACATGTTTTATTAATATTTTGGACCTCTTTAAAATTCGATACTCAAATACAATGACATGTAACTGGACTTTGCAGAAAGAATCTATGCAATATGAACATCTGATGACACTTTCTCCTTCATAATAAATATCTGAACTATGTAAGACCAAGTCACGACCGAGTACTTTAGGTTTCTTTTTACTCGTTTAACTTTTCGCTGTCTGTAATAGACCTATGTATCGAGCTTTTGAAGACATGGATACACACAAAAGTTCATGATTCAACAGACATCAAATAAAGAAAGCATATAATTCCAAAGGGGACCAAGGAGAATTTCCATGTAGCATTCAAACAACTTTTTTGTATACAGCAGCCTTAAAAACTGGGTGACAATTATTCTACACTAATACGTAAGACAGATAACATCAAAGCATGCAAATAAAAGGTAAAGAATGAAGAAAGTGATTTAAAAGAATAGTTACTTATTTCCTTTAAGATACAGTTGAACTTATGAAGCAAAGTTGCAAGGGAACTTACCAAATAGTCATTGACCTAGCGGTATCAAGGTGACCCTTCAACCGTAGTTCAAATTCTATTCTCCAAGTGAAAGAAACCAATAATTAAAAGATTACTTTTGACCATTTAAAAAAATTCATAAGAGCTAATACCTCGTGCAATAGATATGTATGAAAGAGCTGGTCATGCAAAAGACCTTAATGCAACAATTTCAAGTAGCAATAACGATATAACTACTGCCCCCATGCAGTAACTACCGTACGTGAAGTTTTTAACCAGATAGTTCTGATACAGATTAACCAAACAAACTATTACCAAAATACCATCCACATGAAAAACACGCCTTATTTACTTAAATGCGTTAACACCACAAGAAAAGACTAATTAATTACTTCATCAGGAATGTGCACAAGTGACCAAAATAAGTTAATCATTTTAGCTTTACATTGAAGGGAACCCATTCTTTCTAAAAAAATTCACCTTGATAATTCTTTCACTTTCTTCTTCACTCTGTTTGTATGTCAGAAATGCGTGACAAGTTCCTCACCATTCATCTTCAAGATTAGCACGATGAAAGCACATTACAGTACCCACAAATATGAAAAACGACATGAACTCAATCAACATTGCTCCAGTGCTGATTAGATGAGCATGCTTTAGGATAATGGGGATGGCTATGCTCCCTACTGCAGAGGCACCTGTTAGAAATTTGGCAGCATCTATCCATCTGTCATGTAAAACCACTCATAAGTACTAAAGCGTTGATTTAAGAGCTAGAGGTGATAACTGATAAGATGGGTGGGTTGGATAACACGTCAAAATGGGCTTAAAATCTCCTTTTAGTTAATAATCTTTTCAAATTGACCCAGTCATAATGAAACACAACCCAAATGGTCGAATGGACCTATTCATAAGTAAAAAAGGTCAAAGTTTCCATCTAATAACAGCAATCGACTTTTGGATGCATCATATTTAGCTTTTCATTGTAGAAAAACTATTGCATCATATTTAGCTTTTTGTTGTAGAAAAACCATCTTTCTAGCGGATACATAATAGAGTGTACACTTGGCAGTTATAGGCAACTACAGTCAAAAAGTGCAACATATAATGTTTTTGTTTGCGTTTAGTTTTCAACCATTTGTTCAAAATGGTTGATTTTTCCAAGTTAAACATTTTCTCAACAATAAGAGGTATAATGTTTTCGTTTGCATTTATATTTCTACCATTTGTTCAAAATGGTTAGTTTTGCCAAGTTAAATGTTTTCTCCACAACAAGAATGGTTGCTCACCAATAAAATGTCAAGTACAATGGTTTAAAAGTAATTCACTTGTACATAAAACACAGAGCTAAAATTTTATTGCAAAGACAAGCATCAATTCAAGTGATATTTTAGAAACTTAGAGAAGACATATTACAAATACTTACCCGCCACCATCGCGACTGAGTAAATATTCAGTGGAACCTCCACCAAAAAACATGCATGGCATAGGGACCAAAACATACATGAGTGCTGCAGAAAGATTATTTAGCTCCACATCAACCTTTATACTATGCATAAATCAATAAGTAAAAGTGCTAATTTTTGGTACCGTCAGCCACCTGATAACATTGGCCACCAGTTGCTGTATATTGCACAAGCCTGCAACCACAATAAGACAGCAAAAACACTGAGCACATTGGTATTTTCTTATGTTATCCTTCTATATAATCTGCCATTTGATTTATAATTAGAATAATTACTACTACTATATCATCAGTAGTTCAGTACATATGTCATGTATGTCAAAGATATATTCTACAGAATTCATTATGATGACTGGAGGACACTTAAAGTCTTAATTTACCAGGATTTGTAAAAGGAGACTAGATGAAAACATAAGGGCAAGTCCAGCAAGCCTGGAAGAAAAACGATGTGTTACTGTGTTAGTAATCTTAGTAAAGCTAAAAATACTAGAAAAACATAATTATGTATTTAAGCGGACTGGCTTACACTGCAGGGGTGGGTCATGATCCAAGAGAGCAGTAATATACATGCACCAAAAAGGAAAACGGTCAAGATCAGAGACAGTAAAGATGACTACAATGAACAAATACCTCAACGACTAAATAAATATTCATGTCATTGTGAGAAGTACGTATTTTTTATTTTACATGTAGTACATTGGTACACATATGTCATATTTATTGTATATGAAAGACATTAGTCCAGCAAACCACATTATTGTTCGTTTTTATTTCTCCTTTTCTGTACATCTTACACCCTACCAATTTACCAAAAACTAGAGTTCACTTCTTGTAGATATTACTATAATCGTAAAGATCACAGGAAAAAGTAGGAGTAAATTTTTTATTTATTTTTTGCTTATGTAAATATGTCTTAGATTATTACTGAGATAGAATAAAGCATACTGGCACTTCAATTTTGAGGTTCTTTCAGTCCAACTATTCATATCAACAGTTCATTGGGAAAAATAAGATCCACATGTAGAATTATTTAGTACTCTTTTATGCTAATCGGTTAAAATACCAATTACTTTCATTGTAGGTATTGAAGAAAATATATAAACAATACACCTGAAGAGAAGTATTCAACAATATTCCCTTCTCTCATCATATGGGAATCACAACTAAAAATCCCTATCACAAAGTTTAAGAAACAAAAAGATTGAAGACAGCAATTGTTTCAATACGTGAGTAAAGTATAAATTATTTTCAATCTCTTCCCTCATTTGATATTGACTCAAAGTTATTAATTTTACAACTCAAAGTTATTTAGAACATAAGCAAATGATCTTCTCCTATGTCTAAAAGTCAGAATTACACTCAGAATCTAAATCTGTAATCGGAAAGCAGATACTGATTAAAAATTAAGACCAGCTCACCAACATATCGCCTATAGGCGGCAAAACGGGCGGGTAGGGCGGGCACGGGATCCGGGTCAAAACGGTCTCGGGCCATAACGGGTGCGGGTCATAATGGGCTCGGGTCAAAATGGACTCGGGTCATAACGGGTTTAAAAAAAGTTAAAAAGATACTTCGTTTATCAATTTGCTTATCAATTTCTTATATATAATATTTATACAATTATATTTAATATATTTGCCTTTTAAAAAAAACATATATTATTAATTATCTAGAATTAAGTTTGCACAAAAATTGCCAGTACTTATCGCCTAATTACTCATACACAGACATGTCATAGTAGCACATTAATAGCCATACATTAAACTCTGTTAATTATTTGAATGTTTGTGTGATGATCAATACACTTACCAGTGAGATAGGGAAGTAATAGCTAAAACACAATCACACAATAATTCTTTATTTGGTAAGTAATCTATAAATTAGAGTGATATGTAAATTCTAATGCAAAAAAAGTACCAATTTTACGGTCAAACTACTTGATAATACTTATACATACATGCACCTAATACTAACAAATTGTCGACCTACATATTACTGTCTATTTATCAAACTTAACAAGCTAAAATTGATGATCATTACATGAAGGTAAAAATTAGCCCTAAACGACAGCTGTAACAGTGGACCAAATACAGAGCAGCTTTAGCAACGATTTCTAGGTCTAGCGGCCGATTGATTTAACTCTACAACTAGTCACAAGAATAAAATTAAAATTGAATATGCAAATAAGTTAAAAGTGATTAACCTTCAACTGTCATCGCCATCTCTGTAAAAGTTTCCGGCGAGCGATGAACGGTGAATCGCCGGTGCTATGTGATTGTTAGGGTGTTGTGTGTGATGAAATTGATATTAACGGCGTTAATTGACGGTGAAGAAGTTGACGGGATGGAATTGAGATTGAGGGAAACTGAAGAGGTTTTTGCCAGCGATGAATGAATGGGACTCACGGAGGGTTTGGTGGTGTTTTTACTTTTTAGTTAGTTTTGAATTATTTGAGGGCGTAAAGTGGATATAGTAAAAGTTGAAGGGTAAGCATTGTTATATTCATTCTTGTCTATGGGTCAAAATGTAAATTTGGATAATCGTTTGTCCAGCTGCACCAAAACAAAATGAATAATGCTAAATAGTCATAATTACATAAATCTAAAAGTAGACTTAATTTTCTCATTGATTGATTTTTTTTCTTTCTTTTAATCTCATCCGATCAATTTTTCAAACATATCAATTACATCCTTATGTCTATATTTAGTCTTATTATTTAGGTTTATTAATCATTTTTCAAAATAAAATTCATCTGATTGGTACACATATTATACCAAGTCATTTCGTACAAATTTTTTAGTAAAATTTGTGCATGTCTAGACTTTTCGTTTAAGTTAATAGACGTTAAAAGGTTATATTTTAATTTCTAAAATAAACACAAAAAGGAAAAAAATAAAATACAAAGAAAGATAAAAGAATAATATTGATTTGTATTTGTTGGTTGCTAGTTTATAGTTTGGTTTATTTTGTTAATCAGCTGAAGATATTTTCAACATTTATAGTTTGGTTTATTTTGTTGATCAGTTGAAGATATTTTGAACACCTTCTTCACCTTTTGTTGAAGAAATTGTTTTCTATGATATTATTCATTATTTGTCAAAATACAATTTCAATTCACATTTGGATTATCATTGTAATGAAGTATCATTGTATAATCTATACATCTTGACGTCGAATTCATTGTTTTGGTATGACGACAAGTTTTAAAATAAAAACGTATTGCCCAATGCCCCTTATTTATTTGAAAACAACTTTTACTAAATCTAAATGGAGAATAAGATAGAGAAGATAAAATTTCAAGTCAAAATAGACATCAAACATTTCATGTTTGATTACATATTATCAAATAAACGTCATTCAGCTAATGTAAACAATAGATTTGCTCTATTATCATAAACGTCGATGGACAAAGTCATAGTTTCATATTAAGAGTTTACTTCATTATAGTGTTACGTAGACACGGTATACAATTACCATAGCAAAGCCTTGTAATCCGGATAAATCTCAATCGTCAAAAATCTCATAAACTAACACAGCGTACCTTTTCTTTTCGTTTGTCAATCTCTATTGTTAACAGCCTTAAGCATAAGCATCATTTCATTTTTCAAGAATTACCTTTCTATTAATTAGAGGTGGCAATTTTAAACTCGTTTGGTTAATTATGGGTCAATTTGGTTAATTTTTATGAGAGGATGGGTTTATTGGTCTTCTCCCCATTTTATGGATAGGTCTAAATGGGTTTTTTCAATATAACCTCTAATTGTGTAACAATTAACTAACGGGTAGACGGGTCTAGCAGGGTAAAAAATATTTCACCTCATTTTATTTTTTTCATTTTTCACTCAAATAAAAAAAGTTTGGTAGAAAACCCGACCTGAGACCCATTTGACCCGGACTTGTTTAGAATCATCCTTTTAAATGATTCATCTAGACCCGAACCCTTTTAGACTCAAACCCATTTAAACTCGTGACCCGATCTGACCCATTCATTTTGTCACCTCTACTATAATAAAGATTAAGCTTGGTCATGAATAAGATCTTTTCTTAACTTTGATTCAACCTAACAGTAAAAAACTTCATTATATTAGAAAAAACAAACAGTGTTATAATATCAAATGATCTAAGCTCACATGCATGTTTCTAAAAATTTCTACCTATATAATATAAAATAATTCGGATATTACTTTCTCGTTCCAATTTAATTGTCCACTTAATACAATGCATACATTTCAAGAAAAGTGCAATTACTACATTGCTTATCAATAGAATATTATCCTACTTAAAAAGAAAAGATGGAGTATTATTGGGGAAACATTTCTAACTAAAATAAAAACGTATAAGGTGCTTTGGGTTGATTAAAATGTTAGAAAATTTATGTACCATCAAATTCTTCTTCAATTCATTATAATGTGCCCAGATTCAGCCATAATCTACTATGTGTGGCAAGTGAGAAATTATCGAGTGCATCAAAAAGGTTCGAGGACTCCGGATCAACTTTTTCGGACTATATATGAAGTGGTGCGTGTGAAATTGTTAAGTCTCACCTTGTTCCCGTCAAAGAATGTGGAGAAAGCATCGAGAATGTGGAGGTTGGCAAGTTTCTCTCGTGATCAGAGCCATAAATAGGTTCCATATGTTTCTTGCTTTTTTTACTCTCTGTGTCTGTTTTTGTGAAGGTCGTTGGGTGATCAGTTTTGATGTATGTACCAAAGCTATAGATCTCATTTGGTATAAATGCGTCTATTGGTGTAGAGTTAGCAGCTTGAGGCATGTCGTAAGATAGAGATCGTTTCTTTTTATCATTATATTAACATTTTACCGGAGGTTCCGTCCTCTTTTACCCCTAATGTGCCCAGATTATATCAAAAGTTTGTGTGAAGACTCTTGTATGAAACAAAATCCGTAGTGATTAAAAGAGGCTACACAGGAACATTAAAACAAATAAATTAGTTGCATTGTTATTGAGCAAACAAATGATTGGTGGCCCTATGGAAACAATAATGGATTGGGCAACCAAAATTAGCTAACCAATTGGACCCATCAGGAGCCGAACACTCTCCGACCAATATTATCAATCAATGATCATAAAAGGCTAATTAAAATTAATTAGCCCCGTTGACAAAACTAGCTGGTATCATACTGAAGCTGTAAAATTATAGTAGCTTAAATTTATATATCAAGCAGGAAACTAAACTTTTTCTTTTGTATGTGTATGACAAAACTAGCTTGAGCTTATAAATATGAATCGACATAACAAAACAAAGAAGTATATGATATATAAATGTATAAGGAGTATTAATGTAATCTCTCATTTCATAAGCTTAAAGCTTATTTTTAGAAGCTACTTTCATCACGCTCAACAATTTTATTTGGCACACACTCACATTTTATTTGGTACACCTAAACAACACAAGTGATCGATAAACACATAAAGCGCAAAACTAATAGACCTCGTAGATCTTTATGGAACCCGTGAGTTCAATATATCATTGCCTCGAACTTAAATCTAGCCACGGTTCTTATTAAATCACCCAATTTGAAAGTAGGGAGAGGGATCAATTGACTTATGTCTAGCCGCGTAAAAACCACCTCAAGGTTATAAATGGGCCATCGGGCAAATACGATAATCCAAGTATTCTAAAGATTGAATGATATGACCCAACTAAAAATGTAACTTGCCTACTCAACAAGACCATGTCTATAAGTACAAAATGATCATCTAGGCATCCCGTCAGATATCATCATCATTGTTGTTGCATCGATCCTGGAGAAGTGCAATCTTCGGCTCGGTTCTATTGAGCTCCTACGAACTAAGAAGGATGTCGTTGGTCTTGACGATCACAATGGGCCGTTTATAATCACCCTGAGCTTGGACCATGCTGCAAACATCAAATAAACATTAGAAGAAGTACCCGGGCCGGAGCTTAAAAGCTTATCGGCTAGCGATTCCCAATTGGTACCTGTACTACGTTATAAGTAGATACGGTTTGTACGCCACGAGGCCGGAACCTCTTTCATATCAAGGTTTTAGAGAGTAAATGTGAGAGAGCTAGTAGTAAAAGAGAGTGAGAATGTGTAAGTTCATCCCCCTTTTACTTGTTACCATGATGTGGTATATATAGTGGGGAGGGTCGATGCCTTGCTCCTATTCTAGGAAGGCATCTTTTGTTGATCTGGAATATTAGATATAAGTAAGTCCATTTTAGGAGCATCCTCTTAATGTTCAGTAGTTATTTTTAGGACATCCCCATAGACCATAAAGTAAGTATTTTTACAATCGTATCCTTCGTCATCGGTATTCGTGAGATATGGTTTGACTTATCTTATTTCGAGACTAGGTTTTATTGTGCTTCTACCAAATTCAAAGGTTCAACACTTATGCTAGAAGCTCAGTATTATGCTTCTACACGACTTGGTTCTACATAATAAGTAGATTCACATTATTCGTTCTACATAATAAGTAGATCCACATTATGCTTCCACACGACTTGGTTGTACGTAATAAGTAGATCCACATTATCGGTTCTACATCGTTGCTTCTGCATAATAAGTTGTGACACCCGACGATTTAGGGTTACTTATTAACCTACTAGAAACCCTAATTACGTGTGTTTAGTTTAGTATTAGGCTAAATACTAGTAATTACTTGTAACTATTTGTATATTTATGTGAATATACACCCCCGAAATTGATTTATATTACGCTTACGCAATTTGGTGAAATTGTGCAAAACGACCGGACGGAGTCCGACAGAAAATACGACGTGGGTGAAAACATTTTTATAAATAACTTGAATCCATTTTTAGAAGTTATTTATCATATATTATTATTATTATATAATAATACCCGAAAAACCTAGACGTTCCGATTAAAACGTCTCAAACGTAACGAAAACGCGCAGAACGCGCCCGACAATCGAACGAAATTCAAAATACACTTTTGAATCTAAAATATATTAATTAGTGAAAAGTTATCAATTAATATACCGTATCTTTAAACGATAACTAAAAACGTCCAAATAAAACGTCACGCGATTTAAAATCCGTACAACGAACGTGCAAATCGAGATTTCTAATTAAACGATTCATTTTTATAAATGTTTTTCAAGTATTTAGATTAAATACTTCAAATAAAAATATTGAAACTTAAATCGTTACTTAAAAACGCGTATTAAACGTTTAACACCAAACCGAGCGAGTAAACGAACGTAAAACGCAACAAATTAAGCTAGGAATAAAAAATGACCATAATGCCCTTGGTGGGGCCCATGAGAACGACCAGCCACCCCTCTCCTCCCCTTTTTGCTGCCCATTCCCCTCCCCCATTCAAATTTCATGCAAGGATATCAATCCCACACTCCACCTCACTCCTCATTCTACACTCTACCCATTTCCACTTTCTCTCTATTCTCTCTCACACTCTTCCTCTCTAAACTCCAGAAAACTCAGTCCCTTTCACCACCCAAGAACCACCATTACCACCACCACTAAATCACCATCAACCACCACCATTTGCTAGGGTTTTCCAAGCTCAAGAGCATCATCTTCCTCGTCATCACTTGTTCTTCATCTTGTTGGTATAAATCACCTAAACTCTTCATTAGTTTTACTTACATAATGTTTATTTACATGTTATAAAGTTCATCTATCATGTTTATGTCCAAAACCATTGACAAAAATCGTTTTTATAAATTATATTCAAACTTACATAATCTGTCTCAGAAAAGTCAGCTTAGTAAATCGACCATAACTTGAGTTCTACAAAGAATTAGAAGATGCATTTTTTTTTAAAAGTTGCGTATTGAAAATATCTACAAAAAGTTCTTCTATGGCTCTTTCCATAAATCTACGGATTTTCATATAAATACGAATCTATGCGACTGGTCTGCATGTGCTTAAAAACTGAGTATGGTTCTACCCATAAATTTTATACCTATCAAGATGGACACTATAATTACTGGAAAAATTAAGTTAACCTCTAGACACATGGTAGAACAACTGGTAAAAATTTTTGGACTCTAACTCGGAATATAACTAGTTAAGAAAAATAGAGGAAGTGAACCGACAAAACCGAAAAACATAAATATGGACTGTTTTTGGACTTGTATAAAAACCAAGACTATTGGTGAACTCCGACATGAACCGACAACATATTTAGACCCTATAAACTGATATTTGGGTTGAGTGAAAGTTTCGGGTCAAACCGAGTAAGTTTGACCAAGTCAACAAAAGTGGCTCGTTTTCGAAAAACTTACTATATTTGGAAAGTGGTAACAAAAATGGGTTTGAATGACTTAATTAGTAACTTGGACCAAAAACTAATTTTAGAAAGTTTCCCGAACGAAAACCGACACTTAGAACACTTGGATTAAAATTGAAATTTAGATCAGGCGTAAGTGCCGCCCTACCAGCGACACTTACCCAAGTGACGCCTATAGCGTCACTTACCTCTAGTGACGCCTGAGCAAGTGCCGCCTATAGCGACACTTACCTAAGTGACGCCCTAAGTGACGCCTAAACAGAATCTTTAAAACTAGATTTCACACTAAGTGTTGAACTTCATGTAACCTCTAAACTTATACGATATAACTCGATAACACATAAACATGCTTTGTAAGCACACGATACAACATCATAATGATAATGTCTTAACGAATTATTATTACAAACTTTCACCAACGGGTCGTACACGTTTTCGATAAACAAACTTGAACTACTATTTGGACATACTAGTTGATGAACTAGCTTTAGGTGGACATAAAACCCCCACCTACCCGATTGGCTTAAGTGGATATCAACCCCCACTTATACAATCGCTATAGATGGTCTTTTGAGACATCTACTTATACGACCTCATACGTTTAGGGCATTAGGAGGTTGCACATGGGAACGAGAACACCCACTACTTGCTAATATTTGATATTGCTTGCTACCTGCTTAACTCTGGTGAGTTTCATAGCCCCTTTTTACTTGTTTTAAATTGTTTTGGGGGAGAATACATACATACATGTTTTATACAACTGTCTTTATACATGTTTTATACAACTGTTGTTGTGCAACTATTTTTATACAACTGTCTTTATACATGCTTTATACAACTGTTGTTGTGCAACTATTTTTATACAACTGTTTATAAACAATGGGAAACAAAGGAAAACAAAGGATAGCAAGGATAACGCATGAGTGACACCATAATCCAACAAAGCCCTCGCACATCGTAGTTCGTTAATTTTGAAGCGTGAATATTATTGGATAGATCTATCGGGGATTGACACCCCCGTCCGGGTTAGGTTGCTCTAACTGGTCAAACGGACGCAGTATTATTTGTTTAAACGAGTGTTCCGGATTAGACACTTGTCGAGGCAACAACAAGGGTTAAGCTTCGAACTATGAGCTCATGACGCAAAGGATAACAAATGAAAACAAAGGATAACAAGGATAACAAAAGATAACAAAGGTTAACAAAGGATAACATGATACTTTTTACAACTGTTTTCGCATTCGTACAATGCAAAAGAAATCGTGTGTTTCATACTTATGTTTTCAGCTGTTTAAACCTATGAACTCACCAACTTTATGTTGACCTTTTAGTATGTATTTCTCAGGTAACCCGCCGCAGTAGGAAGCTTTTGGAAAGCTTAGCTCGAGTCGCATTGTTTTCAAAACATCAAGAGATTAGATTGCATGTAGCTGTATTTTGTAAATTCAGTAATGTATTAGAAATCTCCAAACGGTTTATGCGAACTCCAGAATTATTTTGTAAACATTTGAATTATGGTAATGTAATATTTTCAAACGTCTCATATAGAGGTCGTTTGCTTGATCTTTGTGTTGATGATATTTGATTTGGTCGACGCCCCCGTGACACCTCCCACTTCCGCTGCCACGTGTTTTGGGGGTGCGACAGATTGGTATCAGAGCCAAAGGTTATAGCGAACTAGGATTGCATTAGTGACCTAGACTATAACCATTAGGTTAGTATTCTTGTTTATTATGACTGGTTCAGCGATTGCATCATTTGAATTTAATTTAACATAGCCTGATCAACTATGTACAATTAAAGGAGAATTGATGCAAGACCTGAAATTGTTATAGTGAATGGGAATGCGTTAGAAGACTTTGACCAAGGATAGAAACGGAACCAACCCTATAAGTGCTTATGTGCTAGGTTATTATATTTCTATATATAACCTTAACTTCTCGTACACTAAACTCCTTGCCACAGAAATGGCAGACTCCTCTAATGTATCATAAACCAGCTTGAACAACGAAACTCAAACGCTATCCACTACTGAGGGTACCACTCCCTTACCCATCTCTACGACATCAAACTCTCCCGAACCTCTTTAATACATGACCGACGAAGCCTGGGTAGTACGAAGACGTCGAGGGAATGCCGGGTCATCCCGAGCAAACCCTTACTCAAACTCTATTGCTAACACCACAACTAATACCCGTCGTCCGGCATACGCTCGTAGGCGGGATGTGCTCCACTCATTATCCTTTATTATGTTCCGTAAACTTTCAAATTTAGACCGGATGTAACATTCCCGGCACTTTTTGTAATTCTTATAATTGTGTCTTTTGAAACTCGTAGCCTGTATTCAACTTTTCAATCTAATGAATTATTGTTATCATTCAACGCTGTTGTATATTACCTCATTATATATACACATGTGATATATCATAGCCTCTTGCAACCCTCTTATATGTCTCAGTTCGTTGTTGTTCAGCATCATGCCTCCAAGACGACATACTTACACCGACGCCGAAATCGCTCAAGTCATTGCACAGAGCGTAGCCCAAGTCCTTGCTACTCAACAAAATCCGAGCGGTGGAGGCGCGCCTGATAACACATCTACTCCAAAACCATGTTCCTATAAAGACTTTTTGAACTGCCAACCCTTGTACTTCAAAGGTGCCGAAGGAGCCATCAGTCTTATACGTTGGATCGAAAAGATGGAATCTGTTTTTCGAATCTGCAACTGTGCTGAGGAGGACAAAGTCAAATTCTCCACCTGCACCTTATCTGAAGGTGCACTCACCTGGTGGAACTCTTATGCTCAGACTCAGGGAATTGATGTCGCCTATCAACTTCCCTGGGAAGAACTCAAGAAAATGCTCAGGGAAGAGTATTGCCCCCGTGAGCAATTACAACAACTTGAGCAGGAATTCTGGAATCTCACCGTACAAGGAAATGACATCACCAGTTACACCACTCGATTCCACCAATTAGCTGTCCTATGTCCATCCATGGTAGACCCCGAATACAAACGTATCGAAAGATACATCTGGGGGCTACCATAATCAATCCAAGGAAATGTAACCTCTTCAAAACCTGGAACCATCCAAAGTGTCGTCCGTATGGCACATGAACTCATGGCGCAGATTATCCGTCGTGGTACACCCGCTGAGAAAAGCATCGGAGATAACAAAAGGAAACGCGATGGAAACAACAACGAAAACCCAGGACAACAATTAGCAAAGAGACCAGAGACTGTCAAGGCCTATGCTACAGGACTCGGAGAAAAGAAAGGTTATGAGGGAGACCGGCCTTATTGTTCCAGCTGTAATCGTCATCACAATGGACCCTGTGGTACTCCCTGCAACAAATGCAAACGTTATGGACACCAGACCAAGGATTGTAAGGCAAAAACTTGTTTCGAGTGCGGAAACGCTGGGCATTTCAGGAATGAATGTCCGAAGTTGAACAACAATGCCCGACAGAACCCATAACTTTGTTACGGGTACGTTTCTTTTCGATCACCTGACTCTTTCAAATCTTAATCGATACCGAACGACTTTAAATCCGTTAGACAAACTTACGCTAGAAACACACGCTTACTTTCTCTCAGACTCCACACAAACCATCACCTCGAGAAAATTTCAGGACGAAATTCTCCTAACAGGGGGAGAATGTGACACCCGACGATTTAGGGTTACTTATTAACCTACTAGAAACCCTAATTACGTGTGTTTAGTTTAGTATTAGGCTAAATACTATGTTGATGCATCTTTGAGTGTCTGTCAGTTGGTCTATCGAGTTGTAATTAGTGTCGTTTGTTAATTAATAGAAATATAGTTTTTGTTAATGCGACACTCGTGTTTTAGTTTAGGCGACACTTGCCTGAGTGACGCATAGCGACACTTGATTAAGTGACGCATAGCGACACTTAGGTAAGTGACGCATTAAGGCGGCCACATGCGACACTTACACAAGTGATGCATGTCGGCTGTGTTTTTAGTATAAATAGAAACCTACGGGTTTTAGGCTAGGGTTGACGAAACCCTAGCACAATTTGTCGACTTAGTACCTCTGTAATCGATCCCTATACTCAATACAAGCTAATAAACGAGTTTTGTTTGATTGAATATCATTGTTTCGGTTTGTGTTTGTTAGCATCAAGTGTAATTGATTGATTCCGCCTATCAATTACTGTCAATTGTCATCTAGATCCAAGCGCTAGGCACTTTCAACTGGTATCAGAGCCTTGCGGTGATAATATTGACGTTTAGAAGGTATTTAGGATTGATTTCGGCTTTTGCTCGATTCAAGAATCACGAATTCAACGGATATTTGAGGTGCAAAGGAGTATTACAGTCGGAATTCATCAATATCAACAGGTTTCGTCCATTAGGGATCAACGAATTTGAGTTTGGTTTACGAAAACTCGAATTTTTTAGGGTTTTGGGATTTTGCAGCCGTTTTGCGACACTCGATCCATCACTTGGACGCGTCACTTACTGCGGCACTAGCTAATCCCAAATTAGGGTTATACCGTCACTTGAACGCGTCACTTGTGGTTAATACGACACTTAACTTAAGTGTCGTCTACCCTAATCCACCGTCACTTACGTGCGTCACTGTTGCACGTCACTTGACATTTTAGCGTCACTTCCTTTAGTGACGCCTTTTGATTTTCTTGCGTCACTTCCTTTAGTGACGCCTTTTAATTTACTGCGTCATTTTCTACTAGTGACGCCTATTTGTTTAATACGTCACTCAAGTACGTCACTTGAGTGCGTCACTTACTTGATTGAGCGACACTTACTTTTAGTGTCATCAGTCACTTCGCCCGTCACTCGATAGCGTCACTTACCTAGTGACGCTAGTCGTTGCGACACTTCAGTGCGTCACTTACTAAGTGACGCCTTAAGTACTAACTTTTTTCGAGTTCTTGTTTTTGCATACATTTTCAGGTATATCTTCAATGGCAACGGACAAGGAAGATATTAGAGGAATTCGAGAAATGTTAAAACGGGGAAATGATATTGGTTCAAATAATAAACCTCCTCTATTTACAGCAGACATGGAATATGCTTATTGGAGGGATCGATTTGAACAGTTTGTGGATTTTCATTGTCCGGAGTTGTGGGGTCCATTAAAACAAAGATATGAGGCTCCTGTGTCTGAAGGAAACTATCGCGGTGTTCCTCCACCCAAATCTTTCACTGCTATGACTCCTCAGGAGAAGAAAGATTATCAACTGGAGAGGAAAGCACATTCAGCTATCTGTATGTGTTTGACAAAGGATGTCATGAGACTGTTTAAAACTCATGACATAACCTATGATTTATGGAAAGCGATAGAGACGAGGTGTGGGGGAAATGAGAAATATAAGGAGGCAAAACTGGAATTGATTAAAAAGAAGTATGATTTATTTGACTCCTTACCAAATGAGACGACGTCTGGACTGTTTACTCGATACTCACAACTAGTGAGTGAATTGACTGAAGGAGGATATACTCTCACTGCACTTGAGATTAATAAAAAGTTATTGGATGTTTTACCAAGTGCATGGGATGTGAAAGTTCAATTCTTGAAGGAAAATCAAGAATTATCTGGGATGACTCTGGATCAGCTTATAGGAGTTCTTCAAGCCCATGCTATGGAATTGAAGAAGAAGGAGTGCAAGTCAACTGGATTCGTACAAAATCCTTCACTCTATGGAAGCCAAGTAAACACTGGTAAGAGTTATGGAGGAATGGCTTTCATATCGGATACTAATCCCTCATCCTATCCAACTGGGGATACTCATGCAGCTTATATTTCTGGCACTACCTGCACGAATCAAGGAACACAACAGCAGGTTTCATCATCACCAGCCATTCAAGAGCAAGCTGCAATTTATACAGCTTTTCTTAGTTCTTACAAAGATTTGGTTACTCAACCAAATACTACTTTGGAAATGACCAAAGAAGACTATGCTCAATTGGATGATGATGACTTGGAGCAAATGGATTTGAACTGGAATATAGCTATGATTTCCAGAAGGGTTCAGAAGTTCCTGCAAAGAACGGGCAGGAAGAGCTTGGACGGTAATGGGAAGACTGGGTTTGGGTTTGATAAAAGCAAGGTTCGGTGTTACAACTGTCAGAACCTTGGTCATTTTGCGAGGGAATGTGAGAAACCCAGGATGCCGTCGTCAGGTCTCACTAAGCCAGATCCACCAAAATCAACTGAGAAAGTAGAATCTAAATCATTGGATGTGGATAATGCATTGATAGTTTTTGAGCCAACCGCTTTTGATTGGAGTGCTCAAGCTGCAAAGTTTCAATGTCTGATGGCTCATATCACACCTGAGGTACCTACTGAACCCACTGAGCCATTTAACTGTGTTTCGTGTATTAATTTGACTGAATCTCTTGAGGTCTATCAGAAAGACAATCAAAATTTGCGGGACAAGATTGTTAAACTTAATGAATCTAATAATTTTTTGTTAGAAAATGAAAAACTTTATGAACAACATCTTGAAGCTCATAAATTAGATACTGAAACCTTTAAAGCAAAGGTCTTTAGCCAGCAAGATGCAATTAAAAGTTATCTTACTGAGATTGAATTGTTGACTAAAGAATTATCTGATTTAAAAGATGAGTTTGAAAATCATAAAAGTAAAATCTTGGGTTCAACATCCGCAACACAAGTTTTTAATGAGATTGTCAGTAAGCAAGGGACAACTGGCAAAAAGAAGGAAGGTCTTGGCTACAACCAAGTACCACCACCTTCTAATGCTGAATATTGTCCCTCAATTACTAAACAAGGCTTTGAGGATATTTCAGTCGATTATACCAAACTATATGGTATTAAGGCCAAAGAAGCCAAGCTTAACAAACTGACAACGGAGAAAACCAAGAGGCAAGAGTATCCATTGCCTCAGTTTGTTAAAGCTGAGTCTCAAGTTCATACTGATGATATTGTTGAGATAGAGGATATTACTGATCAGGAATATCCAGAGTTTAAGAAGGTTGAGGCTAGACCTGAAAAACAAATTTTGAAAACTGAACCTGTAAAAAGGGTTCAAAATAAAAAGGAAAATAAAGTTTTAAATGTGAAACTTCAAAAGTCACCGACAAATGTTTTAAAACAAAAGGTGACTAGTGAACATGTTCATGTTAATAAAACTCTTGCCTCAACTTCTAAACCAACACAAGCATTATCTAAAACGTGTACAACCTGTTCATGTTCTAAAAATGCTTCGTCACTTCCTGTGGTAAATCCTCCGTCTCCACAATTTCAGGAGACTCGTTCTTGTTTCTACTGTAAGAAACAAGGACATTTGATTCGTGCTTGTCCCAAACTTTCTCATCAGCGGTATGGGAGAGATATGCCTAGGACATCTTTCTACAGAAATTCTTTTGCAAAATCACCTCCTAGGCATCACTCTGACTCTCCCAAATCTGATAAGAAAGTAGTTAGTGTTGGGCAAAATCCTTTGTTAAAACCAAAGCCCAACACTATTTCAAAGTCAAATCCCGAACCATCAAAGGTTTGGAAGTTAAAGGAGTCCACTAAAGACTCACATGTCATCAATAATAACACATCAGATTCAAAATCTGATTTGTTTAAAAATAAAGTTTTATCTGATGTGCTTATTGTTGATGACTTTGGTCGACCTAAGTCTGTAAAGGCTTGGGTCACCGTTTCTCACTAATCTCCTCATTTTTTGTGTTGCAGCAGTCTGAACGAATAAAAGATAGCGAATGGTTTATGGACAGTGGCTGCTCGCGACACATGACGGGTGATGTGTCTCTCTTAGTGGATATTAAACCATACGCGGGAGGTCATGTTGCTTTTGCTGGAGATACGGGAGGAACGATTTTGGGGAGAGGAACGCTAACCAATGGACAGGTTAGCTTTGAGAATGTAAACTATGTGGCCGAGCTTCAACATAATTTGTTAAGTGTATCACAAGTTTGTGATAAGGACTATACCACATCCTTTACAAAGACTGAGTGTGTCATATTGAAGCCGGGGTATGTCATTCCAGAGGAATGGGTGGTAATGCGTGCTCCTAGAAGAAATGACACTTATGTAATGAACATGCGAACTGTGGAGACAACCAGCGAGTACACTTGTCTCCTTTCGAAGGCTTCAGAAAAGGAATCACTCCTTTGGCACAGACGAATGGGACACATTCATTTCCGAAAAATGAATTTCCTTGTCAACAACGACTTGGTTCGTGGAATTCCGAAACAGTCCTTCGCCTTGAAGGATGACTGTGTTTCTTGCCACAAGGGCAAACTCCACAAGAAGTCCCATAAGTCTAAGGTTGTGAATTCCATAAATGCTCCATTAGAACTATTGCACATGGATCTTTTTGGTCCTGTTTCTACAAAGAGCATAGGTGGTCGCTCATATTGTTTAGTAGTGACAGATGACTACTCACGTTTTTCGTGGGTATACTTTCTCGCAACAAAGGATGAGACAGCGGGAATTTTAGTCTACCTGTTGGATAAGTTGGCCAATTTGTGCAACTTAAAGGTGAAGAGACTGCGAAGCGATAATGGAACCGAATTCAAGAACTCAACTCTTGAGCTATTTTGCGCTTCTAGGGGTATTGAACATCAATTCAGTGCTCCGAGAACACCTCAACAGAATGGAGTTGCTGAACGGAAGAATAGGACAATCATTGAAACTGCTCGCACCATGTTAGCGGATTCCAAATTACCTATTATCTTCTGGGCCGAGGCAGTTAATACTGCTTGCTACGTTTTGAATCGGGTTCTTTCGGTTAAAAAGAAGAATAAAACGTGTTATGAGCTCTTCAACAATCGCAAGCCGAATCTGCAGTTTTTGGAGCCCTTTGGATGTCCTTGTTTGATAATGATCACCAAAGAACGTGTCCCTAAGTTTGGTGATAAAGCCGTTGAAGGGATTTTTCTTGGATATTCGGTCAATTCTCCAAACAAACGGGTATTCAACAAATCAACAAACGAGATAGAAGAACACTTTGAGGTCAAATGCCTAAGGTATACGGAACCACCTCAAGGAACGGGTCCGGATTGGTTCTTTAATTATGGGAAACTCTTCAGTTCCTTTAATGTTCCGGAGGTCGATGATACAGAAGAATTCATTACAATGCTTCATGGACTAGATGTTTTTCAACAAACATCTGATTCTCTTCCTCCAACATCCAATCCGATTCCCGATACGACATCCACTCCAGCACCTACTCCAACACAAAAAATGCCTGCACCTACTACGTCTTCTGCATCTGTACCTACACCCACACTACAACCATTCCGTCTTCTTCAAACACTGTTAATGCCGCGGATCTTCCGGATGATCCTGATATGCCTCTCTTAGAGGATGAAGAAGACATGGACTATTCTCGTTTCTTCACTAATGACGAGAACGAAGATGCTTCGGCCACTGAAGGTGACTTGAACAACTTGGAATTGAATCTTGTGCCAGATGCCATTCCAGTTACCCGGATACATAGAAATCACCCAGTTGAAAACATTATTGGTGATCCCCATTCTGCTGTTCAAACAAGACATCAGGCGAAGCAAACTGCTGCAGATACGGATACTTCAGCTGATCCGGTTTTGGGATTTATGGCAACTGTTAATTCTTGCCATCTTTCCCAAACTGAACCGAAGAAAGTTTCGGAGGCCTTACAAGATCCATCCTGGGTCGAGGCCATGCAAGATGAATTGCAGCAATTTCACAAGCTGCAAGTGTGGACGCTAGTTCCATTACCTAAGGGTGCCGATCCAAAAGGCACTAGATGGGTATATCGCGTCAAGAAAGATGATCGAGGGGTTGTCACGAGGAACAAAGCAAGATTAGTTGTTCAAGGGTATACTCAAATTGAAGGACTTGATTATGATGAGGTTTTTGCCCCTGTCGCCCGATTGGAGTCCGTACGTATCTTTTTGGCCTTTGCATCATTTAAAGGAATTCGCGTCAAGCAACTTGACGTCAAAAGCGCATTCCTTTATGGTCAAATTGATACGGAGGTTTATGTTCAACAGCCTCCAGGTTTTGAAGATTCGGTGCATCCAAATTATGTCTATAAACTCAACAAGGCATTGTATGGACTTCATCAATCTCCACGCCTTTGGTATGAGAGGCTTGCTACTCATTTGGTGGACAATGGTTTTACTCGGGGCACCATCGACAGCACCCTTTTCACTAAAGGAAAAGGAGATGATATGTTACTGGTTCAAGTGTATGTCGATGATATCATCTTTGGGTCGTTGAATGAGGCTCTATGTAAAGAATTTGAAGAGGTCATGAAGTCAGCTTTCGAGATGAGTGCAATGGGAGATCTCACCTTTTTCCTTGGTGTGCAAGTTGAGCAGTCACCCAAAGGAATGTATATTCATCAGTCAAAGTATGTCAATGACATGTTGACTCGATATGATATGCTTACTTGCAAACCTTATGGAACTCCCATTGAACTCAATCATAATCTTGGACCCGCTGATGATGATGAGGACTGCAAAGAAAAGGATTATCGTTCGATGATTGGTTCTCTTATGTACCTCACTGCCTCAAGACCTGATATCGTTTTTGCCGTTTCTCTTTGCTCAAGATATCAGGCACGACCAAAGGTTTCTCATATGAAGGCAGTGAAGCGGATTTTTGGTTATCTCAAATATAGACCTTCACTAGGTCTATGGTACTCCAATGAGAAGAACTTCACTCTTTCTGCCTAGTCCGATTCAGATTATGGTGGCTGCAACATCAATAAGAAGTCTACGACAGGGGGATGTCAGTTTCTTGGAACCCGCTTGGTGTCATGGCAATGCAAAAAGCAGACTACGGTTTCTACTTCCACAGCTGAGGCTGAGTACATTGCTGCTGCTAGCTGCTGTTCTCAAGTTCTTTGGATTCAGCACCAACTGCGCGACTACGGGTTACTCTTAACTTTAACTCCTATACATATTGATAACACTGCTGCCATATCTATCACACGCAATCCCGTATAACACTCTAAAACCAAACACATAGAAATTAGGTTTCACTTTATACGGGATTGCTATGAGAAACACCTCATTGACCTTGTCCATATTGACACCCTGAAACAAAATGCTGACTTATTCACTAAGGCTTTCTCAAGAGCCCGCTTTGATGAATTAGTCAACATGATCGGTCTTAGGTTCTTTACCACGAAAAAGTAATTTGTGACTTGGATATGTTTAAAGTAATGTTTAAAAAAAAAAAAAAAAAAAAAAAAAACGCAACTGCCACTCTTTATACTTACTAGTATGTAGGAAATGCAAGGTTGCTACATTTTAAAAATAGACGTTGAAGTTGTGTCTGTAAACAACTTGGGATATGATAGTACATCGGGTGACATGCATAAAAATGGAATTTTTTACGGTTTATCTTTGATGTGTCAGTAGATTTATCTGACGTATTAAAAACAGTTTTTATAAACATTATCTTCATCATACGATATATTAGTAGGCATGTTATACAAAACACTTTGAGAAGTCTTAAGAAGCTTAATCAATAATTGTCTATTTCAAGTGGTACAACATTATTAGATGTGCGACAAAAGTCTTAAATTCTTACTTATACTAGACATGTTTTTGTGAAAGATGTTTATATGATTTCATTTGGGGGTATATATTGACAGTCTCCTTTGTTATACGTAAGTATAGACCTGGTTTTTGTTAATATATACTTTAAAATTAAGCAAACACAAGTCAAAGTGCTTGAAAAGTCTTTAAAAATTAAGATACCTTACAAGGTCGCCAAAATGGTTTGACCAAGTTTGGTTTTTGCTTAAACCTGGATCAAGTTATGTCGCTCTGTTGTACGTAAGTACAGACCTGTCACCGCTGACTTGATTCTTAAAAATTGATTTTCTTATATTCTATCTGTAAATGAAAACATGGTCTATGTTTTAAGTTAAGATGTATATCTATGATGGGAACCACAGCGAAATAAACATACCAATAATAATAAAATACCTCTTAGTTGTACGTATAACATGTTTAAGTGGACAAATATACTAATAATCGTTTTTGAAATAATTTTTATAAGCAGTGTTTTTAGTATGTCAAGTAAATTTAAAGAGGACAAATATACTGATGATTGAAATAACACTTACTGTTCCTAATAAATGCATGTTCTTCCGATATGATCCCTAATCAGACTTTATCAACTCCGTCACCAAAAAGAATGTGTTAATTCTCTAAGTGGTTAATTTAAAGTGAAGCGGTTCCCTTATCTCTGATCTAACGGATCGTTATCTCAATACCTACATGTGGTATCAGTTATAAGAATAGTCGTTAATTTACATTTTCTTATATACGTTTTCTTTTCTCTAAGTTAGTGTAATTATCCAAGTTACAGTTACATTTTCAAATTTAAGTACCGAAATCACAACGCGAAACCATCGAAGAAATCGCAAAATTTTCACTTTAAATGAACTGTGCGTCACTTTCATGAGTGACGCTATCAGTGACGCATACGATACTGCGTCACTTACTTAAGTGACGCAGTAAGTGCCGGGGTAAGTTTCGCTATCAGTGCCGGGTTGAGTGACGCATACTAGGGTCGGTGTATAAATACCCCTTCCCCACGACACTCAACCTCACCACATTTCAAATTACTATAGCGTCACTTGCACTGACACACCGACACTTATACTGTCTCTGCGTCACTTCCCTCTGTGCGTTATCTTCGCTCGATTCGTGCTTGCAGCGGCTCTCTCGTGCACTTCTGTGATTTCTCTCCTGTTCCTCTCATCCACACGACCCTTTTGGTACTTCTTTTAACCATTATACTTCGACATACATGCTGTTATTTAATTTAGGGTTACGGGTTTTGGTTTCCCTTTGAAATCTTTCGATTGAATCCTTGATTTGTTTATGTTTTCATGTAATAAAGGGTGTGTTATACTCGTTTTTATCTTGCGCACCCTCTGGTACACTCGATTTTGAAAACCCCTAAATTTTGATTCTGGGTATGAACAGTGCACAACGATCTTCATCGTTGCGACACTTCTTGCGTCACTTACCTCAAGTGACGCTACTTGGTAATTTGGTAACCCATACCGTCACTTCCTAAGTGACGCTTGATTTTGCGTCACTTCTTAAGTGACTCATGTAGTGACGCATATACTTGTTTTAACTGTTTAAACCGTCACTCCTTCCAGTGACGCCTTTACATGCGTCACTACCCCAAGTGACTGTCTAAGTGACGCTTATTTATATCCGTCACTTATACCGTCACTTCTTAAGTGACTGTCTTAGGATACCGTCACTAGTTTAAATGTCGCATGTTCTTCACCCGTCACTTTGCAAGTGTCGTATTATTTAAATCACTAAATTCAAACGTCACTTACATCAGTGACGCTTGATAGCGTCACTTCCCATAAGTGACGCTACACATTGATTTCAATTTTATACACTGTACATTACGACACTTCTTCAGTGACGGTAGTGGCCATGCGTCACTTACCCTAAGTGACGCCTAAAGTCAAAATTTGTTTTCTAACCTTTCAGTGTTCGAGCTAACTTTTTAACGTTTACGGTTACTGTTCTTTGTATTTTTAGCTTACAGATGGCCGACTTACAGAACTATTACCGCCGCACGAACACACGTCACAATATCACGGCATTCTTGGAATCTACACATGCCAATTCGGCGCCGTTCAGGCCTATGATCGAGTTTCTTCGTCGATCCCGAATTCATTATGCGATTACGGCCACGACTCCGGTATACATGAACCAAATTGAGGAGTTCTATGATCATGCAGTGATCAGGGTACAGGGTGATGTTCCTCGGATTGTCTCGAATATGTTTGGGGAGGAAATCGAGATTACTGAGAACTCGATTAGGAGGGTGTTACAGTTCAATGACAACTCCACGATGCCCACTATCTTCCCCACCACGTTTATCTACAGGGGACTTCAACGGATGGGCTATCCGGCTAACCAGCTTTCAGACTTCCGAAAGCAATACCTCTGCAGAGTATGGAGGTATCTCTATCACATTGTGATTGTTTGTTTATCGCCACGGAAAGGGGGGTATGATGCGGCAAGTCATCTGACTTTGTCGCTTATGTTAGCTCTAGTATATAATAAGCCGTATAACTTTAGCGGCTATATTTTTGGGTATATGGTGGAAAACATCAGGGCTGGGAAGGACAAATGGTTACAGTATCCACGTTTTGTCCAGTTATTATTAAATGACTTGAACCTGGGTATCGCACCTGACCAGCGTTCTCTTTTGGTGCCAACCCCGATGCTTTTACGAGTCTTTAATGACTGTAAGCTGGCACCTAAAGGTGAACAAGTTTTGGCCGACCGTGACTTGTTCGGGCACATAGTCAACGAGAATTATGTTGCGCCGATTGATGATGGATTTTTGGATGATGTCGTGCCTCCGGTCAACGAGGACGACTTAGTGGATACCGATGTCGCTAAAGACTTAGAGGATATCGATCGTATCGTTCGGGTTGAGGCTGACTCTGATGATGGTGGGCCCACTCCTTCTGATTCTGAGGGTGACGTGCCACCTCAATCAGCTCTTGATGGGATTCAGCTAACTGATCCCCAACGCTTCAAGCGTATTTTGCGCCGGATTTCTTCTGGTCGGGTTCATGTCCCGAGGAATCCTGGCAAGCGTCCTGCTGGGTCTTCGCCTTCATATGCAGATTTACCACATCGAAGACGCCAGCGGACTTCGGTGGTTATTGAGGAGCCGACTTCTCAACGACAACAACCACCTCCAACATCTGATATGCCGTCATTACAATTGATTCTGGCTCAGATGGAGCTTTTGCAGCAACGGTTCGCTGAACAACAGGCTCTGATTGCAGTTCAGGCCTCTCAGATTAAAGATTTGGAGCTAAAGGCTGCTGAGGTTGACAACCTACAGCTTCAGGTGACGAATCTGTCATCTAGGGTCTTAGAGTTGGAGTCTGTTACAATAGTTTCGGGGGAGGATATTCCTAGAGAATTAGAAACAAATGTAACTCCTCCTCCTGAACCAGAAAATGTACAATCTTCTGATATCAATGAAAATATCATGTTAGATTATTTTGTTGATGTTCCGGGACAACCGACTCCGATTGCAGCTGATTATTCAAATGTTAATCTGACATATCTGCAGAGTTTGGTGAATAGATTTGATGAAGTGGATAGATCTTTTGATCCCGATGATATTGAGATGGATGCTGAGGTTCCAGGGTCGGATGAGGAATATATGGATAATCCTAATCAAGAACCGGCACCTGAACGAGAACCGGAGCCAGCAATAAGGCAACCAACTCAGGCATTTGATTTTGATGCTCCAGTTATTGAAACAGATTCTTCTGAGGATGAGGCAGAACATCCTATGGGACAATCTACTGCTGAATCAATCCATGCATCTACATCTTCTGGTATTTCAAAGCCGCAAGTGGTTTATAAGTCAATTGCACCTGAGTTGAAAACGTGTAAAACGTATCTTGTTAGAGGTGAATTGACAGGGTTGATCAGAAGTTGGAAGTTTGATGTTGACAACTTTCTGATTCTGATAAAGAGAAGTGACGGCGTGCAATATTTCAAACCGAGATTTAATCATATTAGCACTCTGCCGAAGGTTGAATTAAATCGTCTTGCTCAACTAAACATTGTAAATCATTCTGAAGATACTCGAGGAGTTCTTTTTCAGAAAATTTTGAGAAAAGAGATTTACAGCAAGAAGTATTTGTGGATTAGACCAGAGCTGGGAGTTCGATACTCATATAAGAAAAAGATTGATTTGAGAACTCAACAACCGATCGTGAAATATCATTATCCACCAGCTGCTAGTCTCAAGACTGTTCCCCTACAGGAGTTGCCACTGGATTTCTTACGCGATTTAAAGTATTGGTGGTTTGACTCTGTAACTCAAGAAGCCGTAATAGAGTATTCTACAAAAACAGTTGTGGCACAAGCACAGGATGTTTGGGGAGAATGGCCGGCTAAGGAGTTTGTGGGAAAGTCAATTCGTGTTTTTGATCCAATCAGCCTAATCAACTTAACGAAGAAAGACTTGAAAGCTCTCTACAAGAATAGGCTTCAGTACAATCAAGCTGATATAGAGGAAGCTTCTAAGTTCACAAGGGTGGTTGAGATTTGTTTGAAAGTAGGAATACATGCTGGCGGTGTATTTCCAGAAGGTTGGTGCTAAATGTTAAAATTTAAAGATTTTGAAGACCAAGCTGAAGACACGGGGGAGTTTGTTGATGCATCTTTGAGTGTCTGTCAGTTGGTCTATCGAGTTGTAATTAGTGTCGTTTGTTAATTAATAGAAATATAGTTTTTGTTAATGCGACACTCGTGTTTTAGTTTAGGCGACACTTGCCTGAGTGACGCATAGCGACACTTGATTAAGTGACGCATAGCGACACTTAGGTAAGTGACGCATTAAGGCGGCCACATGCGACACTTACACAAGTGACGCATGTCGGCTGTGTTTTTAGTATAAATAGAAACCTACGGGTTTTAGGCTAGGGTTGACGAAACCCTAGCACAATTTGTCGACTTAGTACCTCTGTAATCGATCCCTATACTCAATACAAGCTAATAAACGAGTTTTGTTTGATTGAATATCATTGTTTCGGTTTGTGTTTGTTAGCATCAAGTGTAATTGATTGATTCCGCCTATCAATTACTGTCAATTGTCATCTAGATCCAAGCGCTAGGCACTTTCATACTAGTAATTACTTGTAACTATTTGTATATTTATGTGAATATACACCCCCGAAATTGATTTATATTACGCTTACGCAATTTGGTGAAATTGTGCAAAACGACCGGACGGAGTCCGACAGAAAATACGACGTGGGTGAAAACATTTTTATAAATAACTTGAATCCATTTTTAGAAGTTATTTATCATATATTATTATTATTATATAATAATACCCGAAAAACCTAGACGTTCCGATTAAAACGTCTCAAACGTAACGAAAACGTGCCGAACGCGCCCGACAATCGAACGAAATTCAAAATACACTTTTGAATCTAAAATATATTAATTAGTGAAAAGTTATCAATTAATATACCGTATCTTTAAACGATAACTAAAAACGTCCAAATAAAACGTCACGCGATTTAAAATCCGTACAACGAACGTGCAAATCGAGATTTCTAATTTAACGATTCATTTTTATAAATGTTTTTCAAGTATTTAGATTAAATACTTCAAATAAAAATATTGAAACTTAAATCGTTACTTAAAAACGCGTATTAAACGTTTAACACCAAACCGAGCGAGTAAACGAACGTAAAACGCAACAAATTAAGCTAGGAATAAAAAATGACCATAATGCCCTTGGTGGGGCCCATGAGAACGACCAGCCACCCCTCTCCTCCCCTTTTTGCTGCCCATTCCCCTCCCCCATTCAAATTTCATGCAAGGATATCAATCCCACACTCCACCTCACTCCTCATTCTACACTCTACCCATTTCCACTTTCTCTCTATTCTCTCTCACACTCTTCCTCTCTAAACTCCAGAAAACTCAGTCCCTTTCACCACCCAAGAACCACCATTACCACCACCACTAAATCACCATCAACCACCACCATTTGCTAGGGTTTTCCAAGCTCAAGAGCATCATCTTCCTCGTCATCACTTGTTCTTCATCTTGTTGGTATAAATCACCTAAACTCTTCATTAGTTTTACTTACATAATGTTTATTTACATGTTATAAAGTTCATCTATCATGTTTATGTCCAAAACCATTGACAAAAATCGTTTTTATAAATTATATTCAAACTTACATAATCTGTCTCAGAAAAGTCAGCTTAGTAAATCGACCATAACTTGAGTTCTACAAAGAATTAGAAGATGCATTTTTTTTTAAAAGTTGCGTATTGAAAATATCTACAAAAAGTTCTTCTATGGCTCTTTCCATAAATCTACGGATTTTCATATAAATACGAATCTATGCGACTAGTCTGCATGTGCTTAAAAACTGAGTATGGTTCTACCCATAAATTTTATACCTATCAAGATGGACACTATAATTACTGGAAAAATTAAGTTAACCTCTAGACACATGGTAGAACAACTGGTAAAAATTTTTGGACTCTAACTCGGAATATAACTAGTTAAGAAAAATAGAGGAAGTGAACCGACAAAACCGAAAAACATAAATATGGACTGTTTTTGGACTTGTATAAAAACCAAGACTATTGGTGAACTCCGACATGAACCGACAACATATTTAGACCCTATAAACTGATATTTGGGTTGAGTGAAAGTTTCGGGTCAAACCGAGTAAGTTTGACCAAGTCAACAAAAGTGGCTCGTTTTCGAAAAACTTACTATATTTGGAAAGTGGTAACAAAAATGGGTTTGAATGACTTAATTAGTAACTTGGACCAAAAACTAATTTTAGAAAGTTTCCCGAACGAAAACCGACACTTAGAACACTTGGATTAAAATTGAAATTTAGATCAGGCGTAAGTGCCGCCCTACCAGCGACACTTACCCAAGTGACGCCTATAGCGTCACTTACCTCTAGTGACGCCTGAGCAAGTGCCGCCTATAGCGACACTTACCTAAGTGACGCCCTAAGTGACGCCTAAACAGAATCTTTAAAACTAGATTTCACACTAAGTGTTGAACTTCATGTAACCTCTAAACTTATACGATATAACTCGATAACACATAAACATGCTTTGTAAGCACACGATACAACATCATAATGATAATGTCTTAACGAATTATTATTACAAACTTTCACCAACGGGTCGTACACGTTTTCGATAAACAAACTTGAACTACTATTTGGACATACTAGTTGATGAACTAGCTTTAGGTGGACATAAAACCCCCACCTACCCGATTGGCTTAAGTGGATATCAACCCCCACTTATACAATCGCTATAGATGGTCTTTTGAGACATCTACTTATACGACCTCATACGTTTAGGGCATTAGGAGGTTGCACATGGGAACGAGAACACCCACTACTTGCTAATATTTGATATTGCTTGCTACCTGCTTAACTCTGGTGAGTTTCATAGCCCCTTTTTACTTGTTTTAAATTGTTTTGGGGGAGAATACATACATACATGTTTTATACAACTGTCTTTATACATGTTTTATACAACTGTTGTTGTGCAACTATTTTTATACAACTGTCTTTATACATGCTTTATACAACTGTTGTTGTGCAACTATTTTTATACAACTGTTTATAAACAATGGGAAACAAAGGAAAACAAAGGATAGCAAGGATAACGCATGAGTGACACCATAATCCAACAAAGCCCTCGCACATCGTAGTTCGTTAATTTTGAAGCGTGAATATTATTGGATAGATCTATCGGGGATTGACACCCCCGTCCGGGTTAGGTTGCTCTAACTGGTCAAACGGACGCAGTATTATTTGTTTAAACGAGTGTTCCGGATTAGACACTTGTCGAGGCAACAACAAGGGTTAAGCTTCGAACTATGAGCTCATGACGCAAAGGATAACAAATGAAAACAAAGGATAACAAGGATAACAAAATATAACAAAGGTTAACAAAGGATAACATGATACTTTTTACAACTGTTTTCGCATTCGTACAATGCAAAAGAAATCGTGTGTTTCATACTTATGTTTTCAGCTGTTTAAACCTATGAACTCACCAACTTTATGTTGACCTTTTAGTATGTATTTCTCAGGTAACCCGCCGCAGTAGGAAGCTTTTGGAAAGCTTAGCTCGAGTCGCATTGTTTTCAAAACATCAAGAGATTAGATTGCATGTAGCTGTATTTTGTAAATTTAGTAATGTATTATAAATCTCCAAACGGTTTATGCGAACTCCAGAATTATTTTGTAAACATTTGAATTATGGTAATGTAATATTTTCAAACGTCTCATATAGAGGTCGTTTGCTTGATCTTTGTGTTGATGATATTTGATTTGGTCGACGCCCCCGTGACACCTCCCACTTCCGCTGCCACGTGTTTTGGGGGTGCGACATAAGTAGATCCACATTATGCTTCTATACGACTTGGTTCTACGTAATAAGTAGTTACACATTTGTGGTTCTACATCATAAGTAGGTCCACATTTTTATCGGTTCTATATCATAAGTAGCATTGCTTCTACATCGTTGGTTCTACATAATAAGTAGAACCACATTATTGTGGCACAACCTTCTTTACTTTGGAGAATCGAACCAAGTACCTACATACCTCTTCAATCATAAAGAATGTACAAGATGTTCAACTTTAGATAGATAAACCTCATGCTCATGATTTACAGAATTTACGTCTGCAAGTTTCAAACTCATTCAAAAATCATGCAAAATTGAGGTAAAGCTCATTTTAACTTATTTCTGCAAAACTACAACACATGTATTTGTCATAATCAATCATTTATTCATCAGTCTTGTAAAAAAAACGTGTAGCCGAAAATAGACTAATTCCTTGACATGTGACGAAATATTGAGGTATAGGTTCATTAAGGTATTTGAACATACATAAAACAATTGTACTTTAACTAAACTTTAGAGGAGACAAACTAAAAATTTTAAGGGGCAAATAATATATTATTTTCAAAGTACATATCTTAACATATTAAGAAAAGCTCTTATGGCTCTTTTATCAATTTCCTAAAAAAATTAAGGATTCAATTGAAGATCATTTTGGTTTCTTAGTTTAGCTATTTAACAGAAAGCTCTTTCATAGCATGCACATATGCAAGAGATAAACTCATGTAATGATAATAAAACAAACATAGAATGCATTGCATAGCCCACTGATTTCTAATTCAATTTTCATTAGCGAATATGAAATCCGAGCTCGATCTCAGGACAAGTATTCCACGAAACTTCGTGACATGTCTTCGAGCTCCCACTAGCCTTACGATCTGTAAAGTAATCTTCGGCTCTCGAGTGGATTGTCATCTTTCATGTGACAGTAGTTATTTCGTCGACATATTATATTCAAAATAAAAAGATAAAATACATCTTAAATTGAAATTAAAAGTTAAAACCCTGTTAATTTCTATTCCCTTTTTATTCTATTATCGGGAACATAGAAACCATTTACGATTTTAATAACTTTTAATTTTCTTAGAACTATATAAGTTTAAAACAATTAATAATTTATCTTTCACAATAAGTCATTTACCTTTTTTATTTAATATTACTCAACAAACATAATATAATTATTTCCTATCGCATTAAATAATTATTTAAAACTAGGAAAATAATATATTACTACTAGACTCAAAAAATGGATGTTACATTTACTGCCGTAACAAATTTGCCACACTCGTCACCTTCATCCGAGTGTGAATGTCACGCTATGAAAACTCTCACATCCATGACATATAGGCAGAATAAAAATTCCAAGTGAGCTTGTAAGTCACGGACGCGATACTGTCACGCCAAGTCGCCAGTGACATATGATGGTGTAACCAATATAACGCTCGCCTCCTACAAACCTCCACCCGGAGGTCACCACCTATTAATACATTTGCTTCCATCGGGAAGGAGGTCATTCAGTGATCTTGTGGCGTAACAGTTGGCACTCGTAAGATGCCCTTTACCTTTTAGGGAATCGCCACCAAATTATTCATTCTTCCAACCTCCACCCAGAAGTCCGGACGTCGCTTTCACAACTCTAACAGAATTTAGAGTGGGGACCGATCTTGTATATCCATGAAATCTTTTGGGTGGCTCAGATTAAATAAAAAGGAATCATTTGTTAGTGCTCAAAGGTGATTGGTTGATGTAAGAGTAGATGCCATCAACTATAAAAGAGCACTCATTCTTCACAATCAAGGTATGTTCATCTTCTCCACTAAAACCCTAATTCATCACTTATATTTCCGCCATTAAACTCAGAACCTTACTCTCACGCCGGAAGTGATTCGCAGGGTACACCCTTGTGTTCCATTGTAACGCAGTGTCTGCATCTGTGCTGCAGGAACCTTCTGATCGGAGATATTCAGCTGGACACAAAAGGAATAATGCACTTGTGCGGTTAGACGTACAATCAAATCGCACGCCCAGTGGGACGTGATTATAATTAAGTGTTTCGAAACCTTATTCTCTCTGTTTTTAATTCGTTACTTTAAATTTGAAGTTTCCAAGCTTAATATCTCTTGTTTTAACATTTTATTTTGTTTTTACGATGTCATTACCTTCTGCTGCTATTGACGGTGGTGAGCGACTATCACCACCACCAGGTTTTTTACCCATTTCACAATCAGAAACACCCACTGTTCACTTTAGTACGACTGAAAATGTCGCCGGACCTTCGAACCTGAGCGTAACAATCCCAGGGATTAATGATTAGGTATTAAGACAACTTTTAGAACCTATGATTAATAAACAGATTAGGATGATGAGTTTGGATCAATTGAGGTCAAGGTTAAATATGGAGGATGATGATGTCGATGAAGAGATTATTATGGAGGGTCCAGGAGCTGGAACTCGGAGGATCGCAAACAGATCCGTCGTTACATTCAATACACCAAACCCATCGCAATACACAACCCAAAATACATCAAACAATAAACACAAACAGTACGCCAAATAACCAAAGTAGCGAAAACACCACTCAGAACAACCCACAGAACATAGGAGGAATTCCTTGGATGACGTATCAAGGATACAACATTCAGCCCGGAGTAAATCCAGCAACAACTCTGCCACTACTGTTGAACCAATATGTTACCAATACTTTAACCGCCACCATACCAATAATCACAACCACTTCAACCATCACCAATCCCACCAGCTAGAATGCTCAAGTACAAACTACTCAAAGTAACCCCCAAAATACCCAAAGTTTGCCAAACATGCAAGGGCAATATTTCCAAATGAATCAGACAACACAGGGCGAAAGAATGGTACCTGGAACACGATACCTCCAATTTGGAAGTCACCTCTTATTACTCACCCCATCATGGAGCATGGATCAACTTTCCACCTGGAAGTTATAACCCAGCCTACCCCCAGATGGTAGTGGATCAAAGTGAGGGTCCACGATCTACACGATCGAGGGTTAACTCCTTCATTAAAAAGAAGCAATCCCCACTCGTCCCGTGGATTGAATTTTACGGAATGACCGATGGGTTGGAGTTACCCTCATATTTTAAGGAGTATAATGGAAAAACATATCCTGAGGATCATCTACGAGTCTTCCGTGGAGCAGAAAAAATAAGAAAATGGACCATGCCAGGTTCCTGTCACATATTC